>PJRA01000549.1:239423-376006 GCA_016987375.1 Brachionus koreanus | reverse complement strand
AATAAACTTAAACGTAAAGTTTATTTATTTAAAAATATTTCTTTGAAGTTAATCAAAAATATTTATAGGCCTTTTATATAGATGATTTTTTAAAAATGATAGTTTAAATTTGATGATAAACTTCAATTTGCTTCAAAGAATATAATTATAAGTTCATTTGATTGGGTCAAACGGAACATAGTCACGCATCTCCAAGTATCTTAGTGTCACAACATTTATAAAACATGTTAACAAAAATAGAATAGAATTCTTAATTCTTAATTCAGACTTTTTTAATGATCATAATTTTTTTCCATTCGTTTGTTATATAATGAAATTTTAATGATAAATTAATATACGATTGCTAATGTGGTTAACTTAGAAATTGTTATTTTTAGATTATTAATTTTTTTAGATAGGAATAAAGTAAAGAAATTGAGAAACAATTAGTTTACCAGACAAAATAATATTATCCGAATTAATTTTACTTTAATTTAAAAGAAAATTAAAAGGATTTTCTTTTATCAAATTTATTTGTTTAAATTTTTAAAGAGCAAAATTTAAAACTAGAAAGCCCAAAGAATTTTTAGGCCCTTTTTATAAAAATTTAAACTAAAATATTTTTTGATAGAAATAAAATTTTATAGAAATTTTAACTTTTAACAGCTAAGCATTTTGTTTTTAATTCTTAAAAAATTTAAATTAATTTTCAGAAAAAATATTTAGTTTATTTACATAGCAAATTTGAAATTTTAATTAATAATTAACCAGGCTTTCTGGTGTTAATAAATATTAATTTTAAAAAATTTTAAAATGCTTATAATTTAGACAATTTCGGCTCATATGGGCCCAGTGAACAGCATCAAGTTCGATAAATGGCATATTTTAACATGCAGTTCAGACGGATATGCTCTTGTTTATAGCACTCAAGGAAAGCATAAAAATTGCTTAGCAGCCATGAGACACCCAAAGTAAAAAAAAATTATAACTACTATTTAAAAAAATATTTTTATTAAAGAGAAGTATTGTGCATGGAATTTCAGTATTTAAGAGCTATAACTGGATCAGCAGACGGAAAGATTAGAATATGGAGTATACTAACAGGAGATTGTCTAAGGGTAATGCGCGGCAATAGCCAATGTGATCCTATTTTATCAATGAGCATTGTTGATAATCGAGTTTTATTAAATACTGAATTTAACATGATAATGATGGAATTTGAAATAGTTCAATTTGACTATGAATCTTCAATGACAAATATAGTAGACAACCATGAAGAAATGGTCGCAGAAGAGTTTAAAAGATCGACTAGTTCTCTAAAAAAAATCCGCAACTACTCTCAAATTAGAGCTTCTAGATCCGAACTAGTGGCTACGCCAAATGCTAAATTGTTTAATGATGATAGAAAAACGGTACTAGACCACAGTGCTAGACCAATAAGTGCCAAAAATCTAAGAGAGGCCAATTTAGTACACAAAATAACCTCAAAACCATTTAACATAACTCGAAATTCTATCGGAAACATATCCGATTTTGGTCTTAAAAAAAGAGAATCCTTTGTCCAAAACCTAAACTATGCCATTACTTCCCAAACTACTTTGAGTGGTATTTCAACTAGAACGACTGCCATGTCCTATTTGCATCCCAATCAGATGATATTTAAAGATCCAAAGATTGAACAGGCTCGCCTCAACTTTCAAAGAGAATTGGAAATTTTTAAAAGTCGAACTACTGACTTAGATGAGACCAAACAGTATTTAAGAGAGCAGCTCAAAGAAATGAAACAAATTGAACAAAGTACTCCCTCAAATAACGCTTCGCCTGAACTTCAAAGAGAAAAAAATATGTTCGACACAAAATCCTGTGTGGATGCCAGAGTTCTTGATCACATTGATCCACAAATTAAAAGTGATACAGATAACCGTGCCAATCGGCCTACCTCATCACCTAGTCGAGTAGACACAAAAACAAAAATTCGCTTGAAACAAGAAGATTTAAAGTCAATTAAAAAATTAGAATTGGAGGAAAAATTTGATATTTTGTTTAATGAATCAGAGCCGAAAATAAATCGCAAAGAAAAAAATAGTCAAAAAATAGTATCTAAAGTATTTGAGACTCGAGAACAAAATTCGGCCACTTTAAAAATGCATCCAATTAATATAAAAAGTAAAATTCCCAATCCGAGAATAGTCAGCCCGGTAAAATTAGAGCAAAAAAAAGAGCCGATTAGAAAAGAGTCGATTAATAGAAGCAAATCGGCTTTTGTAAATGAGAATCGAAAAGAATTTGTGCCTATTTTTTACAGGCCAAAGTCTAATCTGCTCAATCGTCCACCTAAACCTTTAGGTGGAATTATTGAAGTAAATAAATTCATTGCTGGTGATCAATTAAATTTGATGACAAATAAACAAGTTGACAAAATAATGGACACTTTGAACACATCGAATTTAATTCCCAAAAAGAGCAGAGAAGCGATTAGAGAGGATTTTTACAAACAGTTATGGACACTAAAGAGCAAAGGTATTTATCATGGAAGTTTACTAGCAAAGCCGAAATCAATTGCGCCTGAAATAAGAGAATAAGAGATTCATTACCGGTTTTTTTTTAGATTTTTTTTTTCTTGTTCTAAAATTTTGTGTAAATAATTTTTTGGATTATTTAATTTAAACAACCGAAAAATATGTTTATGTTTATGAATTTGTTTTCAATTCTCTAATGGGCAATTAAAATTTAAAAAGTAAAAAAAATCACTGGAGACTTTTCTATTTATTGCATCAATAAATATTTTTTTAATCTAAAAAGAATGTTTTATTAACACTGTTTACATTTATTATTTATAATAAAACATAGTTTTTTCTCGAATATTTCATATTCATTAGATAAATTAGAATTCCAAATTTAAAACTAAGTGTAAAATATTTAGTTAAGAGAATTTTAATCTTAATTTTAATTGAAAAAAAAATTTAAGTTTTTTTTTGAAAATTTTGCAAAATATCCGATAGAAACATTAAAAGCTAAAATAAAATTTGCAAACAATTTTAAAATATACTTTATAATATTGAATAGCTATTGAACTTAAAATAACAATACTTTTAAAAATTTTTTTTTTTAATTTTCTTAATCGTCTTTAATTGGAACAATGTCATTTTCAGAATGCTCATTTATTATGTTTAGCGATGAGCTCTCTAGGATTTGATTGAAATATAAAAAATTTTACATTTTTATGGTTTAATCTGATATTTTTTGCCGACTATCAGCTTAAATAAGTTCATAAATTGACAGGGCTCTTTCAGAGTCATATGAACTCGAAGGTACCTTAATTAACCAGCAAGCTAACTCAATCATATTTGGCAATCGGCTTTTGTGATAAAATCACCATTTGTCCAAATTGAATGTGTTTAAATCCAGTAATATAGCTTCAACGATGAATAGATAAAGCGATCATTCATCAATAATCTCATCAAAAATTTTTTTATAGAATTTGTACTCTTCTAAAAAAAATTAGAAAAAAAACTAACTTCAGTTGACTCAAACAATCGTCTGTATCTAAAAAGTTCCATTTCATGTTGAGCGACATAGATACAAGATAAAATACAAGATTTTCAAATTTTTGTGCCGCTAGAACAATTTTAATGATAGAAACAAGTGTTTCATATCATACGGATCTTAAATGAGATCAGAAAGTTTCTGCTCTTGTCAAGGGTATTTTAGATTTAAAATGCTCCTTTGGTTTGAAAATTTTTTTGTTAAATTTATCTGAATTATAACACTAGAACGCCGAGGAGTTTTTAGACCTCTTTTTGAAAAATTGAAACTTGAATTTTATCACATAGATTAAATTTAAAAAAATGGCTTTTATTAGCTTAAAAATTTTGAATGTAATTTTTTAGAAATTGAATAAATATTCAAAGAAAATGTTTAATTTATCTTAATTACTTTATTTGAAATTTTAATGAGAAATCAGCCAGGCTTTCTGTTAGTCGTATCTAGTGTTAGGCTTAATAAAATTTTAAGGTCAATTTAGCAAATGATGACCCAGAGGTTGAAGGTGCATTTGAAGATGTTGACTCGGATTCTGATTCGGTTTTGTAGCTGGCTTTTTAGGTTGCGATATTTAAGATTTTTTTGGGGAATGAAGAAGTTGATGATTTATAGGAAAAGAGTTTGATTGATGATGAGGACAAAAGAACTATAGATGTACCTAACTCGGTAGCATCAAGGACAGTTACTATGAACGTTAGTCAAGATAATGTGTATTACTCAATCAAAATTGAAGAAGCAGTTAGAAAAGTTGTGAGTAAGGAGAGAAACCCAGATATGTGATAAATTTGACCGTTATTTTGAAGGGCAATCAGGTCTAAACGCTCTCATCAAACAAAAGAACATTAGGATATTCAACAATTAAAAATATAATATTCATAAAAAAAAATTTTAAATTTTAATATTCATTTAACTTTTTCGTTGATTTTTATTAGTCTTTTTTTTTTGTAACCCAAGAGAACACAAACAGTTTGAACGTGAGCGTTTTAACGGGATTAAAACAGTCGATAAACAGGGGTTAAAAAAGTCAGAAAAGAAGTAAATTTTAATTTTATTATTTTTGATTAAAATATAAAAACAAAAAAATTAAGCAAAATGTCATAAACAATAAATTTAATTTAGAAAAAAATTAATGTATTCTTTCTAAACTAATGTAAATAAGTTTCCACCTCTAGTCTAACCAAATAATAAAAAAAATAATAGCAAAAAATACCAAATAAATTTTTAATGCAAATCTCTATGTATTATACTCTTCAATGTTAAATATAGTGACTTACTAAACGCATTACATCATAGTATTGCATTGTGAGACTTTAAATATTTATGTCGACTGAAGTCGGTCTGAAACAACAACAAAAATTTCAGCTACAACAAAAATTACAATTTTGAAAATTGTTTAATTTAAGATCTAAAATAATCCAATCTCAACCAGTATCAACCTTGAATTGTACAGGATAAGAATGGAACTAATCGCTGATAGATGACTAAAGCCTATAGAACATAATGGATTATATTTTTAACATTCAAAGTTGCAGAAGTTTTTCGACCCCATTTTATTTGACTTATTTTTTTTACATTTTTCAATCAAAATAAAATTATTTTGTAATAAAAATTAAATATTGTTATAATTTTATTGATCTAAGACATGATTGAAAAAGAAATTATAAAAAATGATTAAATTTATTGAATAAAAACAAATAAAGGAAGTGACAAAAGAGTTCAAAAAACTTCTCCGGCCTTTGAATGTTATGTTTAGTTAACTGATGCTCCTTTTTATTAAAAAAGTCAGAAAGAAAATGAAAATTATTTTGACTCACCCCAATATTTTATATCTAAATAATAATTTTTTAAAATTTTATTTAATAAATTCTCGACTTTAAAATATAATGAGTTTATTTTAAAAAAGTGTCTAAAAAAACTGATAAAATGGAAATTTAATTTTTAAATTTGAAAAACGAAAGACTAAATTTTCTAAAATTCTAGCCAATTTTCTTCAGTACTAAATTAACATAAACCCTCACCTGAGTTAAAAAAAATATACAATCTTAAAGTTTTATATACGCGCTTTTGAAAATCACATTTAACTAAATTTAGCCATAGATATTGACGGTAAATTTCATTCGATTCCTGGATATTATTTCACTAAAAAAAATATTCAATTGAATTCAAAGCGCCTAAAAATGGCCAAACGAAAAGATCAGTTTATTTTTTTACTAAAAATTTAATTCACATCAAACTGATTAAATAGGATTTAATTTCAATTGATTTGGTGAAATAATACATAAATAAATGTATCGTGCTAATTATTTGATTGTAAAGCTTTGGTACGTTACTCTAAATAACCAAATAATCAACAATGTCTGCCGCAAAAGGATTACTTAGCTTACAAGAAGAAGACTTGACCAAGATAATTGTTGCCTCGGCACACTTGGGCTCGCAAAATTTGGACTATCAAATGGAACAATACATCTTCAAGAGAAAATCCGACGGAGTTAGCTTGTTCAACATTGGCAAAATGTGGGATAAGTTGGTTTTAGCTGCCCGAGCCATTGCTACCATTGAAAACCCAGCCGATGTCTGCATCATCTCCGCTAGACAAGTTTCTCAACGTGGTGTCTTGAAATACGCCAGATATACTGGTAATTTTTTTTTTATCTTAAACAGAATATTTATTAAGACAAAAGGAAAATGATGAGGTTATAAAGTGTCCTGGCCACTGAAACCTTCGCTGATGTATTTTTTTATTTTAAATTTTCTGATTCCTAATTTTGTCTTAATTTTAATTGAAACTTAAAATTTGCTCTCTAATTCTAATCTAATGCCATAGACCAGCTTTTACCAAGAAAAATTTAAAGTACTTGGTGAATTCCTTTGACTATAGGCAATAAAATTCTAACAGATACTTAGGAATATGAAATGATTTTTTAGTGACATTTCATATTGGGACATGTATCTGTACAATTTAATAGCAGTGCCGTAGAACCAGTATTTGCTGATTTATTTTATTTGGCTGATCTCTAGACTGCGGCTAAAAAATTTCTGAATACTTAGGAATATGAAGTGAATTTTAAAGTAACACTTTATATTGGGACATGTATTTGAACATTTGTATTTGTCTTAAAACGAAATGATGAAAAAGTTGCTAATAAAATCGTATATAAAATGACGATCTAAGCAATCATCTCGTACTGAGCAACTGAATCGTTTTAATTAGGAAAATGTTTTTTTTTTCTTTAATAAAGATAAAGCAGTTGTTAAATTTTTTTTCTACACAGGTGGTACACCAATTGCTGGTCGTTTCACTCCTGGTTCATTCACAAATCAAATTCAATCTGCCTTCAAAGAGCCACGATTGATTATTGTCACTGATCCAGTTGCCGACCATCAACCCATCACCGAGGCATCATATGTCAACATCCCAGTAATTGCTTTTGCCAACTCTGACAATCCAGTTAGAAACATTGATATTGTCATACCATGCAACAACCGAGTAAATTTATTTGACATAATCTATTTGGTTAAATTTTTGGTAGTGATGAAAAAATTACTAAATAAAGCGTAATTTGTATTGACGAAATAAGTAATTTCGTACTGAGCAGCTGAGCCATTTTAATTGAAAATTTAACCATTTAAAAAAAAAATTTAAATAATTTTATTAATTTATTTTTTCTGATTAGGGTAAAAACTCGATCGGTTTGATGTTGTGGTTTTTGGCTCGTGAAGTTTTGAGAATTCGAGGAACTTTGCCCAGAACTGAACAGTGGGAAGTAATGCCAGATTTGTTCTTCTATCGTGACATCGAAGAAGCTGCCAAAGAAGAACAAGTTGTTGCTGCAGAACCAACCGAGCAATTCCAAGAGCCAGTGCAAGGTGATGGTGAATGGGACCAAAGTGGAACAACCATTGGTCAGAATGTTAATTTGCAATCTGGATTTGTTGCTAACGAAGAATGGAATCCAACTGATGAAAACTGGACCAAAGCTCCAGCTCCAGGCGAAAGTTGGGCTAATCAAGCTGCACCAGGCTCATGGGGTGCTGTTTAGATTAATATCTAAATTTAAATTTTTAGAATGTTCTACATTTTAAAATTTAAATAAATAAATAATTGAGAAAAATATAATTTTTTTTTAATTAAATTTCTATTTAATTTTTAAATTAATAATTTTTATTTTTTGCAAAATTAGTTAGGAAATTTAAATTGAGAGCAAATTTGGTCAATTGTTAATATATGTCTAAAAAAAATTAATTTAAAATTACAATCTTAATTTATTTTCATTGAGTCTAAATAAAAAGCTAGAGCACAATACGCAATACCAAATTTAATTCATGCTTTTTTGTTTAATATTCATTAAAAAATATTCGAGCATCATTTTATTAAATTTTGAAAATAATATCGACTCAATGTAGATCATAATTTTTTATCATTTTATCATTAAGTCCATTTTTTAATTTTGTTAGAATTTTTCTTTTTTAGAACAATTTTATGATACTAGTTTATTCCATATTTATGTTAAATATTAATTAAGAAATTATTTTTTAGAAAATTTTTTAATCAATACTGATTTAGAATTTAGTAATTTTAACCTATTGTCAATGAACATGCTAAAATATTTTATTCAAAATTAAAGACAATAAAGAATTTTAATCTATTTTAGGTTTGATTAATTAAAGTTCTGTCGAAATTCCTAGCCCAAAGCTCTACCTAGGAGCCCATTTATTCGTCAGACTTTTAATAGTTTGGACCTCAATACTTTTACATTTTCCTTTTTCATGTCAATTAAATTTTTCAAATTTTTCAGAGTTGTTACCTTAGAATTTTTAAAGTAAATAAATTTGTTTTAGTTTAATATTGAACTCTTACGATAAATTATGAAATTTATTTAAAAATTTGTCTATAAAATCCTATGAATATGAATTATACAGTGCTGCTACGATCTGATGAATTGATCACATTTTACATAAAATCTTGCGTTAATTCACCAAATTTAAAATAAAAAAATTCATTTAACGTAAAATGTGGTAAAATTTGGTAAAACACAAAAAGTCCAAAATTTAAAAAAATCAAAAATTTAGTAAGAAAATTTTTTTTTAATTTTTCCATTTAAATTCTCAAAAATGGTTTTATTATTTTTTGACTAAAATTAATGTAATTAAATGTTTTTTCTGGTTAATAAAAGTTAAAGAAAGTCAAATATAGTCAAAAATGAATGATTTATTTAAAATATGAAACATGTAGGATACTTTAAATTTATTAATAACTTTATTTAAGTTTTAACAAAAAATAAATCGAATCAAATGTAAATTTTTTTAAGGAGTTCACTTAATATAAATTTAAACCAACATTCTGGTCAAGAAAAAGTGTCTCCAAGGCCATTTTTTACATCAAATTGTGCTATAGATATTTTGATATATTTGAATTTATGAATTCAATAAAAATTTACATTTGATTTGATTTTTCTTTTGATTAACCAGAATTAACATTTTATAACGATAATTTAAGTCAAAAAATAATAAAACCAATTTTGAGAGTTTAAATGGAGAATTTATAAAAAAAATTTTTTTTACTAAATTTTTGATTTTTTTCAAAAATTTTTGACTTTTTGTGTTTTACCAAATTTTACCACATTTTACGTAAAATATTTTAATTTGTTATATTCAACGTTAAATGACGTTTTCTAGAAACTGGTATTTTAAGTAGTTAATCGTCAAATTTGGTGAATTTACGTAAAATTTTACAGCACTGTATTTAGTAACTTTAGTTAAATACTTGATTAAAAGATATCAATTTAATTTTCAAAAAATTAGTTATTCAAATTTTTCTGATTTATAATTAAAAAACTGAATTATTTGAGGGAAAAAATTTCAAGTGATTATTCAAGAAAATACTAGTAATTTAATTTAATTGTATATTTGTATATTTGAATTAATTAGAAAATATGTTAAATTTTTTTTCAAATTAAAAAAAAATAATTTTTCATTTCATTTTATTTCTAATTTGATAAGCAATTAAATTGAAAGGAAAAAAAAGAAGAAAAAAAAATATACCAAAATGAAAAAATAAAAGGAAAAAATTTTTTTACTTTTGAATGAATGTACAATTTAAATTTTATAAATACTTCCAGTCTTAATGATAATTTTTTTTTTGTTATTAAATGAAAAGCATTTTTTTTATTTTAAAATTTTGACGAGCACTTGATTCTAGAAAATAATTAGAAAATTTGTTTTCAATTAATTTAAAACGATAGAATTCAAAATTCAGAAACAAATTAACAAAATAAGTTTTATTTCCCTTTTTTTTTCTTATCTTAAGCATTAAAAAATGTCATCACAAAGTAGACACTGAGTTACTCATAGAGCTTTGTTAATGGACATTGTCGCCCGAGTCCTACAAACCTAGTTTTAAAATTAAATTTTAAATATTTTCATCTGAACAGACTTATACCAAAATCCAAATTTTAACTTTTCAATTAGATAAATTAGATTTTACGAGGGCAATATGAATTTTTCATACTCCGAGGTCATTTTAAATGCAGGCCAAAGACCAAATTGATCTTGATCACGTAAAGCTCTGTCCATGCTATCTTCCATTAACTATTAAAATTCTTTTCGATTACTTTCAAAGTAAATATAAATTAATCAAACCGTCATTTAAGTAGACAATAATTTATCTTAAATGATTCTCCGCGTAATGGCTTTTTAAAATCTGTGCCAAATATTCATTTGAAATCACTCAAGCGCGTCCATATATCATATGGACACTACTAAGACATTCACAAGACTATAATTTATCTCAATTAAGACGGAACAATCTATTTCTGTAGCCAACTTTTATTTCTAAATTTGTTACAATAAACTTATTCAGTTGATTAATTGAATGCAAGAATTTTATTTAATTTATTAATTCAATTAAAGAAAAGTCTATCTGAATCAATTGAAAAAATTAAATTTTATTTTTTCATTTAAAACCATTATCATATTTTAGGCCTATGAAAATATATTTGATCGCTCAAAATACCAATAAAATAGCAATAGGATATTTTGAACAAGCCCTTTTCTCTTCATTTGTTTCTTGTCAGACACATCCAAATATTAATTCTGAAAATAATGTTGCTTAAAATGTGATCTGAGCGAATTTTTCTTTTCTATTTATGCTGCGCTATGGCAATTTTTGTATTTCACTTTGCCATGCTTGGTATCTATTTGTGCTTGATTAGTGATCCGTTGATAAAAAAAACAATTAGGAATATTTATGTTTTGGCATTTTGAAAAAATTCATTAAATCGATATAAATATTAGAAGTTATTCTCTTTTATATTGTAGAGAAAAAAAAAGGAGTCGAAGCAACGAAAAAAAAAAGTGAAAATAATGACAGAAAGTAAACGGCTTAGAGAAGCGTCAATGTATGTGATTGGATCGTGGCGGATTACGAAAAGGTAAAAAGCTATAAATCTTTCTATAAGTGCTTAGTGTGTCGTGCTAAAAATGACAATTTTTATTATCATTTTATCAAATCTTTACATAATTTTATCTTACGGGAATTTGAATAATGTGTTAAATAACATCGACAGGTAATTCACTTTAAAATAGATCGGATCTAGCCTGGGGACCGATGCTATCTACGAATAGCTTGACGCATCAAAGTCTTTTGTCTTTTTTTTTCAACTATTTAATTTAACATTTTTATTTTTCTAGTGTACACCTAAATTAGAAAATTACCTCGGGATAAAAAACTAAATCTCTCCCTTTTTTTCTTCTTCTTCTTCTTTTAATATCAACTCTCATTAAAATAGAAAATTTGTTTCATCAACACACACACACACACACAAAACGAGAGAAACAAAACAAAATTATTTCGAAAAAAAAAATAAAAGAAAGAGAATTTTTTTTATTTTATTTTGTTTTGTTCTAACATATCAACCACGCATTTTATCTATTCATCTTATCTATCAATCAAATTCGAATTTTACCTAACGGCTATAAACCAATAAAAAAATATTTTTCTATCTATTTAGCCAATCGAAGCAGATAGCAAGCTCACACGATTCGCTAGTTTTTCCAAATTATAATTTTTTGTGTATTAAAAATTAGAACTCTGCTTCATTTTTCTCTCCCGTACCTGTCAATTTGTATTGAAAGCATTTTCTTTTCTCTATTTTCTCCATTTATCTGAATCTTAATAAATAATTTAGCAAATCGATCTGCCAAACACTTAAAAAAAAGAGAGAAAAAAAAAATTAAATAGAAGAGAGTCTACAAGCGCACAATAGAACATTAGGCAAAATAGAACCTCACTACAAGTGTTCGCATTATCATTCATTAGCAATTGTGCTTGCCAAACTAATAATTGCTCTTTGTAATTTTTCTATTTCATTGTTGTTTTTATTGTTGTTGTTTAATTTAAATTTAATATATCATTTATCTCTATTTTGAAAATTTAAAATATTTTCTTTTCATTTTACCTGGCTAAATTTTCTCTCTTTTCACAAAGACAACGAAATCAATTTTGTTTGATTGAAGAAAGATAAAATTTCATGATACAATGTTTTAATACGATTGAGCTCTGAATTTAAAATATTTATTATTTTACCAATCAAGCAAAAACGAACATGGACTCAAACGATTCGCGCTCCTCTTCATCGTCAATAAACTTGCTTAATGCAGAGCAGCAAGCGCTCAACGCCGACTCGCTTGAACACGATCTTATGTACAAAAAGTTTCAGAGTCTCGACTGTGATCAGGAGTTCGAGAGCGCCGTGCGCAAATCCGAGAACAACGAGAACATAAACACCAATTTTCTGGACCAGAAGCCGCTCAGTCCGGACATACTGTCGTCCGGGCAGAAGGCCGACAACTTGGCCGTTCCAATCGACGACAAAAAAACCGAGCTGTTCCTGGCCCATTCGGCCACTTCCACCATGGCTGAAACTTTGGCCAAAGGCGGCAAAAAGCCGCGCAAAAACAAAAAATCCACGCTCAAGCTCAACCAGTCTCTGAACAATTCCAACTCTTCGAATGAAAACGACCCGAACAGCTCAAGTACTTGCACTTTTTTTCCCCCCACCTTTTTTTTTTATTCAGCTTCCAAGACTTTCCCTAATTTTGTCGGTCACAACTTGGTGTTTATTTATTATTTTCCCAATTTTGTGATAAATAGACCGAAACATATAATTAATGAGTAAAATTTTTAGAAAGAGACACAAGTCCAAATTTGGAGTTTTGAAGAGAATTGAGGCCAACTAAATCGTACTCTAAATTAAGGGAATTTCTTTTAATTACTGAATTAAATTGAATAAAAAAAACTTTATAAAATTGTTATCTTAATTTGAATTTAAGCAAGCGATAAAAATTATCATTTAGAAAGCAATGTAAACCAACTCGGTGGATCGTTTGTGAACGGAAGACCGTTGCCAGACGATGTGCGCAAGCTAATTGTCGAACTGGCCCAAAAAGGAACACGACCCTGTGATATATCCAAAAAGCTTAAGGTATCACATGGATGTGTTAGCAAAATACTGGCAAAGTAAAAAATTTTATTTTTATTTAAAAAAAAAAATTAATTTCATTTTATTTTAAAAAAATTTTCAGATTTAATTCAACTGGATCGATTAAGCCCGGCTTAATTGGAGGCTCAAAGCCCAAAGTGGCCACCTCGGATGTAATCGAATCAATTACCATGTACAAAATACGCAATCCGAACATGTTTGCTTGGGAAATTAGAGAAATGCTGATCAAAGATGGCGTATGCTCTCAAGATAAAGTACCCTCTGTATCAAGCATTAACAGGTATGCTTTTTTTTTTTAATTTTTTTTTCCATGAATAAAAATTACAGACTATTCTAAAATTGAGCAATAAAAACTATTTTTTTCTTTATTAAATTAACTACGAAATAAAATTTAAAAGTGATTCATTATCTAGAATTTAATTGATCGTTTATTTTTTATAGATGCAGTGAAATTCTAGTTGCATAACCAAATTACATAAACTTGTAATTGAATCAACTATTTTACCCTTGGGTAACTTTAAGGCTCATAAACCTTAAAACAAATGAATTACTTACTTTCTGTATTAATGATCTTTGTTCATTTTTTTTTTTATCTTTCAATTTAATTATTTGTTTATTTAAAACTAGAAAGCCCAGTTGATTAATTATAATAATTTCAAATTTAAATATCCTTTAATTAAACACTTTGATTAAAAAATATTGAAATTTATTTTTTTTCCAGAAAAAAATTTCTCGGAATTTATGGGGTCTAAATTAAAAAATTAAAAATTTTTTTTTTAAACTTGAACAGTAATAAGTCACTAAAATAAATCTCAAATTTTAAACCTTAATCTTAATATTTGAGCCAAGAGTATTTGCTTTTTTGCTTTTTAAAGTTGCTTTTTTTACGAGTTTAATTTTTCAAGTAAAAAAAAAATATAGTCGAATTATTATGTACTCCTAAAGTACATAAAATTAATCGATTTTAACTTTTTTTTTTTTATTAAACTAGAAAACCCGGCTGATCATTAGTAAAAATTATTTTTATGATAAAAAAAGATTAGCTCGAAAGCTGAAGCTCTTATTTTTATTACTTTTGTTGTAATAATATCTCCATAATTCATAAAACCCGTGTTTTTTTTCTCAGGCTGAAAGGAAGTATTAGGTTCCATTCCAAATTGTCCGAGTCTAAACCAAAACTATATTTTTCTATGAATAATCAAGCTTGTTTTTAAATCACAAGTCTCAATTCAAGTCAAGACAATCGAATTTTTTTTTTTTTACTTCAACATTTCATTTTAACTTTGAATTAATTTTTTGTGACTTTGACTTAAAACTTTGACTTATAAACAAGTCTGATTTGAACAAAAGATATTTGGCCTTTGAGGGGCCTTGGTCAAAAAGTACAGTAGTAATGCTAAGCGCGAACCTTGCCTCAAAATTTTAATCATTTAATAAAATTTATCTTTTTTTTTGCTGAATTATTGGTATTTATTCTTTGACTTTAAAAAAAAAATTAAGTGACTTATAAACAGGTATAATGATAATAACAATAATACTAAATATTAGTAAAAATTTAAAATTTAGTCTTGTAAGCAAATTAAATATTTTTAATTAAAATTATTATTAATTAAGAATTAAAAAGAAGATGTTTAGTTTTTAAAGGCTATTAAAAAAGTATTTTAAAAGTCTGTATAATTGAACGTTTTGTGGGTTAGTCATGCAAGCAGAGGATCGAGGTTTCGAAACTGGCTGAGGGTGGAAAAATCTCAAAATATCTCTGCAATATGTGGCGCATGTTTAAACCCTTTTAATCAAAAAATGGGGTACCGACTTTGACTGGTTAATAAATGCAGTGTAGATGAACAACTCGATACAGTAACAGACTAATAGAAAAGAAGATGAACAACTCCTCATTAATGCACTAGGAAAGAATAGGATCAAAAATATGACTAAAATTATAAAAAATATTTAAAGTTTCAATTTTTTAAAGAAAGGTCTAAAAAACCGCTCGGGCTTTCTATTTCTAATTGAATCTGCTGTTTAAAAAAATTTTTTCTTCTTTCTATCTTAAAATTGCATTGTCACCAAATAGCTATTAAATCCAAAGAAAACTTTGTATAAAACAATATTTGATGTCTTGATTGAATTTTTTCAAATAGAATACTTCTATCTTTAATTCTAGTGAAAACTAAAAAACAAATATTCTCGTAAAACTTCAAATATAAGTTTAAAAATGCTACAAATTAAAGTGCTACATTCAAAGGAATATTATGATAAAATAGTTCTTTTGTAATGCATTTTGTATAAATTTTGTAGTAGTAGTTCTTGCTGCGACACCTAACATGTAGATTGTCTAAGCCCATCACCACCAATTGGCCGTGTAGAGCTGTAGCAGCCAATTCCATTGAACTTATCTAAGGCCATTTTAAAGTTAGCGGTTGGCTTGGATTTCACTACATTTTCTGGCAACTTATTCCAATGCGAAACTACTCTGTTTGAGAAAAATACGTGTCTGGCATTTACTGCAGCCGCAAAATCATTTCTAATTTGAGCTGGGAAACTTTCTCTCTGGACTCTGTTGCTATTTCCTCTTAACGCTCCGACTGGTCCCTTGTTTTCTGATTTATTCACTAGATTCTTGACCAAGCTTGCCTTTTCTATTCCATTCACTAATTTGTGCATTTCAATCAGGTCCCCTCTCACTCTTAGTTATACTAATCTTTCTATCTTTCAAAAATTTTATATCATTAGAGGATATTGACTATTAATAGGACTTTGTTCTTTATGTTGTATCTACACAACCATTTTTAAACTTTTAGAAAAATTTACCAAGACTTTAATACAGAAAGAAATATAAGGTTACTTTTTAGTTTTGGTTTTTCTAGCCTCTCGTACTTATGTTTTTTTTTAATCAATTTCTATTTAAAAATAGAATCGTTAGAAGCAAACAAAAGACAAAATTAGACATAAATAATAACTCGAGTGAAAAGAACGAATCTGGAGCCAAAAAACCGAAGAAATTAGTTAACAATGGACAATTATCAGTCAATTCATCACCCTCTTCGTGCACTCCATCATCTTTCTCGTCCTCATCGTCCAACTCGTCGGCCGAATCCTCTCAAATATTCACATTTCCAACAGGAAACCTAAATCTGCCGCCCATTAGTGAACAATTTCAACCTTTATCAACATCAACAAACGACTCACAGTTCGACATAAATGATCCAAAATCGAATGTTTTATTCAGTCAGTTAATACAATCGCCCAACGGAAGCATTAACAATCGCGCTCCTAACCAGCTGACATCCGTAAACAGACTGAATAACAGTGAAACTCTGATACAATACTACGCTCCTAATTACAGTCCCGAGCAAGCCCAGTCTCCACATGTCATCAATAATCATCTAATTCAATTCAATAACGAAAATGATGAAGATTCTCGTGATGACCATCATTACATGCATCTTCATCATCCATTGTCTCATGTTCATCCACACTCGAAGCGGTCTAAAATCGACCCCGATACCGACAGCAACATTTTACAATTCCAGCTCAGCAAACCGATACCCACTAATCCATCTAATCATATGCACCAATACTACGATCTTTTCAACAACGCAGAGACCGGTAATCAACAAGCATTCCAGTTTCCAATCAACTCATCGCCTTCACAGAACCATAACAATCCAAATTACATGAATCATTTGCTTTTAAATGAACAAAATTTAAATCAAAATGAAAATAACAACTTTACGTTCAATAACTTAGAGCCTAATAACAACATGTCGAATTCGGTAAAATTTTATTTTATTTTTTTTTCAAATTTCAAAAATTAAAACTTAAAATGATTTTAATATTTTAGAACTTGTTTTTTGAGGAACGCTCAATTAGACGATCAATTTCACCTAAAAATAACGATTTAGGTGATAGACCTGGCCATCATCATCACATGCATCATGGCCATCATCATCATCTTAATCATCATCACATTCTTCAACAGCAATATTTATCACAATCAAACTATTCAAATGGATCATCATCGAACTACAATTCGGTCACATCTCCACCTATTGTAGACAAAATGTTTCCTGACTATTCGAATAATTTACTAGTGGACAATGAAAATTATCACATGTCTGGTGCCAATCATCCCAATTCATCATCTGGCCAGTTAAATGCAAATTTTCACAATCATTTTCATTTTGTTAATGGACATAATTTAAATGGTAATCATTTTCAGCACTTAAATGCCACTAGCAGCATTTCTGAAGGTAAATAGGAAAAACTTGTAGATTTTATTTTTTTATTTATGTATTCTTAAAGTTAAATTACTTTAGAGCGTGCAGCTTGTGAGCGAGCTCAATCTTCAATGAGCAATGAATCATCAAACAGTAATAACATGGGTGGATATTACATAAATCATAACAATGCAGTCTATTATGTGGACGAAAACGGCACAATGAACCCGCGAAATTTGATTCTAGATGGAAGGAACAGTGAAACCGAATCTAGAAATCAAAATGGTTATTCGGATTCAAATAATGGCTGTTTGTTAATTAAACCAGCTCATTTCAGACCAGAGCAGATTAGTGGTAATCTGATGTCAAATACTGGTTCTAATGCAAATTCGACATTTACTGAACTTCAGCCAGCAGCCAATGTCTTTAATCAAATATCAAATGTGGAGACCAAAAATTTAGTCTATCGATAAACGATACAAATATCATCAAATAGGCAAAAAAGCTGGTCACTTGATAATATCGAAGAATTTCACATGTTTAAATACTTTTTTTTGTCCAGCATTTTTCCAAGAAAAAGATAATTGTTAAAAAATAATAATTTTTTAATATTTTTAACTATTTTTTTTCTTTTAATTTTATATATGTGTTGTTAATATGATTAGTTATACGTTATTTTAATCTATCGGTCTAATTCCTTATTGGAAAGTTTCTAATTTTTAATTTTAGAATTATAATCGATTAAACAATCAATTATTTATTTTTATTAGTTTATTTTTTTTTTTTTATGAAAAAAATTTATCTGTTTAAAATTAAATAAAATATTTATATTTAATCAATTAATTTTAATGTAATTATTTATTTTTTAGCTTGATCACATAAATATTGCAAATCATTTAAAAAAAAAATTTTTTATAATTTTCTATAAACTAGTTAAATTGGTTTTTCTTTTTCTTGAAAATAAAATTTCTAGCTTAAAGTGACATTTATATTCAACTCTTTCTTTTTGGACTTGGTAAACAATGTTCTCGGCAAACTGGCTTTAAATTAGAGTTTATTTTCTTCTCTTAGCAATATTCATAATTTGATTAGTATCTAGAAAAAAAAAATTAAATTCAATTGTCTAAGGTCAGATCAAAATGATATCAATAGTGATCAAGATGAATACATCTTTTTTCGCACAATACATCAATTTTAATTTTTTCCTAAAGACAATTTTTGTATTTGACCTGCTAATTATTTTAGTTTATAATAACCAATTGAAAATTGAACAAGAAGTTCGTCATAAACGAATTTTAATGTTTAGAGAATTAGTGTTTCAAAAATGAGTGAGAGTGTCTTGATCATTTCTGATTCAAAAAAGTAAATTAGCTTTTTATTTGACGATTTCAAAATAAAACTTAAAATAAAATTAAACTTAAAATGCTCAAAAAAACAAATAAAAAACATCTCAAACACCCATAAACACTATTTAAACACCTAAAAACGCTTAAAAAACACCCTACTTTATTAAAAAATATGTTGAATTTTATTTGATTTAATTATTTATGACTTAATTTATCTAAATTCTTGTCTTTATACTTTTTTTTAAACATAAATAATAATTTTTTTCCTTCCTGTTTTACCCTCGTTTATCGTCTGATTTTATTTCGCTCAAACGCTCACGTTTAAACAGTGTTTTTTGCTTGTTTTTGTCCACTCGGTGTGTCATAATCAATTCTTTTTAGAAATAATAAAACAAATAATTCGTTTTATTATACATACCATCAATATGGAAAAAATCAAAAATAGTCATGAAATTGACAAAGAATAAGCCACCTGACAATTTAACATCATACAGACCGATTTCGGTTTTAAATTGCCTGGTGAAATGGCTCGAGAAAATAATCAACACTAAAATACAAACGTGGTCAAAAAAAGAAAAGATTCTTCCGCCAAGTCAATCTGGATTCAGGAGAAACAAAAGTACCCAAGACCATATTCTTAGATTTAATCAATCGATCGTTGATGGCTTCAATCGAAATGAATTAACCAGAGCTATTTTTTCGACTTGGAGAAGGCCTTTGATAAGACATCCCATCGTGGCATGATAGCCAAATTAAAAGACCTAAATATCCATAGCTTGTTGCTTAACTGTTGCTTATCATCTGAGAAGTCAATAACATGTGGGGTCCCTCAAGGTAGTTGTCTCTCACCGACCCTATTTATTCTTTTCTTTAGTGATATTGCCTACAGTCTACCAAAGGAATTAAAAATAGCTCTGTTTGCAGATGACCTTTGTATATGGATCACAAGAACCTCTAAAAAAGAAATTGAGCGTGTCCTTCAAAATGCAATTGACAAAATCGTGGAGTTTTGCAAAAAAAGGGGCTTCAAAATAAATAAAACAAAAACATGCCACACTACTTTCACAAGAGCTGGTGCTAGAAAAAACAACGAAAGAAAATACAAGCTAAATGTTAAAATTGAACAATAAGAGGTACCACTTGAACAAAATCCAACCTTTTTAGGTATCAAACTGGATCCAAAACTTGCCTACACAGCACATCTACAAGACGTCATTAAGAAACAGACGTCAAAAATGAATCTAATTCGTAAAATTAAAAGCTTTAAATGGAGTTCATCCCTAAGAATCAATTTAACCCTCTATAAAACTCTAATCCGATCGCTTTTTGACTATGACAGAAAAATAAAAGCTTAAACTATAAAAAATGCAAAACAGGATTCTTGTAAATTCTGAAAGAGAATTAAAAGATCTATAAGTCATAGCCTTGATGACAAGACCAGTGACTTAAGATCACATTTAATTTTTCAAAAATGACTTAATGGTCATGTAAAAAGTATGTTTTTTATGAGGTAAAAGAAAATAAATTTTTGGTCAAAAAGTATGCCAGCCCATTCTTAAGTCGAGATCCAAAAAACACGATGCAGTCCCTTAAAAAAATTAAAAAACCAGAAAAAAAATAGCCTTAAAAACCACTGTTTGTCTTTTTGAAAAATTAGAGTTTTAAGTTTAGTGTAAAGTATCCAAATTTAAAATTATATCTTTATTTAAGTTAGTTCTTAATTAAAAATTAAAATAATGTAAAAATAATATTCTGATTTTTTACAAAAAACTTAGATTTTTAAATAAACTGAGATTTTTCTTTAAAATTTTTGTTTAGTTTCAAAATTCCCTTTTAAAGATACTGTTGGAAACCGATTCTCAATAATCGATTATATTATCGAGTTCTTTTTTTACTTTTTATATATTTTAAATTTATTTATCATTTAATTTTTGAAAAATTTTTCATTCTATCAGTGATTTGCAACAAAATTAATTAGAATAATAGTTTAAAATTTTCAAATTTTTGGTTGAATTTTTTTTCACTTTTTTTTAGATCGTTGTTTACAGTGCTATGTCTGTCAATTACTTTGGCCAAAAGGAAGGACTATGTCTCAATTCAAACCGGCCAAGGCTCTTTACTAAAATATATTTTAATAATAATAATAAATGAAATAAATAAATAAGAAAAATAAAAAATTAATGAAATAATAAAGAGTTTTTAATTGAAATCTATTGTAATGGTATTGGGTTGTTTGACGTCTTCTCATGTGTGTTTTGGTTTCTATTTTTGCTTCGGATACCTTGTAACAAACTGGGCGTTTTATTTTGATTTTCGCTACTTTTACTTCTATATGAATTTTCTCTAGTGTCGTTGGTCTAGTAAATTTTTCTTTTATTTTTGCCTAATAATTTAATATTTTTAATGTTTTATTCAAAAATTTGATCAAAACTTGTACAAAAATTATAAAATTAAAATGAAAAGTAAAAATAATAAATAATGACTAAAATAAAATATTTTTCTTTGGTTTTTTTTACCATTTTTTTTTTTTTGATTTTCTTCCTAATAAAATGTCATTATAATCAAAAAAAAAACCTTATTTGAAAGTCAAATTTATTTTTTAGATCTCATAATGAATTATTATTATGAATTAATATGTCTTGCTGGAACTAGCAAAATTGGATATATTTTGTATATGAGGTATCATTTGAAATATTTTGAGAATATAAAACCAGTGATAAATTAAATAATTATTATTTTCTCAATTTTAAATGAAGTTTTTTATCAAATAAATCAATGTATAAATCTCTATTTATTAATTCAGAAATTATAAATAATCCAACATAGTCTAAAAAATAACATTTTCTTGTTATATAAACATTCAAATATCTTTTTTTCTAGAAAAAATATTAATAAAATTGATTGAAAAAAATATAATTAATCAGCTGATTATCAATACTATTTAAAGGTAACAATTATTGGATTATATTGTCATGAATTTATTGTCAAAAAAAAAGATTTTTTGAGATTTTTTTCTAAAAAAAATTTGATTAAAGCGACGCACCTTATTTTTGAAATATATCTCAAATTTAGATTCACTATATTCAAACATGATTTGAATAAACTTATTTAGTATTCAATTTATGTCAAACAGTAATAAATGAAAGAATTCAATTTGAGATCATTAATAATGAAAAAATCGGCAAATCTGTCATAAAATAAATTCTTCTGAAAACTCAGATAAATGTATCAATTAAGCTATTAGTCTTAATACTGGACAAATTATGAGAAACTTTGTTATTATCATATTTAAAACTTAGGCATCGATTATTTGAAAGAAAAGCTTATGAAAAATAGTCTTTATTTAGCAAATATTCAGCCAATATTTTCCTCTTTTATTTTCAATCTTTTTCAATTATAAACCTTAGCAAAGTGCAAAAATGCCTCATACTCACTTCTATTTGCTTGTTGGGTCTTTAATCCGCTATAGCTTCTTTACCTTTAGTTTAGCTTCACATCCTAACTTGCATAAGCTACAAATACTTCATAATGACATATTCTTATATTTACTTGAAAATCAAAAAATTGATGCTGTCAAAGACAGTTTTAAAAATTTTTTTATTAGATATATTAAAAGCTGTTTTGTCTACAAAAACGAGTAAGTTTTATCACTAATATAAAAACTATGAGGAGAGTTATTTGTTCAAAAGATCCAAAAAAAAGGTCCTCTTTATCAACTTTATCTAGGAATTTACAATATTATTTACCATTTTTATAATACTATATTTCAAATCGCTTATAATATATTTAAAAAACAAAAATTATTTTTAAGAAAACAAAAATACTTAAAATAGTGTTTAATTAATAATAACATAATAATAAATAGTTTCAGCTATAATTAAAACAGACTCATTTTTTTGTTTATCCGCAACATGTTAAACAAATTGAAACAATTCTACTTGATACTAGTTTTGATGAATTCATCGCATATTTTCACTCAATTGATGAATTTGAAATAAACCGTGACATTGGGGAGCTCAATACTTATGGCTTCAGCGTTTGGTTAAAGAATTACAAGTGTGATCAAATTTAAAGCTTAAATTTGTATTTTTGTGTAAAAATACAAATTTTCTTTTTTTTGGTATTTGCTTCAATTTACACAATTTTGTTCTGATTTGATTAAATATCAAAAAATAAAACTCTTCCTTACTTCAGTATTTTTGTTTTATTTAATGCATGAAAATAACAAAGGCGATAATTATATGCCATTCTAAATGAACAATAGCGAAGTGAGTTTTATTACTCAAGGTCTATTTAGAAATAAAATAATCTATGAAAAAAAAGAAGATTTTACATCTTTTATAGATTATGATGAGATGAGAGTTTTGTTAACTTTATTTATTATTGAAATAATTTGAGGTGAACCTCGAGCAGCACAGTATGGAATTAAGTCCTTCTTTTTAGCTCAACGAATAATATAAAGTAGAAAAAAGGAACTAGTTTAAAAGAATAGGAGTTAAAACATCTTTTATAATGATAAAACAGTATGGTACTCTATTTTTCAAATAAAATAAAGTGAAGTTTTTAAAAAGAGTTTTCAATTTTTTGACACTTTAATTATCTTATTGTTTTTTTTTTCTATTTGAAACAAGAAAATTTAATTTTTTTCATGTCCCATGATTCATTTATTTATTTTCTCAAAATTTTTCAGCTCAGTAATTGCATATACTTTATGTTTTTAGCTATTTATATCTTAAAGAAAATAAAGTTTTTTACGTTCTCTAGTTTTCTTTAAATTTTGAAATTATTCACAGTAATAAGACTCCTTTCGCTATATAAAAACAAAAAAAGAGTGATAAAAAAAAGGATACATTCAAATTACTACTAGAAAGACAAAAAATGAAGAATAATTTAGAAATCAATTTAATTTTTGTATGTGGTGTATTTATGGTACTTTCAGATTTTGAAGAATTTTTTAGGTACTTATTTGTTTGTGTTAAAATTTAAATTATCAAAATCTTTTATTAATAAGAAAATTTCCTCAGCTAATCGACTAATTGAAAGAAGATTAAATTTAAGATTTTTGCTGTGTAAGCACAAATATATCCGCTAAAATAAATTGATAGTTTCAAGGATTTGCAACACTTCACGATTTCCTAATCAGTACAAAATTAATATCAGATTAAAGCACCTTTTTTAATTCTGTGCACAACTAAGCTCCTAAAACAAGATTAAAAATTAAAAAATTAAAATTTTTTAACAAATTTTATTTATGAAAAAAAAAACTATTAAATTTTTATCTAAAAAAAAATTTTTAAACACAATTTAAAATGGATTTTTAAATATAATAAACCATGATTGTGACAAAACTTGACTATAAACTTTATTTCGTCATATGTAAAAATTAAAAATTAATTACATTAAATAAAAAAAAAAAAAATCTCAATTTGTTGGCTCAAGTTTCATCTGATATCCGTTGGCAAAATGATGAGAATTGAACGAATTCACAGCGTTTCGGTTAGTCGAAAATTGAAAATTAATGTATCTGGACCAATTTGGGTCATGTGTGCCATAGCCATAGTCCGTATAATGTGCAGCAGGGGCGGATGAGAGAGGCGAATTACTATTATTCGATGAGGAATCCGATTGACTTCGAGCCACTTGAGAATAAGCCACATTATTAGCCACTATTCCATTCTGGTAAATGTCTGTCGCATAGCTTTCACCATAAGATTTTTGACTTGGCTCGTACATTTGACTTGAGCCGAGCAATTGTTGCTGATGCACTTGCACACTCTGACCATAACTGCTACATGTATCGACTAAATTACTGTATTGATTAGCTTGATTTATACTCTGATTATATTGATCTGAATGCATATTCCATTTCATTCGTTTCGCTTCAAAGTGACGCTTCAAAAAAAAAAAAAGAAGAGAAAAATTTAAAGTTTCATGTCTAGGCTTAATTATGCTCTAAATAGTTTACTTTAATGTTCGCTTCATCGAGTCCAGTTACTTTCATAAGTTCGTTTAGATTTGTTAAATCATACCATGGATTCTCATTAAAATACGAGTCCATAAGCATGAAATTTTTGCTCTTTTGTGACAAACCGCTGGCATCAATAGCACTAGTGGCACAATCACTAGCAATAGCAGCATTTTCAACTGTCTCATCTTAAAATAATTAAATGAATTAATCAAGCAAAAATAAAATTTTTATTTAATTGAATATTTTGTTCATAAAAAAAAGTCAAAAAAAAAAAACTTCCTAATTACTACCTTATATATGTGACAGATGTCTATGATAAGCTTATTCTTAAGGGACTACTAAGTGCTTTTAAGACTTAATTAAATCTAAGAGATTTATGTTTTTATTATTAAAAAAATTGTTTTTGGTTGTTGATAATTTGCATAAGCCAAATTAAAATATGAGACTGCTTAAATTAATTAATTAAATAATTAGATTAATACTTTTGAGTGGTGTGTTGTACTGTTGTGCAAAATTGAGAATATTCTGTATTGAATAGCCATTTGAATCGATTGGTAAATTATTGGTGTCGTATGGTAGATGAGTTGGCGGTGCATAGCTCTGTGTCAAATAAGCGCCACTTTGACTTGCATTTTTTTTGCTTGATTTTTTTCTAACTGTTTCAGATTTGGTCTCGTAAGTCGCTGAATTGCTGCCATCCTCGCAATACTTGCTCACCTTGACATCATGTTCTTTTTCATTAGCTCTATTTCGCACAATTCTTCAAAAATTAATTAATTTTTAATTAAAAAAATCATTGTTCCATATCAAAAGCTCAATCAAACCTGTTTATCGAGCTGACACTGGGAACCTTCTCTGCATCGCATATGCCCTCGGCTATAAGTCGTTCCTTGATCTCCCAGGCGAACATGGTAGGGTTTTGCCGCTTAAAGTCGGCAATAGCCTCGACTACGGTCGGCGTGGCCACCTTGGGCTTGGAGCCGCCTATGACCCCGGGCTTTATTGAGCCCGTTTCATAGTACCTGCCCAGAATTTTGCTCACGCACCCGTGCGACACCCGAAGCTGCCGCGATATGTCGCACGGCCGCACGCCCTGCTTGGCCAGCTCGACGATGCGCAGTCGGACTATGTCCGGCAGCGGTCGCCCGTTCACAAACACCCCTCCCAGCTGGTTTATTCCTCCATGACCTTTTAAATAAATAAAAATTAAATAAATAAATCAAAAAAATTTTATTTATTTTGTTTAAATTTAGCAGCACCTATTTTGCCGTATCTGTAATGGGCAGCTGATACAAATGGATTTAGTGTGAACATTTTTGGCTTTATTTGGAACCTAGCGCTTATAGTTAGTTTATTGTAGATGTATTATTTTTTCTTCCAATCAATAATTTCAAGTCAACTAAATCAAATAGTTGAACGATATATAGCTATATATATATGTTGTTGTTGTTTTTTTTTTCCGATATTAATTATTTTGACAATAAAAGAAATATACAAGCGTATTAAAATTAGAAAATTATATTTTTTCTATACACATAGATCCAATAGGATTTTTTTTCTCTATATAAAAAACAAGCCAGATATAAATTTGAATCTATTTTGATTGGTGTGAATTTTTAACTAAGAGAATTCTGTTATTTTAATTAGGAAAAAAATTCAATTTAAAATGTAAAAAGCTTTTCAAGAAATCATCTAAGCGTTTCTTAATTATTAAGAACTAATCAGAATATTATTTCCCGGAAGAGACTAAGTGAATAGCTAGCTTACTTTTGCAGTTGTAGTAGTCTACGAGAATGGTGGATGAGCGAGCATTATGGTCCATGTCGCCATACGCGTTGGATGCGTCTTTGATGGAGGAGGTTGAGGACGAAGAGGACAGCGAAGACTCGTTTTGAAAGCCGTAGTAGTTGGGCTTGCCGATGGCCATGTAGGCGCTGGACGAGGGGTCCGGCTGAACCATGAGATGGCACTCTGTTTGTACGCAACTGCTAGGATAGCTGTATGCTGTAGCTTCTGTCAAAAAACAACAATTTACTTTTTTTCTTTTTTTATTTATTGAGATAATTGCTTACTAAAAATTCCGTCTTGATCCATTTTTTAAGATAAAACTGAATTCTAAACACAAAAGAAGAGCTATTACAATTGAATTTATTTTGAGAAACAAATATTAGCTAGAGAGTTGGAATTCTAATTAATTAAAATAAGAATGGAAAGAGACGATAAGACGGGATCGATTTGGCTGAATAGAACGAAAAATATTTTCTATTTTAATTTTTATTTTTATTCATTTTTCTAGTTGTTTTATAAAGAGAGCCAAGCTTGGCAAATTGGCTAGGATTACGAAATAGATTTCCATTAATGTTCACTCAGACGGAATAATAAATCTAACACTTTATTAAATCGAATACAAGAAAAAAAAACAATAAGACTTAATTTAATTTTAATTCCTTAGAACAAAAGAAGGATAAATTTCGAGTTAGGACAAGTCTCTCTGGACTGATTACCAGTTTACATAATAATTAGCACATAAATCCCTGATGAAAATTTTAGAAAAAAAAATGAAAATTCTTTGAAATATTTTGAAGGTTAGCTAATGATTTAGAGACGCAGATGCAGTCTAAACAACAAGCTATTCGATTAGGTTTCTAATCAATCATTTGAAATAAATATGGAGGCTGATTATCAAAAGAAAATTAGTATTTTTTTTTTAATTTTCGCAAATTGTATCTACTATTAAAAATAAATTAATATTCTTGAAATGGAACTAGAAAAAAAAAATTAAAATTAAAGACAAATTAAATTTTATAATATTGATTTAAAAATGAAAAAATAAAGGAATCTAATTTGGGCTTGTTAAACCTGGGGCAATATTTGAATACGGAATTTAACCGATTGGGAAAATTGGACCGAAAAAATTCTTTTAATCTAATTCAATTGAATTAGAGTTTTTATAACAAGTCTCGTTGGAATAAGAAATATTCTTAATCAACTAGCGAGAACATTTCTTAGTAGGACTTTATAGTGGCTTTAGCTTAATCCGCTAGCAAAAATTTACAATAACTCGGATTACGGATATTGACACCTGTTTATAGCAAATATTTTTTGTTCAATTTTAAGACTTGTATTGCATGCTCTAGAAAAAAAGAACTCTAGTAATTTTTTATCTGTTAAATGTTTGATTTTTTTGTTGTGTTGTTGCAAGTAGAATTTTTGTCTCACCAAATATGCCACTAAAATGTGTAAAATATTGAATACATTTTAGATAACAAAGCAACTCAAGAGAATTAAACAAAATATTTTAAATTTTAATAAAATAGAATATTTTTTCAAAAAGTAAATCGAAGGCCTGATGGTCTAGTGGTATGATTCTCGCTTTGGGTGCGAGAGGCTCCGGGTTCGATCCCCGGTCAGGCCCTTTTTTTATTTTGGTAATTTTTTCTCTTGATTTCAAAAATTTTATTTCAAATTTAGCTCCAATTTTGATGAATAAAAAAAAATATTATTTTTTTTTAATTATTTTTTCTATACCCGTTCTAACATTGAATGATAGCGGTGTTTTAAACGCCTATTATAGTTGTTTGTCTGAAAGGTATGAAATGATAATGAGATACGAGCATATGAAAGCAATAGTGTGCTACTTAGGTGAAGAGTGTATTTTAAACTCGAATAGCTGCAAGAGATTTAATACAATTAAGAATCGAGTCGAGTGGATTAAGACCATAGACTCAAGCAATTTGAAAATAAATGAAAAATTATCAAATGATGATCATATTTTTATTGATTTTGTTACAAATGATTTGAAAATTTTTGACGTATCACTAGAAGATCAAGGGGTTTATCAAGAGCTAGAATTAAATCATACTACAGTCAAGTATTACCATGTAACTGTGCTTGAGAGATCGCTGGGTTATCCAATTTATGAAAAATTAGATAATCTAGACAATCGGTTAGCATTTAATGATGAAAAAATATTTTTATCTGAAACAAACATTGAATTAATTATCCATTTTTCGAACATGAGTGAATGCGTTTGCTCAAAAAAATCAGACATCAATGGATACAGAACTAGCTATGGAGAATGCTTCCTTAAAGTTCAGGGACACACATTTGATACTGATTTAGAAAAATTGATATTTTACTTTTCAAATAAAGTTCCTTGTCTATCAAAATTGATATCTAAATTTTCCAAAATAAATTACAATTTTAATCTATTCAGATCTTATGTGCTTTATCAAGACTGTATTACTAATTGTAATAAAACCGCTATTTCAATTGCAGAAAATAGTTTGAACATAAATAACCAGTTTTCTTACGATAGCTTTGAAATAGTTAGTGCTTTAAAAGGAAGTATGGTAGTGTTCAGATGTGGTACAGAAAAAATTGCTAAATGGAAGTTCAAAAATTTTGTAATGGATAAAAAGAGATCGAACTTTTCGAACGACAGGATAACGGTGGACAAATTTAATAGACTAGTAATTAAGAAAGTTATGGATGAGGATGAGACCAATTTTACTTGTCTAAAATATAAATCAAGTGCTAAAATATATTTGCTAAAAGTAGAGCACAGATTATTTGATAAAATATATAATGTTTTCAATATAATTGGCATATATTCTTTGATGACACTTTTAGGTTTAATAACCTGTTTATCAAGAGCATGAAATTAAATTTGGAAAATAATTGAAAGTAAAATTTACTCAAAATAATTTTATTCTAAATAAAAAAAATGATTTTTTTTTGACTGTTGTTAGTCTTTTTTTAAGTTTGGCGGAAAAAATCATTTTTTTATTCAAAATTGATTATTTTTTTACAATCTTCTACCACGTCGACCACCTTTTCGTCTAGTAGTGTCGGATGGTGTTGGGGTAACGTCCTCTGTTCAAACAAAACATTTATTAAATCACGGTTTCAATGTGAAAATAAGAAAAATTTACCAATTCTTCCGATTTTCATTCCGGATCTGGCCAAAGCTCTGAGGGCTGATTGAGCACCTGGACCTGGAGTCTTAGATCTGTTGCCACCAGTGGCTCTAAGTTTAATGTGTAGAGCATTGATGCCAAAAGTTTTGCAAATTTCAGCTACATCTTGGGCAGCCAACATAGCAGCGTATGGAGAGGATTCGTCTCTGTCGGCTTTTACTTTCATACCACCAGTGATACGGGCAATAGTTTCTCTATCAAAAATTAACTTTATGTACACTTAATATAATAAAATATAAGTCAAAATAAAAACTTACTTTCCGGACAAATCAGTGATGTGTACGAAAGTGTCGTTGAAACTGGCGTATATGTGAGCAGTGCAAAATACGATGTCACCAGCTCCGACTTGAGGACCCAATTGGACAACTTGTTCTTCTTTTTTAGATTGACCTTTTTTTGGTGCCATTTTGAATCTAATTTATCTAATAAAATAATTATTGTTTAATTTTGTTCCTTGGTCTATTTTAAATGTAAAGATTGAGGCAATAAAAAAGGATTTAAGGTGGCCGAGTATGTGCGCTAAATTAGAAAAGCACTTGAAACCATCATAGCATAATTCTAACTAGCTAAAACCTTTAATTGATTCACTCAATGCTTAAAATTTTCTTTTTAGCTTTTAGTACACGCATATAGTTTTTAATTTTTAATAAAATTTAAACCATCCAAGGCATGCATCACAAATGCAATTGCAATTTGAAAAATAATCATTTGCAGCAAAGTAAAATTGCAAATATTGCAAATATTTTACCTTTTTTGGTTTTCCTATTTATTTAACCTTGACTTTAAAATCACATGCAAGCATTTTTTGATGAAGAACTAAATTTGTCTTTATAAAAAAAACTAGCTAAAAATATGAACAGCTTTAACTGTATATAAATTTTTTTTTTTTTTATCAAAATAAATAGCTAAATAAATGTTTTGTTAATAAAAATACGCTTTAATAAAATTTCAAAAATTTTAAAATAAATTAAATTATCTAAAACTCCAGCATGGTATTTTCAATTGATTTTTAATTAAATTAATTTGCTTATCTATTTAGAAACATGGAATCAACTTCAAATTTAAATTTAATTGAAAATTTGAAAAAAATTTACAAACTCGATCTGTCTCTTCTTTTTAATGATTTGATTAATGCAGACAATTTTATTGATCATTACTCATTGGTAAACGAAATCATTCAATCGTCTAAAAAAGAAAAAAATGAGAAAATAATCGAATTTTATTCAGACAAAATAGTCCAATTTTGCATTCAAAAATTTCAATTTGTCATTGATGAGAAAAAAGAAATTTTAGAAATAGTTGATGAAAAACTCGACTTAGTTCTAGTTGAAGATGTTGAGGATACTTTTTTCAAATATTTGAAAATGTGTTTGCCAAACAGTTCGCCAAAAATGACCATATTTTTTCTGAAAATTTTCGTCATACATTTCATGAAAATTTTGATAATCAATAAATTTTTCAATCCAAATAAAGAAATGAACCAACTTTTGAATATTAAAGAGTCATTTTATAAAAAAGATTTGACAGAATATTGCAATATTTACGGTTTAAAGCAAATAAATTTATTGATTAAACTGTTCAATTTGATCACTCAAAGTCTTAAGTCTTTCGATTCTTCTAACATCTACAAATTCATTGATTTTTTGATGGACAATTCATTGGAAATTTTGAACAAAATTTCCGATGAGTCCTATTTGGTTAAATTGTGCATAAATAATTTAAACAAAATATGCTCAATAAACAAAAATCAAGCAAATTTAGTGTTGGAAAAAGTTTACACAAATTTAAAGTTGGTCAGTGAAGCTGAACAAAATTCCTTCAAATACGCTGGCTATTTGAATAAAAAAAGAACTGAGTCGTTTGTGCAAGATATTGGCCTGAATTTGATAACTTCTTTAGCTGATTACATTGTTGATATCGAAAATATTAAAAATGAAAATATCAATTTTTTGGTCAAAAGTGAATATTGGAATCTAATTCAAGATGGTTTGGCTCATACAAATTCATTAACTCGAAAACAAGCACTCTATTTGCTAAAAAGAACTAATGACTTAGGCTTTGTAAATGATTTGGAAATCAAGTTGGAGTTTACTGATACTTTCAGTTCAGAAATAGTAAATTTATATCAATCCAACTCTAAAATTTGGAATGATTATTTTCTATGCATAGAACTACTTGAAGAAACTTCTGTAAATCGATTAATTGGCTAAAACTAAATTTTATTTTATTCTCTTAGGTTCATATTATAAAACCTTCTTTGGCAAAAGTAGAAAATATCTTAATGGCTGTGAACAACAATCAATTTCATTATTCATGGCTACTGGTTCTCTTCAAAAGAGCTTTTATTCATGAAAGTAAATTTATTGTCAGATGGGCTGTTAATTGTTTTTTGAAATCAAACATTCATTTACTAATCGAAAAGATACCAATTGATTTTACAAATAATCAAGCAAAGTTTATCGATTCGATTAATAAATTTATACTCAAGGATTTTTTGGAGACTATTCAAAAGTCTCATATATTTAAAAGGCAATATCAGAATATTTTTTCAATTGATTTAAAATTAAAATTTTCATATTTTAGATCAGAAGATTCACCTTATGTTGACAGTTGTCCAAAAGTTGCGATATATTTTTCGAATTTTCTACGCTCTTATTTAAGCATTTTGCCAAATCAAGCCATAAAAAGTAAAAAAAGATCACATTTTTATTTAATTGAAAATAAGCTCAAATAATATTTTTATAAGATTCATTCTTAAAATTTAAAAAAAACTATTTGCTTCTTAACTTGTAAATTTTCTGGGCCAAGCTTTAGACTGTGACTCATATAGCTAGCGTATATTACTAATTTGGAGTAAATAAGCAAGGCTAGGTTTCCTATTTTAGAAAAGTTACATAAAAAACAAGATTTTTTTTGTTCTTTAATGTGTTTCAAAAAAATTATTAAATCCTGTTTAATAATTTTTAATAATAAGATAACAATAATAATAATAATATGTTTAATTATATGATTTAATCATACATTTGGTGCAGCCCCAAAGATTAAGAAATAAAAGAATAAAAAAATTTAATTTTTTATTTTTTACATTCATTTATTATTTATATAAAAATTCAATAAAAAACAAAAAAATTTAAAAAATTAATAAATCGAATTTATTAACAATAAATGACTTCTAAACTGCTATTTTTTTGTTTTTTTGAACCTTTTGGTCGATTTCTTTTTCTACAGAAATTGGAAATATGAAATGGTTGCTGGTATCATCACTGGAATTTGGCTGATAACATGAAAAATTGATAGAACATTTTGGCTAAAAATAGAAATCGCACTTGCACTTAAGATAGACCTACCCTCCCTATTACCGGATGATCATGATGATGAAGATGATCCTTTACTGGCTGATATTGGTGATGATGAATTTGTAGCTTCGGTTATTTCAATTTCATTATTTCCAGCTTCTGGATTATTAAACAAACTATAATTTTTCAAATTTTTATTTTTTTTTTTTTTTATTTATTTATTTTTATCTATTTCCAAACATGAGGGCTGAAAAGAGGGCTATGCCGCTCGAAACTGCCCTGGAGTTACTCCAAAATTATTTTTCAAAAAAAAAAAAAAATTATTTCCAGCTTCCATAGAATAATTCATCTAATCAGTTGATAATTGAGCCTAAGTCGAAAGGAGATCTACCTGAAATTTGTAATCTATACCCTTAAAGGTACGTTGAAAATTTCAGGTAGATCTTTAAAGTTGAATTTTTAAAGTTTTCATAATTCGCAGTCCAGATCATTTTATATGCTTTTATTAACAAGTTTTTTTTAATTTCCAGATTGTATGAGTTTTAAAAAAATCATAAAGATGAGTTGATATGGGGCTAAGATGTTAGATTTTATAAAATTAAATCAAAATGTTTAGAGTTTAGAAAAATTTATATTTAAAAAAATCATAGTTTAAAATTAGATGACTGAGTTATTTGTTTTTCTTTAAAAATTTTTTTATTAATCATTTATGAGAATTATAAAACTAAAATTAATTATTTTATAAATTAAAAATATTTTTTGTAGCTGAATTTTTGGTGACTTTTTGCCAAACATTAAATACTTATTCATGGAATGCAACTTGTTTGATGTTTATTAGTAAGGCTTTGTATGAACTTGATGTTGAATCTACAAGCAATTTAAATGACAAAATATTTAAAAGCATTTAGTAATTTGTTGTATTTTTTTAAAAATAGAAAAAATATTTTTTTATTTTTCATAGTAAAATTATCACTTGTGCTTTGACTACCCAAGAAATTTTATTAAGAAGTTCAACCCAGACATTTTTGATAAAATTTATTTTAAAACATATGCAAGTAAATATTAAATAAAATAATTTTGTTTTCATTGAGTGCTTTTAAAAATAAAGGCCAAAGATCTGACCGTACAGGACTTAAAAAATGTTTTAGATATTATAAACTCTCTATCGAACAAAGAGTGTTTGGTTTACCAAAATTCAACTTGGTATTTGCTTGTTGAATGGGCTAAAAATTGTTTGGTTTTAGAAAAAAATAATTTGCTTTTTAAAAATTTTATTCTAAACGAATTTGATGCGTTCACCAACGACCAATCTTCTGATCAATTCTCAACAATTTTCACATCTAATAAACTGGCTAAATTTCTACTTATTCTAATGGATACAGAAATTGAGGATGTTTATGGTACCTTTTTAAATTCAATTGTTGATCGGATAACATCATGTAATAAATACGCATATAGAAGCTCTGATCTAATTGAAAGAACAATTTTTACTTTTAATAATATGGTTAATATTGTTAGAGGTTAAAGTTTTAAAATTCAAAAAAAAATTAGATTAATTGATATTTTATTTAGGATCAAGCTTTGCAAACATACAATCTTCTTCCTATGGCTTAATTGAAAGCCTTTACAACCAGGTCATAGAGGACATTTTAGATTACATTCTGAGAAAATCTGATTTTAATACTGAACAAGTAAAAAAATCCAATAAAAAACTAGCTTTTATTTGAAAATTTACTCTAAAGGCATTTTTGTTCGACAATCTCTTTGATTTTTGTGATCTTATTTTAAGTCTTCAAAGTTTTAAAAATACTTCAGTAGTTTACGAAAAAACTGTAATGCCAAACATATGGACTAAAATATCTCGTGCAATGCTTCCTAATATCATTTATGCACTCACTGATTCATCATGTCAAAATGTAAATTTAGAATAAAATTTTTGTCTTTTTTTTTCTGATTTTTATCTCTCAAGAGTTTAAACCATGAATGGAAAAAAATCATAATGCTTTCTTTCTTCATTTCTTTGATAAAAACAAATTTTAGTAAGCAAATTCGTCACGAAATTGCCAATCAAAGTCACAAAAATTTTTTAATTTCTCTACTTAATTTTAAAACAATGTCAAAGTCAGAAATTATAAGCCTGAAAAAGTAGAATTTAATTGGAAAAAAATTTACTTAAAATAATTTTAAAAAATATTTAAATAAAAAAAGAGATTTGCCAGAGATTGTTAGGGAAAATTTATTAGAAAATTATTCAATTTTCAATGGAAAATGTTGTCAATTGATGTGGACCGTCTATGACTTGGTTCTAATGGATTTTGACAAGTTTTCAAGCATTGTGACCATTGAGAGCAAAATTTTATCAATGCAAATTTTATTGAATAAATTCTTGAATTTTGCCGATGTTACATCAGCTGCATTTCTGTCTTCACTGGTCAGATGTTCTAAGCGCTTCAAGTATCATATCAATAAAAAACAAGTATTTTTTAACCATTTCATAATAAAAACAAAACTATAAATTTATACAAATTTAAAGAACTTGTGTTATCGTGAATTATTTGCAGACCTTTTGAACACTTTATACACGCAAATTTGGGAAATTGCTGAAGATGTAAAAAACTTTTACGATTCTTTCAGTGAATTTTTAGAAATATTGCTGTCGCCAGAGCTACTGGAGTTCGACGACGATAATCTTTTCAAAGAATTGATTGTCAAGGTATTCTTTTTAGAGAGAATTTTTTTTATTTGGTGGGGCTAATATTTTTAGACTAGATTTGCCAAGATGTCATATGTCGTGGAAATGAAAAGACGGGTGTGGGAAAACTCCTAGCAAAATATTTTTTCCAATTTCTATCCCAATTGCATGACAATTCAAATAAATATTTTGTAAATATTATCATTAGTTTTCTCATATATGGTGATGTTTACCGAAAAGAAAAAAAGTTTTTTTATCAATTAAAAAATAATTTTTAAGATTTTTATTTTAATTTTTTTAAGGTACATACGCGATATTGAAATGTTTGTTGAATCCCTTGACAAAAATTTCGGAACTAATCAACTAATAAAAGCGTAAAATAGGAGTTTTTATTTATAAAAAAAATTTAAATTTTTTCTTAGAGATTATTTAAATGATTCGGCAATCAGAATGAAAGCTTTGTATTATTGCATTAGCAAGGAGTCTTCATTGACCGATGAATTTTTCACTTTTTTATTGAAAAAAATAATTGAAAAAGATCAACTTATACTGGAGGGAAACATTAAGCTTTATATAAATTCTTTGGTTCATCGTGAGAGATTCCGAATATGGCAAACACTGCTGACTCTTGTTGAAAGAATTGATCCATCAAATTATGACATGCTTTACGACTATGGCCAACAGTGTTTGGTGAATGAAACTCAGCCTTCTATTCGAATTCTAACTGAGTGGCTTATTACAAAAATATTGCTTTTCAGATCGATAAATAAAAATCTCAATTTTGATAGACTATTTGAAAATTTAAAAAATTTCTCAAGCAAAAGAGTTGGCTATACATCATCATGGTTGACAATACTAACTAATCTAGCGCCGCTTTTAACATGTGACTCAGAAAAAATAACCTATTTAAATGGCCTATTGCCGGTCATTTTGTCACAAATTTTATCAAGTAATTTTCATATTAGAACTTATGTTGAGGCAGCTTTGTTGAAATTAAACAAACTTTTGAACGACCCTTACCCGGACACAAAAAGTGGACTCAATCATCCCAATATAGCTAAAAATCAAAGCATACAAATTTTGAGCCAGCAAATTTTTTCGATTATTTCAGCCAATTCAAAAGAGTACGTTTTTGTTTAAGGGTAAAAAAATTATATTCTTTTTTTTTTTTTAAGAAAAGGTAGACACGCAAATATCCTAGTCAATCATTTCTATTTTCAGTTCAATGCTGTGGAGGACTATTCAATTGAAGTATGCAATTATTATCTAAGAGTTAAGAGTTTAAAAAATTAATTTTTTAAGACAATTTTCTACTGGGTACCGTATCTCAGTGGTTTAATTGAAGAAGAACTAGTTAAAAAGGAAAATTTTGTATCAATAGTTCTAAACAAATCTGTCTTTGACTTGATAGAAAAAGACTTTTGCTTGGACATTTCAATCCCGCTAAACAGTCGGGAATCGAAATTGAAAAATTGCGCGCCTGGTGTTTGGAAATTTTCAGGTTTTTCAAATTAAATTAAAAAATTTTCAAATTTAATGATTTAGAATTAACTTTTTTTGAATTTAGCTTTAAAAGAAGACAGTCTCTACGAGCCAAGTGTTTCTGTTGAAGACTTGCAAAAAAAGATCATACCATGGCATGTTTTGATGCCAAGTGAAGAAGATCTAGATTATACGAGTCGAAAAAAAAATCAGTCAAAGCAAGGCTTGATTTTGGTGTCCTCTTTGATTGACAAAGGAACAAATTTGGGTGGAATATCAAGAACTTGTGAGATTTTTAATGTTAAAGAATTTATCGTTGGCAGTATACGATACCTAGATGATAAACTATTTCAAAATTTGTCTGTAACATCAGAAAAATGGCTCAATATCAAAGAAGTTAGACTTTCTCGCAAAAGCTTGAATTTGCTTTTGAAATCTTAGATTTTTTAAAATTTAGGTTCCTGTAAAATATTTAAAAACCTATTTGCTTGAAATGAAATACAATGGTAATGTCTTGGTTGGTTTAGAACAAACTGCCAATAGCGTTCAAATGAATGATTTCAACTTTCCACCTAATACAGTTTTAATTTTGGGGTAATTTTTTTTTGTTGAGATGAAATTTTTGTACTTTAGCTTAAAAAAATTAGAAACGAAAAAGAAGGAATACCAGTTGATATAATTCAAATGTTGGACTATTGTGTAGAAATACCCCAGTTGGGAGTTATTAGATCTTTGAATGTTCATGTATCAGCCGCTTTGGCAATATGGGAATATACTAAACAGCATTATTTAAAATAAAAATTTTTTAATTTTAATTATTTTTTTTTATTAATTTTTAATTTTTATTAAATCCCAGTCTCAATTTCAATTTTGGTATTTTTTAAACTCAAATAGCTGGCAAAATTGATGACATACACCGTTGTTCACAGTACTATGTCTGTGAATTACTTTATATCTTATTTTAATTGGATTAAAAGAATAAGAAAAAAAGAAAAAACGGTAGGAACGGTTTTGCCTGGATTGATATTTTAGCTGCTTGTACTGGTGCTGACGCTTTGGTTCTTAATTTTCTAAGCAGACACTTCTCGGAATGCATTTTTCTTTGTCTTTGTCTTACTCTAGTGTCTCAAATAATAAAACAATTATTTTTTTGTTTTAACACTAAAAAAACGGAAAAGCAAATTCAATAATATCCTTTGTGTTACCTTTTCTTTCTTTACTTCTAATTCCACGAAAATAAACATTCTTTGCAACAAAAATTAACTAATTTTAATTAATATTTTTTGATCTCTGATTGAAAAGAAGTTTTCAAGAATTATATTATTTTTCAATTGAAGACAAAGAAAAGATGTTATATCAAAAAGTGCCAAAAAAAATCTCGGAGTTTTGAGTGTTGAGCATATACTTCGTGAATTCTCAATTTTATTTTTACTAAAAGAACATTTATTTTTGATTTTATATTTGTGTATCTTATTAAAATATTCAAATCAATATTAAAATAGATCGAATTTTTTATGATCTCGTGTTCAAATGACCAACTAGAGCCAAAAGTTTTACACCTAAAAAATATATTTTTATCTTAATTAAAAGAATGATTAAAAAAATATAAATAATTTTTTTCGATTGATTTAATTTTTTTTAATTATTAGTCAAATCTTATTTATTTTAAATTTGAACCTCTTTCATATTACGGTTGAAAAAAAATGGGAGTGTAAAATTGATCATTTGAATTTACAATTTTTACGCAAAATTACGATATTTTCCAATCGTTTTCTATCTACATATTGGATGATATTCCAAAAAATTAATTGATTCTGAGAAACTTTCAAAAAAAATATTTTTTTAAGTTTAAAGGGAAAAAATTATTAATTATGTATATTCACTCAAAATTATAATAAATTCTAATTATTAATTAAGCATTGTAAAATAAAAATAAAAAATAACTAGACATAGGGAAAATATTTTGCAATTTTGATGATAATTTAACAGAATTAGAATCTAAAATGCATTAACATAATAATGTTTGTTTTTCTGAATCGAGCCATATCTTCTTCTTGAAAATAAAAAAATTAAAATATTAGACTTAAACAAAAAGATAGATAAAATAAAATAATTACAGAATAGTAAAAAACTAAAATTAACTTTCAGTTCAATTTATATAGATTTGTCGTTTGGAATGCCATCTTGCCCTTCAATAAAAACAAGCTCAGTAATAATATTTATTTTAAAAAAAGAGACGCCTTATTTTTTGTCTTAAAAGAAAATACAATAATTTTAAATTTGAGAAAAAAATAAAATATCTGATTATCATAAAAATATAATTAACATTGATGCATCGAGAAAAATAAATTAAAATATTCTGTCATGCCTATGTGAGTAAGTGTAAACTTTAAAATAATATTAATGATATATTATTCAGACTGAATGAATAACATTTTAATTCTGTAGGAAATTTCTGCAAAAAATTCAAATTAAAATCTAAGTTCTGCATTGGCGTTCATCCACACATTATTTAGCTCAAAAAAGAGCGAGATTGCTCGTACATTATATTTCATCTATTTGATTGTTTAGCTGAAATTATTTCTTCACATAGTATATTATAGAAATCTAATCGCTATAAAAATTTTAAATTAAAGATGTCCGATACTAATCAACCAAAAGCTGAAGGCAGCGATGAATACATTAAACTAAAAGTTGTTGGCCAAGACAATAGCGAAGTCCATTTCAAAGTAAAACTATCAACCAACATGGGCAAACTTAAAAAGTCGTACAGCGATAGACAAGGCGTACCTGTTGGATCATTAAGATTTTTGTTCGATGGCAAAAGAATCAATGACGACGAAACGCCAAAAACACTTGAAATGGAAGATGGAGACGTAATCGAAGTCTATCAAGAACAAGTTGGAGGATATTAACAAAATTATAGTCATAATTTTAACGATCTAAACAAGATCAGCCTGGAAATTCCAAAAATTTCTCATTTTTTTTTGTCTAATTTTTCTTTAAATGTAAAAAATTCAAAACAATAATAAAAATTATTTTACAAAAAAATTTTTATTTATTTATTTGTTTAAACTTGAGATACTAAGGGCTCTTGAAAGAGTTTTATGTCTGAATTTGATCCAATACCTGGTACTGACTTGGCCTTTTTCCATATATTTTCAACCACAAACACAAAACATGAAATCAATAGACCAACACCTAGCACATAAAAAACTCCTCTAATATTCATTAATTTCATTGGACTTGCATTCGACTCACTTTTTGCCTTATGACAGTTAAGACTTCCGATTAGCTTCCACCATTTTTCATAGATTTTATAAATAACACCTTTCTCTTGCAGCATTATAATGGCATTAGATATTTCTTCGTTCCATTCAAGGTCTTTTCTTATACCAAGTCCATACGATTTTGAATCTAGCAAGTCTCCCACTTGAATCAAATCACAATTTCTTTCTCTGGCATACTCGTTAGTTGTCGATTCGAGTAAAAAGGCAAAATTTCCCTCCAAAACTTTTTCAATACCAATTTGAGTGGATGAAACCAAAGTATTTTTTTCACTCATAAATTTCCACATACGCTCGTAAGTTTGAATTTTTGACTCCTTATTTTTGATTCAATGTTGAGACAATGAAAATTATTTAGTTAATTTACTTTAAAAAATGTTTCTGATGATCCTCCAGCTAGACAGCCATAGCTGATTTCACTTTGTCTTTACATGGAGAAAATTAAAAGTTAGTTAAATAATTTGTTTACAGTTACAGGCTTAGATCGTTGACATTTTTGATCGGAATTTCGACTATTTTGACAGTGAGAAAAGCAGCCAAATTGGCGGTATATGATGCAGTAATTATTAAAGTAAACAAGGACCAAGTGCAATTTAGAAAACGAGTTGAAATTCCATGTGGATTGATGTCAATACCTAAAGAATTCTATATAGACAGAACTATTCTTAGGTTTAAAGACAAACCCATGTGCAAAAAAGAAGTTATAGTGTACCAAAATGAGTTTTTTAATGTAAATTGATTTTCTATCATATCACTTTGAGCTCCACAGCGTTTAATCTTAAGCCACTCATTTGGAGAAATTCGAGCATTAACAAACATGACCATGCTAGTCACTGAATGAACAAGAAAATGTTAAAAAAAAATTTTTCTTTCAAAATAAAAACTACCCAAATAAGATAAAAACATGTATAGCCAAATTTTTGAGGATAAAGGAGCTAAAAATGAAAATATTTGTGGAGGTTTTGGCTCTGGTTGTTTGAACAAAATGCTCAGTCCTAGATTTAAAAATGGTTTCGTCATATAAATCGCTCTAGAACGAGCTAAATTTATAGTCAATGAAGCTAAAGCCATATCAGCTTTCTTTTTTATTTTTTTTTTAAATCTAAATTTTTAAATTTATTAATTTAAAATACATCATCCAAAATTTCTTTGACCAATCCATTCCATTCACCTTTTTTGTTTTGAGTTCCGTATGTATTGTCTGCAACTTGGTATATGGTATAATTAAATTTACATAAATCAGCTAGAGCATTCAAAAGATCTATACAAAAACCTTCAAATTTTTCATTTCCAAATAAATCATCCGAGTTAGCTTTTAAACTAACATAAGGTTTGTCCTATGTGAACAAATTAATATGCGAAATAAATCAGATGGCTCTTACTATTAAAACAGCTATTCTAAGATGCCTTTTTTTTTCATTTAATTTATCTTTTACAATCAAAGATTCAAATCCAATTCGTTTGGTCACATTTAGACCGACTTCTGGTTCCCAAGAGCCTACTTTTTCTAAACCGTTCCGGTTTAAAGAGACCAGATTGAACTTGAATCGCCTTCTGAAACCAAGACTATCAAATACCACATCTCCTGTTGATCCATTTAGTCTTCTCTAAACAAAAAATTAAAAAAAAATTAATTTTATTTATTTTTTTTTAGATTACAAATTTTAACTCATGATACAAATAATCCAAGCTTTTTTTATTATTGAAAATATTTGACAAGGCTTCGGCAACTACTAAAATTGAGTCAAATATTAAGGCGTTTTTAGTCTAATTTTTAATAATTGATTATTTAAGCAATTTTTTTCTTATTTTAATTTATTACACTAAAAGTCTTTTCATTTACAAGAGGACTGGGTCTTCCTTTAAATTCATTTATCATCCATTCTTTGACCATAGAGCGCAATAATTCACTTTTGCTATCTACTAGTTCAAATGAAGTAAAATTTACGTCCAACCATACATATTTTTCCATATTTATCATTGACAAGTCCTAAATATTTTAAATTGAAAAAAAATTTTTTATTATAAAATTTTTTTGATTACCAAAGATGTAAAAATAAACTCTTTATTTGTTGCCAAAAAGCCTACTTCCAGTGCCTTAATTAAAAAAAATTATTTAAATTATTCAAATAAATTCCTACTTTATTCAAAAAAAGTTCCAATCTGTCTATTTTTATATCTAAAATAATTTTTTCAAAATTTTCATAGCACAGTTTCTTCAAAAAAGGCTTCCATAAATCAATTGAATTGGGCAATTGTATCGATATTATATTTTTATGCATATAATTTTGAAATAATAGCGCTAGGTTGTCAAACACTGAAAATTAAATTTAACTAAATAATTTTTGATCATTTTTTTACTACTATTTTTACTTGAAGAATCTTGGTAAATAATAACAAATTCCGACCATTCTAAATAGAAAATTAGATCGCTCAGAGCTCTTGCTATTTGTTTAAAATGTGGATGCATTTTTATCAGTTTATCACCAATTGATCTGACTGGATCGAATGTTATCATAGAAATATGGTCTAATTGACATAAATTAGGCAAATGAATTATGTTCGAATTTGTATCAAAATCTAGGTTCATGAATACCAATGAGCCTGAAAGGCTTATTTTTTTACAAGCTAAAAAATTGAAAGAAAAAAAACAAAAATTATTGCTAACAATACCCTTATTTATACCCTTACTTTTGTTCTCAATATTCAATAAATTTTTCATATCAACTTGTATAATTGCTGAAGTAAGTTGGAAGGTATCACTTAATCTGGCAAGATTGTTAACTTTTTCTAAGGCAAAATCAATGGTAGTTTTTTCTTTTGATTTATTGTAGACTAAATCGTCCTTGACCAAAATACCTTAAATTAAAAATCAAAACTTGTTCTTAGATAATTAAATTTTTACCTAGAGTAATCTTTCTGTAATAAAAACACCCAATAATATTAGTTAAATTTATTAAAACAAAAATAATTTTATAAAACATTTTATTTGAAAAATTAAATTTCGATTAAGCTTGTTTTTAATTGTCTGTTGCGAGTTTCGTTTTTAAAGTATTTTTTACGTCGTTCTTCAGTCAACCAGTGAAGCATCTCAATACGGTCCCATTTCATTTTATCCAAATAAGGTCTCTCATTATAAGTAATAACATCTCGGTATTTTTTCTCAATTATTTTTAAAATGGCTTCTATTTTTGTTTGCAAAATCTCAATTTGCTTTCAAAATTAAGATTAAAATTTTATTCAAAATAAAAGCTTAATTGATTTACTTTGTACAGGTTTTCTCGCTTTAGGGCTTCTTCCAGACGAGCTGCTGAGCTACCGCGATTTCCTACAAGACTAAAATTAAAATATGAAAATTAAAAAAAATAACATTAACCCTTCATAAAAAATCTATTTGGATCAGAAGCAAATCGTTCAAATGATTCTAATTCATAAATGTATTTTTCACGTTCAGCTATCAAATTAGTCGCTGTTTCCCAGTCTTCTATGGCCTTTTTTTAAAATCTCTAATACAAACAAAAATAATCAAAATAATTTTTTTTTACTTCTATCAATTTATCTGCATAGGTGCTTGTGCAGTATTTTATAGCCATGTCCAATTTAGCAGTATCCGACATTCTCAATAGTGTCCAAACTCTTTCAAGTCGCTGTTGCGGAGATTCGCTTTTTTTCTTTAAAAAAAATTAATTTTTTCCTAAAAATAAAATTTTGTTACTTCTTTTAGATTTTCGAGCATTTTATTTCTAGCTTCTTCCCTTGAGAAAAAATAAATAAAATTTAAAAAATAGAATAAGAAAATATTAGCAAACTCTTCGTTCTTTTCTTCTCTATCTCCTTTGAAAAAATGAATTTTATAGCTTTTTGGTCGAGAGTTTTCTAAGTTTTGTTTGAATTTCAAAATTGGATCTTCTGTTTTATCAAGGACAGGGTCTTTTCCTAAAAATTTTTTAAAAATAAAAAAAAAAAAATTAAATTTAGAAAATATTACCCAAGCCACCTAAAAATATTGAATCCGGGTTCCATAAACCTGGCTCATAATTATATTTTTGCTGCTTTAGAGTGTCAATTAATTCAACTCGCTCTCTTAAAAAAAAAATTTAGAAAAATTTAATCTAAAATTCTTAATAATATTGGCTTATATTTTCGCTTGTTGTAAATGTTTTTCTTCTAGTAGCATTTTTTTTTTGAATAGCAGATCAAAAAAAAGATTCTCCCAAACGAAATGAATTTGATAAATTGGAAAAAAAAAGCTGACCAAATAGTCGAAATGATAGATTTGATCAAAGATCAAAAGTCTCCTTGACATGAAATCTCGATAAGAGAGAAATACATTAGAGACAGTTCAAACATAGATTTCAGGAATAATGAACGACATTTCTCAAAATTTAGGCTCAACAGCCTTGAATATACAAAAATGAATATACAAAGTATATGAATATACAAAAAAAAGATCGCAAAAAAAAAACATTACCAACACTCTTAGGAAATTGAATGGGTCTTATCAATCAAGGGTTTTTTTCTTTTTGCCAACTTCATCAAACCAAACGAATATGTCAATTAGACATGAAACAATTCGGTCAGAATCGAATAGCTTATTTTAAGAAGTAAATGTAAACTCATCTCAATTAATTCAAAAAAGAGGCAGAGGACCTTCGCCAAAAGCTAATTCAAAGAACAAACATATTTAATTGTTTAATTGATTGATTATTCTTTTTTCGTTTTTCTCACACTTTTTTTATTATGTTTTACTAAAAAAAATATTTGTGCTATAATAAAATATTTTATAAGTAATTTCTACTTTATAAATTTTTTCATATATTTTTTATATTTTTTATTCTGAATTAGCATTAGCTCGATACAGATTAAACAAATACCGTATTCCCTTGTTCGATTATGTTGTACCACAAGTTAAGACACGCCTTTGGGCCATGTACCTAAGTACATCTCGTCCATGCTATAATACTGTTAGTAATAGCGTAATTACGCGTTTAGGTTCACATCAAACACTGAAAGCTTTAGTTTAATGCGTCATCAAGACACGATTTTAAATTAAAAAATTATTTTTAATATATTTATGCTACTAATAAAAAATAAATTTGCTACTACAATAATTATTATCTAAAAAAAATTTACTTTTCGGCCTTTTCTTTTTCATCCATTAGTTTAACTTCTTCATCAGTTTGAAAAAGAATCGGATTTTCATCTTGGTCATACAAATGAAATATCAATCCCAGATAATCAGAAGTCTTTAATAATATATATTTTTTTTTAAATTTAGATTAATTTAGATCTCTATTATTAGACATACTTGAGTAGTAAGGTATTTGATGTAATCATCGGAACTCAAATAAGTTTTCCACCACCTTAGCCATACATTAAACTCTTTGTTTTTAAACTCGGTCGGATCACAGTGTTTGTAAAGTTCAATTTTTTCTGGCTTTATATCCATAGGCTTTACATCGGGCGGAATTTTTTTTCCATTGCTTTTCTTGGTAACTGATTCGTTGTTTTCCAAATCAAAGTCCGGATCAATCAATGGGCTAAATAAAACAAAAAGTAAATTAGAAAAAATCAATCGAATCTAATTTAGTAAAGTGTTTAGGTTTAAATAAGGTAATAAATGTAATTAACATTTAAAAAAATAACAGTTGTCAAGTTTGATAGATAGAAGAAGTAAAATTTTGATACAGATAGTTTGTAAATTGAATTAAAAAACCTTTTTAATTTATCATCTCTATAAAAATAGCTATTCATGAACCTTTAATTAATAAAATTATTTTTACTTTAAATAATTTATAATTTTAAAAAGTAAACATATGTAAAGAAAATAAATATATACGTTTTATTCCATTCACGGAAATTTTTTTTGCCCCATGGTGGGGATTCATTTTTAACAAGGGCATTATTAATTGACTTGGTTTTGCCAAACTTGACCAGAAGAGAAGAGGTGTAACTTGATTCATAGCGTAATGCATTTGGAGCTTTTTGAACATAATCATCCTAGAAAAAAATTAGACTAAAATTTTTCAAATTTGTTTTTTTTTCATACAAGGTCAAATCTGAGATGATCTTCACTAATTGTTTTAATAAGTTCATCATAAACTTCCTTAACTTCGCCTCCTATGTACAAATTTCTGTCCAAATGTTGCACCATCATAGAATCAATCTGAAATTAAATGATTATTTGGCTAAAAAAGGCTGGTTATTAATGTACTTCTCCTTGAATATCGTTGTAAAGAGGACCGAATGGTTTAATAGTGATATTGTATCTCAGGACTCGATTAGTTACTCTGATATCCGAAAGTCTGATTGGAAACTTGAAAGTTGATTTTTTAATAATTTTAAAATTTTTTTAAATTTAAATTTTACGTTATTTAAAAAGCTTGTTTCAATTGTGGCTGGTTGTACAATTTCCATTTTTTCCTCATTAATTGGTAGTTTAATTTCTTCCATAAATTTTTTATATCGCTTATCAATTGCTTTTACTTTAGCTTTAATTTCTTTCATTCGTTCTTTCAGACCTGGCTTGCTCATCAAAGTCTTGAATAGTTTAAAATTTCTCTTATTAAAACATTAAATATTTAACAAAAAAAAACCATTAGAAGATAGTCATCTTCGTGTTCTCTAATGCTTTCTTTGCGTCTCATTTCTATTGTCAAATTGTCTAAATCTTGTTTCAATCTAAAGGCTAATTGCTTGTCATTATATTTAACTAAGTCAGAAAATATCAATTTTCGCTTAGATTTATCATGATTTTTGTTTTTCTGAAAAATTTTAAAAATATTTTCTTCGATTTTTTTGGCATAAACTTACTCTTGTGTGTTCAAAAAGCTTAAGTGAATCTGTTGTTTTATATTTTTCATTAATAATAGTCGAAATGTTTAAGTTCAATTCCTCTAGTAGTCCCAGTTCATGAAAATAAGATATTGATTTGCTTCTCTAAATAAAATCATAAATAAATTATACTTCAATTCAAAAAATAAATTTACAGTAAATGAAAGATGATTAATTAAACAAAAAAATTCTGATAGATGTTAAGAATTAGAAACTCCAGAAAATAACAAAAGGAAATCTTATACAAAATAATAAGAAAGGGTCTCATCAAGTCTGAATTATGATGGTTAATGAATGAAATAGATGGATGGAAAAACTTTTGATTCAATAATGAACAGACATAGATGCAGATCAATTTAATGATAACTGAGAAGATTTACTTAGTTTTGTCTTCACAAAGGTTTGGAATTTGCTTGATGTTTTTTACATCATCTTTTTCATTTAACCCAAAAAACAATTGATCGAAAATTAAAAGTTATTTTAGAATAAAGATCCAATACAAGAGGAGAAACTAGAGAAAATAGTACCGAAGATCTTCAATTTTAATTTTCTAAATTTCTAAATTCTCTTTTTAATTTTTTTTTTGAACAAAAATGAAAGTAATATTAAATTATTAATAATATTTTGTAAATTAATTTTTACAAAAAGAATGTCACAAATGGGTTTGGTCGACCTGTTTAAAACCTATTCGACTAAAAACCAGTTAATACTTTTTTAAATTATGATAAAAATAAAATGTTTTTTTCTTATAAAATAATTTTTTCTTATCAAAATGTTTCAACTGATATAAGGTTTGTATCACCCAAATTTAGTCTTCAAACCGGTCGAACAACTCTATTTTTAAATATTTAAAAATGTCTTATACTTTTATTTCTATTGTTGAGGGCCAATTATGGCCATGTTGTGCCCGTTTAACAGATCTCAACCCAATAGAGAACTTATAGTCATACATGGATCATTTTAAATATTAAATTGGAAAAATTTCTAAACTCTTGCAACATAATGTAGCAGTATTAACATGTATATAAATGTTTACCATTAATTGAATTAATTTAAAATTTTCATCAAAATAAATATTTTTTATGAGATATATAAAATTCATTAAATTTTGAGATTTTTGAAAATCATCTAAGAGAATTTTTGAAAAATTTCTTAATTTAAAAGGTTAAAAGATAAATAAAGAATGTTACGTTTTATGCCTAAAAGTTTTTTACGATGCTAAAATTTAACTTAAATGTTGCTTTTTGAACCATTTAGATGCTGGTCAGCTTACACCTGATCTATCAGTTAGACGGCCTCAAAAAGATCGGACTTGACCGCTGCAAAACACTATTTATTTTTATTATTAATTAATATATGTACATTTATTTATATCTTTTTAATACTAATAATCAAGTTATTAAAGAAAAAAAAGAAAAATTTATCTACCTTTTTTTTACAAACCAATTTGTTCGTTGTATCTTTAAGTCTTTCTAATAGAATCCTTTTTATGAATATTAAAAAAAAATTTTATTTTAAATATATATTAAGTTTTGGTGTTTACTCATCGCCTAATAGATTTTCTGAATTAATATTAGTTTCATAAGCGCCGTCCTCATTGGTGTTATCATTGACTTCTTTTGCTGTTTCGACTTGGTCAATTTTTTTTATTTGAGGCAAAGACTTTAAAAGTCTGGCTATTTGTTTTGTTTCTAAAACAGGCATATTTTCTTGTAGCTTTGTTAAAAATATAATATAGAGGCATTTTTAATTATTATAGGCATACATACTTCTCTAATGTGTTCTTTAGTAGTCTTAAATCGCTTTGATTTTCCATGTTGTGAGCCAAAATCTTCGATCTAAAATGAGTTTTAAATTAATCTTAGCTTTGATTTAAACTAAGCGAAAAAAAAAATAAGTCACAACGGTGATAAAAAAAAAATGTGAATAATTTAACATTAAAACTTAAGCAAAAAAAATTTTACTCTTGGATTTTTAAAGTCTACAAATGAAAAATCGATCTAAAATTTTTCTCTATAGGAATTTGTTTTTAATTGATTAGCTTTCAAACTTACCAAATCTCTGGTTGTAACACGTCTCATGTTTAGATGAGTAAATGACTTTGAATGCTGGGTAGTTCCAGACGTAATTCTCTGGTTATTCTTTAAAAAATCAGCTAAATGATGCTTCAGTAAATGAATGTTGAGACTTTATGAGAAAATAATTATTCTAATTTAGTATTTTTAAAGCTTATCTACAATTTGCTTAAATCACAGGCCATTAGAGTCTTCAGTCGTGAGAAATTTGCTGAATAACTAAACACTTGACGACTTTTCAGTACTTTATAAAAAAAATTTTTAATCAATTTCAAATAAATTAAGTCTAAATTGTGGTTTTAAAATATTTTTTCGTCAAAAAAAAACATCTATAGACAATCAAATCTCTTCCTGATGTATAAAATAACTTATGATAAGAAAAATCAGCATATTTATATTGTTGGAAGTTACTTTATCACATTATGTTATCTGATATCAAATAAAATGATCTAATATCAAAAATTGTTTTTTTGCTAATATTTTTTTAAAATTGTTAATTCTTCTTAATAGAAAAAAAAAATTAAACAAAATTTTCGCTCCAAGATAGAGGGTCCTCTTTAAGTGAGCTTTGGTTTTGAAATTCGCTCTTTACGCTGACTTTAATGAACTTTTTGTGCTTTATGTCATATGGAACCATGATCTATAACTTGTATTCTAAACCAAAACATAAAATTTTAAAACAAAAAGATAGGACAATATTACATGAAGTCCATAAATGAAACATATTGATTTTCTATAGATAAAGATAAATGTTTGAAAGTCAAAAATTTTCTTTTTGAAATACAGAAAAAAATTAAATAACCTAATTGCTTGATTTTAACGACATATTGTTAAATAATCTTTTTGATGCTATAAGATCCTATAGTTAAACCCTATTGAAAAGTATTTTGATTTTTGAAAGCTAAATTTAAATTTAGTCATGCTTTTTTGATCATTTGTCATGCAAGCAGAGGATCGAGGGTTCAGAACCCACTGAGGGTGGAAAAATCTTCAAAATATCTCTGCAATACGGGGCGGATGTTTAAACCCCTTTCATAAAACTAGGTAAAATTTGCAATATGATCTTGTTGAAAATAGCAGTTGAACAGGGATAGTTTCCTAAATTATATTATAACCAGCAGCAGATGAGATACTAAAATAAAACTTACATACCTAATTTAGAATAAGTTAGGAAATCCAATTAGTCACATGTAAGCAGAAACTCGTATTTTTAGTTTGACTTTTAAAAAATATTTAAAATTTTGCCAGTTTTAAAAAAAATATATTTTCATATTTTACAAATTTATTTTTATATAAAGAAATAAATTATATAAATTGAAATTTTTTTACTAATATTATTAACTATCAAATAGTATTTGCTGATAAAATGAAAAATCAAAAATGATGGTAATCAATATCACATGACAAGTTAATTTCCGGCATGGTATCAAAAAAAAATTTTATTTTCTTAACATGTTGTGGTTATTTTTTAATTTACAAAAATGATTAATTTGGGTCCCGTCTTTTTGAGGAACCAATATTAAATCTAATTTTGAATAGAATTTAGCAAGTTCAAAATGAATGGAAAAATAAACTTTAAATTTCAAATAAAAAATAAATTGATTGATATTCTTACATTTTTATGACGAATAAAAGTTAATTATCAAGCAAAATTTATGCTCAAAAAAAATATCACAACATACTTTCTGCTTTATCAGAGTAATGCTTGAACAGCTTTTCACAAATACTAATTACATTTATAAATAATCGACGACGTAACTCCATGTTTTCTTGATGATTCTTGTGACAATTAATTAAATAAACTAATTTTATATTAAAATTATTTTTTTGGATATTTTACAAGATACGGATCTTCAATTACTCTTTTCATTTCTTTCCATTTGAATTTAGCTTCTTGTATGCAAATTTTTATCTATTAAAAAAGAATAAGCTTAACTTTTCTTAATTTTAAAAATTTTACCAGTTCTTGTTGATCAAGCTCTTCAAGACAAGAATTAGATACAGTTGTTAGTCTTGAGTTCATAATTTCAATAAATTCCTCGATTGTTTTGGGCTCTTTTTTAATCAAATCCTTAAAATTTTCCTTTAAATTAAGTGCTTTATTTTAAACGAAAATTTACATTTATTTGAACATCTTTCGGATTAGCAGGTTCATTAAAAACATGAATTGGTTGCTCTTATAAAAAAAAGAATTATTGTTTTTCTCGAAAATTAGCTCAATTTAAAAACAAGGATTAAACAAAATCCTTATTAAATAGAAACCTTCTTCATTTGATTGTTGAGCATTGGCTAGCATGGGTTTAATCACTCGGCTGTAGTTGTTCCGCAAATCTTGCTTTGGAAAAATGTATAATTTAGTGAAAGAATTATTGTTTTTATTTTCAAATACTTCATATGTTGAAAAATCATGTAATTCATACAGGCCGAATCTATTCAGGCTATTAGAAACACAATTGTCCGGGGAAAAATACATATTTCTTCCTTCCAGATGGCTTCTGGTAATTTTTTTTTTAAATTGGTTCAAAAAATCATCAAATTACTTTATTTTTTATTAGCAGGTAATTAATTCACTAGAGCTAATTTTTGAAATATTGCCTTGGAAACAATTAATTTCAAATGCATATACCTTTAGAGAGTGAGTATAATTTAAATTTTTTTTTCTCAATTATATCAATTTAGATTTAGATTTAGATTGTTCTTTTCAGTTATTCAGTTAAATTTGATTATTTAAATATTTTTTTTCAACAGGCTATTTTCATTCTATCTATTTAGAATATTAAAAATATTTGGCCATGATCGTTATCAAAATCCTCTATAGAGCCATAATTTATGAGAATTCATAAGAAATTCAGAAAGCTAATTTCCATGTTATACACAATTTTTCTTTGCTTTTTAAATATGCTCAAAAAAGAACTAATATTGAACAAATCTGTCTTTTTTCTAGTACATCTAATGAGCATATTATCTAAATTGAAAATAATTTTGTATTTAAAAAGCTTTAGCACTTAAAACCATTGACATTTAAATTTTTTAAGATTTTTTTAATTATATTGCAAGCATAATGACAAGACTATTAGTTGAACAACATTTAGAGATTATTACGAGTACAACCAAAAATTATTTCTATCTATTTTCTTGCTGATTGACATTGCTTTCGAATGATTGAAGCATCGAGCTAAATAAAAATTAAATTTCAATTTAACTAAAATAAAATTAAAATAATCATAATTTCAAATGATACTTTATATTTTTTTAGAAAACTGTTAGAAAACTCAATTCATTTTAAATGATAGCAATAAATTAAAAAAAAAAGGGTAATAAAAAAAATGAATTTAAATTTTAGAATAAAATCGTAAATTGAAAACTTTTAGTGAGCATTTTATTATTTTAGTGAGCTTTTAGTATGCAATTATTTTTTTTCCTGATTAAATATTTAGATATTTATGACAAAATAACAACTTTCTTTAAATATGAGCTAATAATATTTGTACAAAAAACTTGAAATAAAAAATTTAAATTATAAATTTTATTTACAAATATAGAAAAAAAACTAATCTTTTATTAAAAAAAATTACAAAAATTGCATTTTAGGCTTTGATACGTTAATTCGAAAAAAAAAACTTAAATTATATATCAGTTAATTAAAAAAAAAACTACAATTTTTGAATATTGGGTCATCAAGAATTAACTATTAAAGTTTACGCATTGACTAACGGAAGCGTAAAACTTATTAAATTAAAACCTGACATCATAAAATTTCCATACTACTTGAATTTTTTAAATTAGACAATCAATTATTTGAACTAGGATCAAACTGCAATAGACGAACAATTGACGGGTCTCCTTTGGCACCCTCAATGAATTCTAAAATTGAAAAGAATAAAAAATTATTAAATTTTTCTTTTATTTGCCAACCTTCGAGTGAAATATTATCATCATTGTTTTTGTCCATATTGCGGAAAATTTTATCCGTTCTCTTTTCAGGTGTTGCCTCGTCATCAGCCATTCGCATAACACTGCCGACCATTTTATAAATTGCCTTTTAAAAACAAAAAATAATTTTTAAGATATTTTTTCAATCTATAATTACCGAAACAATTTCGAGCATTTCAGCTCGAGAGACAAATCCATTTCCATCTACATCATACATGTTGAACGCCCATCTGAGTTTGTCTTCAAGCTTGCCGCGGCTTGTAATGCTTAATGCGCACAAAAATTCTCGGAAATCTATGTTTCCATCATGGTTCGCATCGAATGTCCTGAATACATGCTCGGCAAACTTGGACGCATCACCATATGGAAAAAAATTATTGTAAATTTTTTTGAATTCTTCTACTGACAAAAAGCCGCTTGGACAGTCTTTCAAAAATCCTTTGTACCACTCTTGAATTTCCTGTTCAGAAAAGTCGGTCTGCTTTGTTAGTTCAATAAGAGTCTCTGGACGCAGTCTAGTCTTATTGTTTCCCATTTAGAAATAGAAAAATATCTAAAAATTTACAAATTTAGCTAATTTTTAAATAAATATTTTTTTTAAACAGGTAGATTTATTCACTTTAGACTAGCTACAGCCGTCGGATATATTTATTTTGATAATTTAAAAGGCATTTTCTATTTTTCTTTTCATTAATAAATTGTATTGAATATCCAATTAAGAAAAAATAGATTTTGGGATAAAATTTTATTCTTTATCAGAATTGAGTATTGTTGTCTTGAAAATTAAATTTGATCTAAATTCACAAAAAAAACTTGAAAAGAAAATCAATAAAAATTTTAAATTTGAACTAATTTTTTTTTTCAATTTTAAATTCAGAATTATTTAATTTCATTAATTGAGGAACTGGTTCAGGAAATAATTTATTAAATCTTGTTCACTTTCTTTAGCTAAAAATAAAAGTTTGTTTCCTCTAATTCCAGGTTCCGAAATAGCAACTTGCTAGATTGTTTTGAGACATTGCCATCTAATTTTCAAATAGCATTAGAATTAGGCTCCTAAAGGAATAAATTTTACTTGAAAATCTTCCGATTGCACAATATCCTGGATATATAATTAAAAAAGAAAGGACAAAAAGGATAACAGTTGAGAAAAACAAAAATTCTAATAAAAACAAACTATTTTCTTGGTAGCTCTTAAATAGTAAGCCATTTTATTGATCGAAAAATATGTGTTCTTAATACAAAAAGATACTTAGCACAAACATAGATTAAAAAGCGTAAAACAAGCTCTTTCAGCAACAATAATTTTATCATTAAGTGCTCAATGGGGCCTTATCTGTAGCCAAATTCGATTTAATTTCAACAATTTTAGATTCTAAAATTAAGAATTAACCGAGTTTCTTCTGAGGTTCAATTGCACCCGTTTAAAATGAATCTTAACCCACATTTTCATTCATGAACTAAACCAAATGATTGTTTTAAATTAAAAATAAATTTAGAAAAAAATAATTTTATTTCTATGTTCTCTTTTGATAGAAAAAGAAATTCAAGTCAAAAAATTTACCAATCCTTTTTGCTCAATTGAATTATAGGCCCTTATGAGCATTTAAAAAGTGATTAGAAAAAAAACTTTAACTATTCACATAAAGTTTATTTACACTAAATTTAATTCTAGTTATATTAGTTAATTAAAAAAATATAAATATGCATATTAAGCAGCTAGCTTCAAACTTATTGATTATTTCGGTGAGAAAAGGAATTAATTTGTTATTAATATTAATTTTAAATAAGGCCTATTTAGCTAAAAGATGTATTTTAATAATTCTTTAGGTGTATAGAATTTATTCTATAATCTTAATTAACTATTTAGCAATAAAATATGCATTAGGTCAGCTTTTTTAGCTAGATTAAAATTTTATGATTTCTATTTGAATTATAAAATTTTAATACTTTCCAAATTTTCAATAAGACTAAATGCAAAACAAAAAATCCTAAACACAAAATGAACATACATAATTTACACAACATTTTTGGTAAAAGTTAGTAATCAATTTAATTAGCAACAACAAAAAAAAGTCGACATTTTTTAAAGAAATTTTTGAAATTAAACATTTATATTTTTTTAAATATAAATAGTGTAAATTTTGCTAACGCACACCTTGAAAATGACAAGTTCTAAATGAGATTTTTTCTCTAAAATGTCACGTAAAATCTTAATTAAAAATCTTGATATGATTTTTGCATAGATGGACTGTATAAATCACCTCGAGCTATGATAGAATATGCGCTGTATAAAATTAGCTCTTTAGAATTAAATAAGATTTCAATAAGCAGAAAAAAAAATTCATAATTTCAATTAGATTAAAAATTTTAATTACAAATCAATAATTTAACAAAAAGAAACAAACAAAAATCAACAACTCTTTCGGTTATTAGTCACATGAATGATCTTTATATGCAACAAGAGATGTATACTCACTGGTCTGATTCAAATAAAATTAATAACAAAATATAATATAATTAAAATTAAAAGAAAAATTAAAAAAAAACATACCAAGATTGTTCCTATTATTGGTTTTTAATTTTATTCAAATTTCAATTTAAAATAACAAAAATTATACCTTAATTATTTGGCTTATGCATTTTGTTTATAAAAAAAAAATAATCATTCATCATTTTTAGTCATGAAACTAAATAGACTATTAGAGCAATTAACTATTGTTATAATCGATTATTATAAATTGACAAATTATTGCTTATTAAAGTTTAATTTTGCATTTCATTGAGAAATAAAAAAAAAGCTCAGAAAAAAAATTGTCTGATAGAGAACTAGTACCATGTATTTTAATTGATGCCTAAATGATTGCTTATCCTATCTGAAAATAAAGTTATTTATCCAAAAATAATTAGCTTAAATAGAAAAGTATCTTTGACTAATAAAACAAATTATTAATTCAAACATTACACATCAAAATATATTAATTAAGAAATAAATCATTTCTTTTTCTTTAAAACAAATGATTGGTATTTTATTTACATTCTAATTATTTGCCTTTGAAATACTTTGAAAATGAGAAAAAAAATTTTTCTCTAATTGTAAATTTACATACACAGAAAAACCTAAAGCTCATTATTTTTAATTAAAAGTTTTGTTAATTTTTGTTTTTAATTCTGTCATTGATGAAAATATACCAAATATTTTATTAAATTTTAAGAGTGCATTTTAATCGGCCTAAATTTATTCATGAGATACCATTACATGATTGAATTTAAATTTATCCCTAACAATTCACAATCCCACACAACTCGATAGAAATGATTAGAAAATAAAAACAATAAATAGTAGTGGCTGTCAATCATTTTGAGGTGTCTTTTAGTGCTTAAACTGAATCGATGAATGCTTTCTTGTTTTCAGACACATTGTCAGCTATTTAAATAACAAAATAGCTAAAATGATATGTACCCTTTCTGACACGTACTTTAAATTTTCAATCAAAATTCTATCAAGTTTTCGAGAGCTCTGCAAAATAAATAACATTTAATAAACTATGAATGCCAACTAACAAAAAAAATTTGAATGGAATTTGATTAGGGAATTTTTTTTCGCTTGGCGTTTGGAATCAATTTTCAAAATTGCGAATTTACTCTGCTTGTTAGCTCTTGAGAGCAATGTAGTCAAAGTACTGTGTTTTACCGAGAAATAAATCTTAGAAAAATAAACACATATAATAAAGAGCTATTTGCGTATCAGATTTTTTAATAAAAAAAAATATTCTCTTTTTGGTAAACTAATCTTCTTTTTTACCTAAATGAAGCATTTACTGTGTGGTAAGGCTTGAACAAATGCTAATGATTCAAAAGCTAGAGTAATTATTTATAACTATTGAGAATTTATTTTATTCATTTAGGATTATAAATACCAAAATTTTATGGATCGAGTTGCCAACTAGCGAATTAAATAAGAGCTTATTTCAACAATTTATTGACTTTTTATAATGCTTTCCTGATCGCGCCGAAAATAAGAATATAAACAATAATCATTAATAATGATAATAAATATATTGGAAAATAAAAAAGTTATTGTAAAAATGAGATTAAATGAATTTAAAAGTGCTAAATAATTTGATAAAACAAAACTCTATGCATTTGTTATTGTACCATAATTTATTTGGTCTGAAGAGTTTTCTTCACTTTCTTCGTTTACAAGCAGCGCATTATCTAAATAAAAAAATTAAGAAATCAAATTTAATTTTTATTTCTATTTCAAACCTTCATTATGGTTTTTTCGATTTGCATAAAGCAAAGATAGAGATATGAATGATAGAAATGTGCATATGGCTGGTAGAAAACTCATTATTGAATGGTAGTAATTGCCGCAATCACATGTGGAAGTGGGACTAGATGGGTTAAAAGCTTAGAATTTGAATTATTTTTTTTCTAATTATAAAAAATTACTGCTCGCAAGGACTAAATTGTTGTAAAACAGCTACTGTCAATCCATTTGATAGTTTATCTGTGAATGACATGGCTCCGAACACAAACGCTCCACTGCTGGTATTCGATCCAATTAGATCTGTGGTCAGTGTTAGTGATGTGCACAAAATTATTGTGTTTCCGAACCCAAGGAAAATTGATGAGAAAATTGCTGTTGTTTTACGATCAACAATCAGACTGTTCTTCCAAAATAGAATACATGTCATCAATATTATAACTGATCCGATTAAATATGAAATCTAATTAAAAAGATATTTAGAGATTCATCATAATTATTTGACTAATTTACATATTCTCCGAAGTTTTGTTTTAATCTTCTTTGAGGAAATGTGGCCAAAAATCCACTTAAAAAGCTTATAAACGGAATCAATGCTATTGAAGACTAGAAAAAATTTTAAATTTTAAAAATTATCTTTAATTTTTTTTTTGAATTTAAATAAAAAATTTACTTTATCCAATTCAAGACTATCAGTCAAATACATTGGAAAGTATACTTGGGTCATGTTAACTATTAATCTAGTCGACATGTAAAGCAAAGCAACCTATTGATAAAAAAAATTTTAAAAATTACTCTTAGAAAAAAAAAATTTATTTTGAATCTAATTACTAAATAGAATCTGTAGCTTTTCAAATATCCTGACCAATTTAGCTTAGCTCGGTTGGAAAAAAGACTACTTTTTTCTCTTATTTCCTCCTCACTTAGACTATTTTTTTCATCGGTACCAGCATGAAATATAAGTTGAAAAATTAAACCCACTGTGCAAACAATAATGCTAAGATACATGAATTTGGGCGCATCTTTTCGGCTCAATTCGCTATCATCTGTTGAATCATTTATTTTAAAAAAGAGATAAGTTATTCCATAAGTAAATAGGTTCGAAGTGACCGTAAAAGCATATCTTTTTTTTTTAATCATAATTAATATTATTTAAATAGCTGAAAGCTTAATTGTAAATTACCTTATCGCGTTTAACGAAACTCTTTCGTTTTCGCAGTGCGAAAGTTGAGGTATTAGGGCCAAATGTGATATTTGTGTGGCTGCCCAGCCAAACTGGAATATGACCACGAATGGAGCGTAGTAAATAAATCGGGCCCATTCAACACTATTCTCACAGCCAATGCACAAATTGAACATGAACGGGAAGCTTAATAGAACAGATATAACTCCTTTTAAACTAGAGTTAATTTAAAAAGTTTAAAAAACAATTTTCTAATTTACCAAATAAGTGCCAAGATTTTCTATTGCCATAATTACTTTAAAAAAAAAATGAAAAAAAAATTTTCGAAATTTTTTTTTTACCAAAAGCCGGATTTTGTACGGTCGGACTCAAAGCCCACGAAAACTGTGGAAACTGCATCAGCAACTCGACCTTTAATAAATTAAAATAATGGTTGAAATTTTAGCAGTTTTTTTTTGTTTTTTTTGTTTGTTTGCATATTACCTAAAAGCATCACATAGCCAGATAAAGAATTGCTGAAATTGACTACTCGGTGAAGATAAATAAGCAAATAGCTGAACCACATGGAAGCGGTCAAATCATTCAAAACATGGCCAACGCCAAAGCTTAATTTTTTGACTAAACTTAACTGATCCATTTAATTTATTATTTAAATTATTTTGAAAATAATAAGCTCATTTTTAAAAATCTAGTAAAATATATAGAAATAAATTTTTTAAGCGTGATAATGAGATGACAGAAAACAAATGCGGACTCAAAGTGATAGACACATGTGATGTATAGCATTTTTTTTTCCAATTTAGGCTAATAAAGCTGAAAATTATCAATGATTAGAAATAATTTATTTATTAAAAGAATTTTTTATTTTATTTCATATGAAGTCTATTAAAGTGAATAAGTCTCGTGATTTTATGAATATTTTAATATTTGATATTTGTGTACTGCTAGATAAATTTAATTGACTCACAAGTTCTTTTTTTGTCTTTTAAGTAAAATAGTGTTTATTTATTGAAATTAGAGAATTTATCACGAGATAGAGCCTTAAGGACGTATATATTTTATCAGTTTTAAAGATAACTTAATTAATTTAAGCTATTTATCATGTGAAATTAATTTTGATCATTTTTATGAACCTTCTTTGGATCAAAGTAAAAAAGATTTTTTTTGAATATTATTAAATTGAGTTAAAATAGCTAAAGTTTTTTTTTAAATAATTTGTTTCATGCTATTCAATTAGGTGCAGACACCATTTTCTTAGACATTTTTAGCTTAAAAAATAATTATCTGACTTTATCCAAGATGTTTTAACTTTCACGCACTGCATTGCAATAGTATTCTTTAGATTTTCATTCATTTAAAATTAAAATCATTTGGCCAAAAACTCTAATTAAAAATTTGTAAAATTAAAAAAAAATCACTCAAATTAACAAGCTTTTAAGAGATTATATATAAGATTATATTGGATTATACAATAAACTCTTCTTAAATCGAAACTCCTTTATTCGTATCACTCGGGTTTCGGACCGTTTTTTTGGGGCCTGACATCCAATATAATACCTTAAATGCAAATTTCTTTACTTTAAATCGGAATAAAAGTCCGGTTTAATTTGTGTCTCGAACCAAAAACAAATTAAAAAAAGATTAATTTATAACATTTTGTTACATGAAAAAAAAAATTTTTATCCGAACTTGACCAAGTCATGAAAAGGCTTTTCATGAACTTTTCACTTGTTTATTTATTTGTTGTTGTAATTATAGACGCAGAAAGTGAAGAACAAACAGGAGAATGTTAGTCAGATGAAGATATATTAGAGATTGTTAATTTTGATGTCGAAAAATATGGTTTAGATGACGATAAAGAAGATTAAGAGAATGAAAATTTTGAACAAAATTTAAATTTGAAGCAAGTTTTAGATGCATATTCAATCGTTAAAAGCTTTTGTGTAACTTCAAACGGATATTGTGAGTTATATGATTCAAAAATATCAGAATTCAAAGATATTTTGGATGATTTAAAATAAAAAAACTTGAAGCAATCAAATATTTCAACTTTTTTAAAAAAATTTTCTAATTAAAAAGATAAACTGTTTCCATTTAAAATTTTGTTTTTATTTTGCTTTAATATTTTGTGTAAATTAAAAATTAAATAAATTATGTTTTGTAAACCGAACTTTTTTTAAAATTTAGATTTTTCCGGATAAACTCAGTAAACCGAAAAATATAATCCGGACCATTTTTTTAGATCCCGAAAGGTACGAATTAAAGAGAGTCGAATGTAATTTAAAAAAATTATAATTAAGTTAATTAATTAAAATTCAATTTTTTAAGAATAAAATCGTTTTGATCATAATAAATTAATCTTGACAGCTCTTTTAAATTTAAATTCAATAATTTTAATTGACTCTTTTTAAGAAAAATAGCTTGATTTAATTCGGAGTTTTTTCAAAAGTTCCAAATTTCAAAAACTATTGAAAAACTTATTTATTTTTTTTATCTTATGTTTAATTTCTCTCTTTAGTTTACTTTAAATAAATGTTTTTTTTTAATGGTATCAACTATTAAATTAATTTGTTTTAAATTAAAGCTGAGATATTTGTTTCTTTTCTTGGAAAAAAATTTCTCAATTTATTTATGGTAGCTGGATTTATATTTCAAAATATTAAAGATTAGAATTTTTGAGATTATGATTAATGATTAGAGACTCTTTTCAATTTTTTCAGTTATCTATTTCAGTTAATGTAATAAAGCGTGGTCTTTATTCTTCAACTTTTACATAAACTTAAATAAAAAAATTAGGAAAAAAGATTTTAATAAGAACAGATCATAGAGACAGTAATTCAATCTTTTAAAAATAAGAATCAAATTTTTTTGAATATAATGAAGGACATTTTTGTTTTACGTTGTTTCAATTTAGAAGTTTAGAATGCTATATTTAGACAAATTTCATTTAAGGAATATTTGTATGAAAACTCTAGATTTAAATTTTTAAAAAATTATTAGAAATATTATTTTCAAAAAGTCAAAGCTGTCATTTGGACAAGAAATTAGAGACTGTAATGAACTTATTCAGTTGTGGGATTTAAGATTGTAAAAATACAACAAAAAAAACAATAAAAAAAGGATAAAAGAGTACGTAATTATTAGCTTCCTGATTGATTTGAAAAGAAAAATTTATTAAAATTAATAATTCAGATTTGTTATTTTAAATTTCTCTCAAAATTTTAACTCTTAAAAATTCGAGAAAATTTTTTGATCCTTCTTTTAAAAATTGAAACTTAAATATTTTTTGATAGAAACGAAATTTTGTAATAATAGCTTTTAATTATTTACATTTTTTTATTAAAAATTTTTATTAATTTTCAGAAAAAAATTTTAATTTGTCAACATAATTAAATTTGAATTTTTTATTAAAAATCTGCCGACCTTTCTAGTGTTAAAATTTAATTTTTTTGTTTCTCTTTCTTTCATCAGCCATTTTTTTTTTAATTTTAAAGTTAATCAACAGACTAGTGTCAATGTCATTAATGATCGATTAACACTTCATTTATTTATAAAAATAATAATAATTATTACAAATTTAAAAAAAAAATTTATAAAGTTAAACTATGAAAGACTTATAATGTCTTTATACAACTAATTTTGTAAATTCCCAACAAATTCAATAAAAATTAAACCAATTTATTCAACAAATAATAAATTTATTAAACCAAAAAAAGCATAAAATAAACGAAATATATGATTTCAGAAAAAAAAGATAAACCGAAGTATTTTTTTGTTAACATTTAGTAAAAAATGTAATTAAATAAAAAAAAACTGATTAATTTAAAATTATTTTTTTTTGCAACCATTCGGACTATAATAGCCTTTTTTCTTTTCATTAAAACGTTACATTTTCCAAATTATTTATTAGCTTTTTCAGTATTTTCTAATAATTTCGCTTTTTTTGAAGGGATTTACTCTACAAATTGATTCATCATTTTATTCTTGTATTTTCTTCGTTAATTAGTTCGAGATATAATGTTGCACGACAACCTGAACCTATATAACGCACATAGTATCTTAACTTATTTCCCAATAACTCACCTCTACTAATAAGGTAAATGTTTATTTTAGTTTTTAGTTTAATAAGCTATAAGCAAGATATTTCTAGTTTTTATTACTATAAATTTTTTTTTTTTTTTTTGGACCCTATTCTATCCTAGTGGATAATGGGTTTTTATTACTATAAATTACTATAAATTAAGTAATTAAAAATAAGTTTTAAATTTTAAATCAAATTAATTAATTGAGTATACTAAATAACTAATTTTTGTCTCATCAGCAATCATTTTCATATTAAATTTTTTTATTTTTTCTTTTTCTCTCACTTTCATCTGCCATGAGGTGTATTCTTGAAATAAATAAACAAATTATTTTCAAAATTGGCTAAAATTTTCTTTCATTTGACTTTATTTTAACTTACATTAAGAGTCTGTAATCGATCAAGAATTTTAATATTTATCCTTTCTTGAAATCTAAATCATATAAATTTAATTCATTAGTTAAAGCATGATTTTTCTCTTATTTTTATCCAAAAAAATTAGATTTTTATTGTAAGAAATTTGCTTTAGAAAAGATGTAAGCTGAATTTTTTATTTTAATTCTAAAATTAATTAACAGACTTTTCATATTAATAAATCATTTTTGATTCAACTAGATTTTATATTTTTCTTTAAAAAATAATTAACACTGATTAAAATTCCTCTAATTTTTCAAGAATATTTTGGATTACAAAAATGCATATTATATATATTAAATAGTGTTAATTTTTTGTATTTTTTTATTAACTATTAGTTAAATGACCTTCATTTTATGCACTAATGAGATTGCTATCTTAACTTGTACTTGTCGACTTTTAAGTGAATAATTATACTATTGACAAATTTTTATTATACTATTGACAAATTCTTTCAACTAATTCAACACACATCATATAAAATCGCAAAATAAGAAATTTATACTGATAAAACAAAACATATCATTGATTTCAAACTATTATTAAAGACAAATAAAATTTTTAATTTTTTTTCTAAGTACCAGTAAGCTAAATTTTTGAAAGGCTTTTTTTTTTAAAAGAAGCAATATTAGATGTTTTTATTAGCACAAACACCAGTTATTTAGTTGATTGAATATTTTTTAAAAATTTTCTATGTAAAAACCCGTCTATCCTCATTGACTTACATTTTCTATTATTTTAGAAAATAATAGAACGAAATTTAAAAAAAAAATTCTTGAATCAAAAAGATATACTTTTTACTAAAAAAATTGCTTCAAGTTATTTATTTTTATCGTCAAATTTTAGAGAAAATAAATATTTCAGCACTTAAAAGATAAATAAAATTTCCCTAACTCAAATTTAAAAAAAAAATAAAAACTTTAAAAAATAAAAGAAAGAGATTTTTAAATCAGACATTTTAATTAGTCAATAAATGGACAAATATTTTATTAGAGATTAAAATTTCCTTTAGTAAAACTTTGAATTTATTTTCTCCTATTATGACAATCTTCATTTAGTTAAGTTATTATTTTATTCATAAAAAATATAGTTATTTGATTTAGTCAAATATTAAGAGAATTTTGTAGCTTAAAATTAAATTATAGCTAGATAAATTTAAACACTATTATTCCGAGTAAGATGAATCCTGAGGCAAATAATCATCTAATTGAAAAGGAGGGAGTCTTTTGTGCAAAGTCTCTTTATTGAAAAATGTATTTTCTTTAAATTACATAATTTTAAACTAAACCTTCTTGATTTGTTATTTTTTAGGTGCTAAGTCAATAAAATTATTCTTAAAAAATAAGGAGAATTGTTTCGAAAAAGAAACGAGTGGGTTGCTTGTTGATTGCAAAAGACATAATATTCCAGAAAGTTTTATTTTCATGATAGAAAATCTATTTTTTTTAAAATCAAGATTGCTTTAGGTAATGTTTTTTGTTTTGTTCAGTTTTCAAGGCGCCTGAAATAATTATAAAAAATAAAGTATTAATTTATGAATTTCTATTACGCAGTTGAAATTTTTGTAAATTAAAAAAAATTCTTTTCGAAAAGAAAAAAAAAACGTTTTGTATTCAAAAAACCATTGACCTGTAGGATAATTAGCCGTATCTCAAAATCAGGTCGTAACTATTTTAATTCTAATCTAAATATCACTAAATATCTTGAATTAAATTAAAAATTTTTCTAATTTAAAATCTTTTTTTATTGCAAGTTCAACGGTAAATAGTAAAAATAATACATTTATTTTAATTTTAATCGCATCATTTAGTCCAGAGCTGAGGCGCGAACAAGAAAACAAAATATATTGCACAATCTAACCGCACCATTTTAGGCATTGATAGTTTCAATTATTTTTTTGATAAGTCATATTTTTAATTAACAAAAATTTTTAATTAGTTTTTTTAGTTAATTTTTAACAACTTTTGAAAAAAAAAACACATAATTTTTTTTACAAATTTTTAAAAATAGACAAGCAAAAATCATTACAGGAAAAGGATGTTATTTTTCTCAAGCTGCTTTTTGATATTTATTTGAATATTGAAAATAGTCTAGAGCTTAAATTAAAGTTTGTTTATAAACAAATATTTCTATGTGCCAACTAAAAGATAGCCATTTAATTTAGAGAATTATCACTTGTTCGAGTAGCATATTTCTAGTTTGGTAATTGCTCTTTATTTTTGTATAAAGGAAATTGGATTTTTCATAAAATAATTTTTAATATGAGAGTAATTAGACAAACAGAAAATAAGTATTAAGTGAACTTTTTATTTGATAATTTAGAAAAATTTTGATGGTTTGATTCATCTATGGCAACTATTTGATAAACAAATGGTAAAAATTCATAAGCGAGTACTCTATAAAAAAAAATAATTTATTTTGGACTATTTTAATTTTCGTGCTAGATTAGCATAATTGCTTTTGGCTCAAGAAACTAAATCGATTTTTTTTATTTATATTTCATAATAATAATTATTAGAAATTGATTAAATTTTATAATTTTCATTTAGGCTAAATGAAGAATTTTATTATTATATAAAATTTTTATTATTTTTTATAAACTAAATTACATAACAGCTTTAAAATGCGTCTTGAAGCAATCAACATTACGGCCTTGATAGCCGAAGTATATTTTTTTTTGATCTTTATTAATTAGTTATCCTGTTGCCGAGGAAACAAGTCCAAACACAAATTAATGGAATGTGTTATTTATTAAAAAATGAAACTCTTCGCCGCTACCATCATCATCATCATCATTTATATATATTATGTTTATGTTATTAAAATTTAGAAACTAACAAAACCCCAAAGTGTATAGAAAAATCTGTATATTTTTTTGTTCATATTTTTTTTTATATATTTCAAATTAAAATTCAAAGTGATATGTATGTATTCGAAAGAAACGATTTTATTTTTTATTTTTGTGCTGAAACCAGCAACAACTACAAAGTTTAGAATAAACATAAAAATTTAATAATAACCTGATAGAAAAAATTTGGAATAAAAAAGTTTTTTTTGTTTATTAATTTAATTTAGATTTAATAGTTTTTAAATAAAATGGAAGACAACGCTGAAGATGTAAAGTCCGATAAATTTGTTCGAAAAATTTTTAAATTTAATTTTTAATTTTTAGACCACATTCGTGGTTGATGAAGTGAGCACCATAATAAAGGATGCAATTGAAGGTTCAATAGGAGGTAATGCCTATCAACAAAACAAAGTAAATTCATGGACTTCAAGTGTGGTCGAAACATGTCTTAACCAGTTAACTAAACTCGGAAAACCTTTTAAATACATCGGTACTTTAAATAATTTTAGCATATGTCTCTAAATCTGACCATTTATTTCCAAAGTGACCTGCGTTATAATGCAAAAGAATGGTGCTGGTCTTCACACAGCCAGCTCTTGCTTCTGGGACAACACCACTGACGGTCAGTTTTTACACTTTGATCTTAATTTCTAGCAAATATATTTTTTTTTTATTTTTAGGTAGCTGTACAGTAAGATGGGAGAATAAGACTATGTATTGCATTGTTAGTGTGTTTGGTTTATCTATTTAAAATAAAATTAGCTATAATTTTGGAAAACGAAAATTATTTTTTTTTCTCTACGAAATAGCCCATTATTACCATTTAATTAAAATAGATTTATATTATAAATACATAAAATTATTTTAAAGCAATGATTATTAAATTTTTTTCTATATTTTATAATCTTTTCCATCTTGTTTATTTGAATTTTGGAGCCAATTTTTGTTTCAAAGTTAAATAAAATTTATTCAAATGCTTGTAATTCCTTAGTCGGGTTCTAGTTTATTTTTGCTTCATGGGTGATCGTGAAAACGGATTCGGCAATTTTTTTAACTTAATGCTTCTTATATTTTTCTCTAATAAAACAACTTTTCTTTTAAAATTTTTTTACTATATATGTAAAGCAAAAACAACAATTATTACAAAAATATTATAAGAAATCTTTTATTTAAACAGATAAAGCATAATTAGTCACAATAACATTCATTGTTTTGCTTTCCCATCGGGTGGTGCATGAATCTAAAGCAAATATTCAACTTAATATTAAGCTTTTGAAACTTGGTTTTAATTTTAAATACCATCTGAAGAATTGTCCCAAAATACCGAACTAGATGAGTGCAAGCCAGACCCATTCTTTCCCATAATTACACAAGTAACTTAATTTATTTAAAGCTAATATCTACTTGAAAAAAAGCAATTTAAACTAACCAATATGTTTAAAATTCGGATAAACTTCCTTCAACTTGTTCAGACTGTTTTCTACAATACTCTCGATCCATTCATTTACTGCGTCATAAATAAATGATTGAGTTCCTATTATTTGTTCAATTATCTTAAAATATCTTTTTTTGAACATTACATTTTTTGCTAAAAAATAAATACTTACATTCTCTAGAATTTTAGAAACATTTTTTGGATCATATTTTTCCTATTTAAACATAAGTTTAAATTATTTTAAATTTTAAAGATAAAAATTTACTCCATTTTTTTGCGTATTTGATTCCATTCTTTATGTTTTTCTTTTAGTTTTATTTGATATTATTAATCTTTATTAATCAAATATTCAAATTTTATTAATCTAAATTTAAATTTGTTGATTTTTCAAATAAAATACAAATGTCTTGGTGACAAATTTTTCTTTAGTTTCGCATTTATTTTTAACAAAAATTATTATATTTATATCCTTTTCCATAGATTCATTTATTGATTGTCTAAATAAATTTTAAAAATAAATAAAAAAAATTTAAAAGATTTATTAATTTCCCAATTATTAGTAAGTCGGCAAAAAATGTGAAATTTCTATAATATAAATTATTAATGTAAATCTTTTTTTAAATTTTCTTTTCTTTTTTTTAATCAATTAAAAATAAAATTTTAAAAAATTTTTTGCTTTCAATCATTAATATAAATTATCAGATTTTTTTTCAATCATTAAAACTGTGTGTGTATTTTTTTTTAGAATTAATCAATCTAATTGAAACAAAAATTTGTTGCCTTTAAATTGTCAAAATTGAAATTAAAAATTTATAAATGTGAGCAGACAAAGCCAAAAATCTAGGTATATATCAGAACTAAAAATAGATGTAAAAAACAATCCTATTTAGAATTAATTTAACATTGTAACTAAAAAGAAAATTTGAGAATATAAAACCCTATTGTGAAGCGAATGAAATTAGCATTTTTTAAAATAAATATATAAATTATTATATTATATATATATATAAATATAAATTTTAGCTAAAGACTTAAAGGTAATAGAGCTCACGTAAGATGCTTTGAGAATTTTGTAAAATGAAAGCTTGCTTATGAGATACGAAAGTTGAAAAAATGAATAATAGTGAAAATCCGTCTCACAGTCTTGATAAACCGGATGAGAACGAGGCGAAAAAAAAAGCCAAAGAGCCGGAACGAGAGGAAGGCGAAATAGACGACGAAGAGGACGAATACGAGCATTACTCTGACGAGGAAAAGCCCAAAGATGCTCCGAAGACAGAAAGTTCACGTCAAGAAGCTAATAATGATAGCTATGACGAAGATGAGGACGAGTACGGTCTAAGCAACAAGCGACTAAAAATCGACGAGGGCGAAGAGCAAACTCAAGAGGCAAAGAATTTAGAGCAAGATGCTGATTTTTCGTCAGCTTCGTCTGCAGTAAGCGCATTCTCGGCCTCGTCGGTCAAAACCGAACTGTCCGCCATATCGTCCACTTCGCTGCCACTCTCAGCTTCGAGCCAAAAAACTGACGAAGATTCTAAAGCTCAGAAAAATAGCGAAAGGCTCAAAGTACCGCCTCTAAAAATAATTTGCACAAATCCGAATGGAGGTCTGCCGTACATTAAATCCCAAGAGGCCAAAAACGCCGAAACAAATCATGTTAATACGCGATCAAAAGCTGCTTCAAAAACAAATCGTACTGCTAGCCCAGTTCCCAATACGAAAAGCACTCCTGGCCGACGTAGCGCTGTTGGCCGCTCATCTCCTTCAGTCAAGCTTCGATCTGCCAGTCCGTCCAGCGATTCGTCTACTCTAACCGATAGCTTGATTAAACGTAAACTTCGATCGCATACAAAACAAATGCAGAACGGCGATGCCACTCCTACAAAGTCGGCCTCCTCTTCTCCTGTTGACGATACCGAAGACGAAGTAAAAAATGAGCTAAAAAGCTTGACTACCCAAGCCTCAAGTGACAGAGAGGCCGCCGTAACAGTCCAAGGATGCGGTCAAGTACATGAAAAGATAATGGGCAACTCGACCGCTAATTGTATGAAAAAATTTTACGAAATTCGAAATGTGGTATCCAAGCAAAAAGAAGCCCAGATGCGATCAAACAATGAACTTCAATTGCCCAAAAACATCAATGAATTTTTGCTAGTAAAAAAGAACTATTTGATACGTAACAATAGTGATGTAAAGCAGACAATAGCATTGGTAAGTTGGATTAGCTTTTAATTTAGCTCATATTTAAAAATACAACAAATTTAAATTTATTTAATTTGTCTAGACTTTGAATTCTAAAATATTTTCGAAATTTAAAAAAATTTTTTTGAATTTTTTTTAAATTTTTCCTTTATTTTTTGGCACTTGTAATATTGATGTGTCAAAATTGGCAAGGACAATTTTTTAGTCAATAGTCTAACTATTGAATGAATAAATATATAAATACGACAAAATTTTCAAGTTCATGGTTTTATTTTAGTAAAAACTAACGATAGTAGAATTTTTAATTTAATCTATCAAAAAAGGAATTTTTTTTTTTCATTTGTATTGAATTTCACATTCCTTTCGGAATGAAATTTTAGATTTTTTAACAGATTCCTTAACAAATGGCATCCCACATATTTTTGTTTAGTCTACAATTTTGTTACTTATGGGTGTTTAAATAATGAATTTTTTATTTCGTTTGAAATAATTTGTTACCATAACGCTAATTTTTTTTTCACTTTTTACATTAAAGGTGTGAACACTATATTTTATTTTCATTAAATATTCTTCTAGAAAATATATAGGCCAATTTTATTTGTGAAAACTAAATAATACTTAAAAATAATCTAAAATAAATAAATCATTTTATTGATGTATGTTTATTTTCATTGATAGACAAATAATTAAAAGTTAATAAAAGTAAAATTTGTTAATCCATTTATTAAATTGAAGATTATGAAAATTGACAAGAAAAGTTTAAATCTTCATTAAAAATAATTTTAAACATTTGTAAGCACAAAACATGATTGAAAAACTCGCATCACACTTCATATAGGCAATTTTTTTTAATTCAATCAAGTATAAACGATAATAAGTTTTTTTGAAAAATAATTCTTACAAGGTCTTTCTTTCAGTCTTTGAAATATCAAATGTGTTTAAAATCTATTTAATAAAACAAAAAGTTTTTTGTCTTGGAAAAATATAATATTTAATTACTTGTGTAATTTTTACAACTCGTTCGAAACACAACTTTGAGGCAGGCTATAAACACCATTTCGCTCATGTTAAAACATTCTTAACTTGCATGCGGCAAAGTTGTGTTGCGTTTAAGTTAAAAATTTAACTTAATGCAGCATTGACAATAGAGTTTCTGTCAAAAAATTAAAAATAATTATTTTGAATTATGCATTTGGTGCACCATCACAAATTAAACAAAAATAAAAATTAGAAATAAATTTTATGATTATTCGATTAAAAAAAAAAACTAACATTTACGTGTATTCACGTGACGTGTAAGCGGTGTAAGCTAAGAATGTTTTAACATGGGCGATATGGTGTTTATAGACTGCCTCAAAGTTGTGTTTCGGGTTCTGAGCAGACTTGAACAAGAGTCAGGAAAAAAGTCTCAACAAGTCATTAAAAATTGTTAATTTTTCAAGTCATGGTTTTGACTTGTGGGAAACAATTTAAAAAAAAAACAAGTCTTAACTTTTTCATGTTGGAAAAAATGATTGATTTCTAAAGAATATTCATAATGTATAAGAAAAAATTTTTTATTTAATAATAAATTTCTTTAAATTAATTAATAATTACTTTAAAGTTACAAAGTTAAGACTTGTACTTTTGAAGCAACTGTGGTTCTGCAATGCAATATTAATTCTCCTTCATGTCTTGGTAATGAAATTTATCATGCTTTTTCTGTAAGCTAAAAAAAAACTGATGATAAGCTTAAACATTCAGTGTTTTGATATTTTTATTTCAAAAAGTAAACTGAAAAAAACTTGTTTTGTCTTGCAAATTACCCAGTCAAAATAACAAGATCCATATTTAGTTTTTTAAATAAATAAGGATTTTAATGCAGGAAAGCCTGGTGTCAATTTGTCAGCACACATTAAGTGTATTGAAATATGAGAGTGAATTTAAAAAAAATATTCTAGAAGAGAATTTTATTTATTCATTTAATCTGTGTCGAGCTAATGCTCCTTCAGAAAGATGAGGATTTCCATCAATCATTAACGCATATTTATTTATTTATTAATTTAAAGTTTAAGTCCCATGGACAAATTGAAGTATGATATAAAAAAAAAATATATATAAAAAATTATAATCAAATTAAAGTCTTTTTTACAATTATTAATTTAACTAGCATATAGTCCAACGATGTTGGATTGCCTAATTTTCATATTTATTTTATTCACAATAAAAAAAACAAAAATAAAAACTGAATAACAATTTGTGATTATAAAAAAATTAACATTATTCTTAGATATTTATATAGAAACTATCTAATTTTTGTTTTTTTTGTTCCTTTAACACTAGAAGCACCAAACGAGTCAAAATGACTTGTTTTAAAATTTTTTAAATCCTCGTATCTTTTGAATGGATTTTTGAAATAAATATATCTTTTTTGATTAATGTAGATTTTAAAATTTTCTTTAAAAATAATATTCCTTAATAAAATTGTTATAGTTTTTATTATAAAATAATTTCAAATTAAAAAAACGTGAAAAAATGCTTAGTGCTTCTAGTGTTAACACTAAAAAGCCCGGCTGATTTCTCATTAAAATTTTAAATAAAGCTATTAAGATAAATTAAACATTTTCTTTGAAAATTTATTAATTTTCTAAGAAATTAAAATCAAAATTTTTAGATAATAAAAACCGTTTTTTAAAATTTTATTTATATGTGGTAAAAATCAAGTTTCAATTTTTCAAAAAGGGGTCTAAAAAATCCCTCGGGAGTTCTAGTGTTAAGTTTAAATAGCTTTTTTAGGCGTTTAATGAAATGAATTTTAATAATAACATTCTTTCCATAAAAAATTGTAATTAAAAAATTAATAAAAAAATAATTTTAGTGAGCAAATCTAACTTAAATGATTAAAAAAGATTATCTTAATTTACACTGAATCAAGAAGAACATAAAAAGACTAACGTCTCATTACTTCCATATAAATAATTAAATAAAAATTATTGATTTATTTAATAATTTGAATTTGTATTCAGTTGAAATTTTGTTCTAAAAAATTAAAGCAATCAAGTTAATCTAGTGTCCAAATTTTTGGTTCTAAAAAAATAAATGAATGAATTCTTTTCAAGCTAGCACCACCTGTTGAAATGCCCGAAGAATTAAAAAATTTATTTACAAAACAAGAAAAAGAACGCCACAAACTACGATTGAGGCATCGCATCGAACAAGTAAATTAATAGAAAAAAATTTAAATATTGTTTAATTGAAATTGCTATTAAAGGACAAGTTGATTATTTTATATGAACAAGAAGTGTTAAGATGCTTTAAAAAGCAGACTAAATTCGAAACTAACCAATCTGTTCCGATGAGTTTTTGCGCAATAATCAAAGATTCTGAAGTATATTCCTTGTACAAAAACGATATAATATCTCAGCGTCAAAATGAACTGATGACACCAATGAGTCCGGATGATGTTCTTTTCAATAATCTAAATAAAGTAAAGCAAAAATTTTTCATGTTTAAGAATGATATGATTAAGAGACAGTTAAATGAGTCCGATTCGTTATTTGCAGTTCAAAAAATGGACTTTCAATCGAAAATAAGAGATTTGTCTCTTAGCTCCGAATATTTGAATGTTCCCATTGTTAACGTGAACAACAAATTTGATTTATTTGATCCGGCCATGCAATTTTCTTTTCAACAGGTCCTACCATCTAGTGGTAGTCGTCTAGTCTCATTAGTGCCTCTTGCCACAATTTTCACATGATCGCATACGTTTTTGTAAATTAATTATAAAAAAACTCTAAAAAAACTTTGGTCTTAATAGCCAAATTAAAAATTACGCTAAAATTTTTATAAAATTTTTTAAGCTTTTTTTTTCTTAATTTTATTTGAATAAAATTATATCTAATATTTCTAAAAATTTTTCATAATAAATTTTCCAAATGTCACCATTTTTTAAAATTCATTTTAAACTTTCATTTGAACTTAAACGGCTTAGTATTGATGGAATGCTAATAAAATTGATAGAACCGTTACTTAGTCATCATAATTAAAGAGTTTTACTTGGTAAAATTGCAAGAAATTTTGTATTATCGATCGATTCAATCTGTGTGAATCATTTAAGTTACTTCAAGATGATATTTATTCATTTATTAACTGGTGTAATGAGTGGTCTATGAATCTTAAGAGATTATGAGTTTTAGTCAAAATCAAAAAGGGCTTCAAAATAATTATATTATGACTGTTTTTTAAAATATGGTTACCTAAAGCTGATATTATCTCAAGATCCCGGATTCTGAAAGATTTAGGAAAAATTTTTAGTAAAATTTTAAAATCTTTTTTATAAAGTTTTTTATCTGAAATTATTGATGAACAAAAAAAGCTAACTTTTACTTGAAAAATTTTTAATTATAGTAAAATATAAAATATATTGACCATTGTTGAAATTTAATTAATAAAGGAAAAAATTAATATATTAGAAAGTATTTTTTTGAAAAAAATGTTAACTGATGCTGAAAATTCATGGGATAAAGAAAAGTGGCTAAACTCAAAAAATTGACAAAAAATAGAAAAGATACATGTCAGCCAAAACTTCGAAGAAAATTCAGTGTTCATCATTCTTCCATTAGTCGACAATTGACTAAAAGAAAATTTTTTTATCGTAAAAAAGAAAAAAAACAGAAGATTAATGAAACCCAGTGACTTAAAGCAGAAAAAAACTGTCGAAAACTCGTAAATCCCCTTTATAAAAAGCACAGTATTGTATGTTATAATATTTTTATTGATGAATAATATTTTTATTTTGCTGGTAATGAAATACTAGGAAATGCTGGTTAATATACAGATGAAAAAAAAAAATTTTCAGAAAATATTCGTTTTGCTGGAAAAGAAAAGTTTCCGAAAAAAATTCTTTTGTGGATAGCAATTTCTGAGGGCAGAAAGCCTTTTTTCAAAGCCTTTTTTCGCTTGTCCAAATCAATATATAATGCTATAAATTCAAAGGTTTATATCAAGGAATCCTTGAAAAAACGACTTCTACCATTCATCGAAAAGTATCACAGTGAATATAACTATTTGTTTCGGTCTGATTTAGTAAGTGCTCATAGATCTACTGAGATGATTTATTGGATGAATGAAATGGTTTATTATGTATCAAAAGATATTAACCCTCTAATAGAGGGATATCTTGGCACAGAATGTCTATGAAAGAGGTTGGGAAGCAACTAAAGAACAACAATTGATTCGACGTATTGAATCATTTTTGAAAAAAATAGATTCAAACTATTTACAATAATTGATGTTCGGTATTAAGACAAAGTTGATATCTATAGCTGACAACGGTGTTTTGCCTCTATACAAAAAATAATTTTTAACAGATAATAAAAAAATTTTTGATTAGGCTTTTACCATTCTAAAGTTATAAAGGTTTGAATTTTGTGTAACTAATAATGCACCACTCGTTATAATAAAACAAACTTAACAGTATTTATCAAAATTTTATTTTTTGAAAAGGTTTTTAATTTATCTTTTTAAAGTAAATCAAAATTGGTGCTTTAAATTCATATTTCATTTTTAGAACATATTTTAGTATCAGTTGTAATTTTTAGAAATATCTAATTATCTAATATTTAATTAAGATTTAAAATTATCATTTAAATTGAATTTGTTTAACTATAAATAAACTCCAGAAAAAAAAATTTAAAAATTGTAAGCCATTTAATAACCTTTTTTTTTGAATAATGTAATTTAATCGACTGCATATTAGTATATATGAAACACGCCCATAAAAAATCTGTCATGAATTTTAATTAGTTTTGCTCTTGAATTCAAAATCAACAGTACCCAAATGTAGCTTGCATTTGGTTAAATTTATTTTTTTTTGTTTTCAGAATTGAGAATAATGAGAATTTTAACCAAGCCGAATGCTTTTCCGATATTTATCAAATCGTGGAAAAGCTTTGTGAAATGTAATAGCTCGTTTGTTGGCCCTCAACTTAAAACTCTCTGCGATCCTGAGTCTCAATCATTCACGGTCAGTAGACAATTTGATATTTTTTTATTCAAATAAAAAAATTATTAATTAAATTTCAGGAAAATTATGGCCAAATGAAAAGACTTGTTGACCAGTTAAATGCTACAACTAGCTATGTTATTTCAGGAGGAAAAAGCGGTGAAAAAGCGCGTCAAAGACACCTTAATAAAGGAAAACTTCTAGCTAGAGATAGAATCAAATATTTATTTGATTCCAAGTAAATTAAAGTCAAATTTATTAATCAAATTTAAATCACTAAAATTAGTTCCCCATTTCTTGAGTTGTCTCAGCTGGCTGCTTTGAATATGTACGGACAAGATGAGATTTCATCAGCCGGTATTGTGACTGGAATTGGAACTATACAAGGGTAGAAATTAAAATTAATTTATATAAATTCTAATACTGAAAAAAGACAAGAGTGTATGATTGTTGCTAACGATGCTACTGTTAAAGGCGGCACCTATTATCCGATGACAGTTAAAAAGCATTTAAGAGCCCAAGAAATCGCTATGGAAAATAGGCTTCCTTGCATTTATTTAGGTAACTGAAATTTAAAAAACATATCTTAAACCCAGATATTAAAAATTAATTTTTGAATAGTCGATAGTGGTGGTGCTAATTTACCAAATCAAGCTGAAGTATTTCCAGATCGAGATCATTTTGGAAGAATTTTTTTTAATCAAGCAAATATGTCAGCTCAAGGAATACCACAAGTATTTAGTTTAAAAAAAATTTAGATTAAAAGAAAATCGAAAAAAAAATTTTTTTTATTATTTTCAATAAGATATCAGTGGTAATGGGCAGTTGTACAGCTGGAGGTGCTTATGTGCCAGCTATGTCTGATGAAAATGTAATTGTTAGACGCCAAGGAACAATATTTTTAGGCGGACCTCCTTTGGTTAAAGCAGCAACAGGTGAGAGTGTGTCTGCCGAAGACCTAGGGGGTGCTGATTTACACTGCAAAATTTCTGGCGTTACCGATCACTATGCTTTAGATGATGAACATGCTTTAGATATAACAAGACGAATAGTTAGTAATCTCAATATTGTAAAAAATTCATCAATAAAAAGAATTCAAAGCGAAGAACCGCTCTATCCGGCCGATGAATTGTACGGAATTGTTAGTGAAAACCTAATGAAAACATTTGATGTAAGAGAAGTGATTGCTAGAATTGTTGATGGCAGTAGATTTGATGAATTCAAAGCCAGTTATGGTGAAACCATAGTAACAGGCTATGCACGGTTATTTGGCTATCCTATTGGTATTTTGGCCAATAATGGAGTTCTTTTTGCCGAGGCTGCTTTAAAGGCGGCTCATTTTATAGAGCTTTGTGCTAAGAGAAAAATTCCATTGGTTTTCTTGCAGAACATAACCGGCTTTATGGTCGGTCGAGATGTTGAAGCAGGTGGAATAGCCAAACACGGAGCAAAGATGGTAACTGCAGTCGCCTCGGCTCAAGTTCCGAAATTCACAGTAGTCATAGGCGGAAGCTATGGAGCTGGTAATTATGGCATGTGCGGAAGAGCTTACAGTCCTAGATTTATGTACATGTGGCCAAATTCAAGGATATCAGTCATGGGTGGTGAACAAGCCGCTTCAGTTTTGGCAACAGTTACTAAAGAACAAAGAGAACGTGAGGGAAAACCTGTAATTTTTAAAAGTTAAATAGTACAGATCAAAATAAAAGCTTGAAATTTTTTTCCAGTTTAGCCAAGAGGAAGAGCAAAAAATAAAGAAACCAATTATTGAAAAATTTGAAAAAGAAGGTAGTCCGTACTTTTCGACAGCGCGTCTCTGGGACGATGGAATAATTGATCCAGCTCAAACACGAAATATTTTAGGATTGAGCTTGAGTGCCGCTCTAAATGCTCCAATTAAAGATACAAATTTCGGTGTTTTTAGAATGTAAAATTTTTAATAAAAAATTCATATAGCTAAATTCTTTCAAAATAAAAATTATAATCCGATATTTTAAATTCTTTTTTTTTCTCAATTTTTTTCTCACATAAGAAATTTATTTGATATTACAAAATCAAATAATCCAAATTTAAGATATTCTAACAATTCCAATTTTTTAAAAAGGTTTTCTTGTATCTCTATGATTATAATACCTTTCTTTTTCATATGATTTTAATTGCTTATTTTATCATCATTTATTTTAGTGTTGGGCAGCGGCAAATTTAGGCCGGCCGGCCGACCATTTTAAACGGCCAGTTTTGGATGTTTGAAAACCTCTTTAAGAAGTCCGGCCTTTTTGAAACCGGCCAAAATTTAGTACCGACTGTGTAGCGGCCGGCCAACTGACAAACTAACCAAAAGGTAGTCAAAATTTTTATCGTATTCTTATTTTGGAAAAAATCAATTTAAAAAAATTTATATTATAAAAATTAGAAAAAATTAAAGTTTTCAATGAAGAGAAAAAAAATTCATAATTTAGCTTCAGGACAAAATCAAGATAAAGAAAGAACATATTGTTTAATGTCAAAGAATTTTTCGAAATACTAAAATATAATTAAAATTTTTTTTAGAACCGTTTAGTGGCCGACCGGTCCACACACGGTCGGTATTCATTTTAGCCGTTTGCTAGCCGGTCAACTAAAAGGTCGGCTAGTAGCGGTTTGTGCCCTTTAATAGACCGGGCGTATTTTGGCCGCTTTCACGGTCTCGGACAGTTTTTTTTTTTCAAAACTCTCCATTTATTTAAAAAAATCAAAAAAATTAGCAAATTTTAGATTAGAAATTAAAAAAAATCAACATTAATGGCCTCGAAAAAAAAATTCAGTGTACAATGTGTTGAAATCGAGGTTTATGAACATCAACCCAAGATTCAAAAGGCTTCAAATTCTATTGCAGAGTACCTTGGGACTGTTCGTCACGTTCCACTAACCGAAATAGATGAATCAGATAAATTTGACAAGGTAAATAAGAGCTTCGATTTTTTGTTTTACTTTATTTTTAAATTAGTGGGAAGTTGGACAGCCAGTCCAATATAATGTCGTTGTATGCCAAAAAAAATACAAGCTTTTGGCACAATTAAAGTCAAAAGATTTGTTTAAAACCGTTCCGGGAATCATTTTTCGGAAAATTGACCCATTCAGTACGCTTGACGAATCTAGTATAATCGAAATTAGTGAAACTACTGTAAATAAATGTGATATAAATAAAGAACAACAAATGGGACAGGTTAAATCTTCTATTGATCTAACAACTGAGGAAGATCCTACGCAAATTCCTTTGTCTAAGTCCTTCGAAGCTCTATTGTTATCGAACACAAATGCCTGCCAATCAGCAAGAAATATAGATAATCTGGATTTATTTTTTGAAAGACTGTTCGAAAAAAAGGATAAAGTGGACTTCTCTTTTAAGAATTTTTTATGAATATATATATAAATTTAAATATTAATTTAAAGGAATCAAAAGATATTTCAACAAAGCTTGAGAGAATAATTGAAAATCAGGAGGCCACAATGGAAACATTAAATCGTTTGAATCATACATTACAGGCATTTTTGCCAATCTTGTCAGAAGTGAGAATTTAATTTAGATATAAAAAGTATAATTAAAATATTAGCTTAAAACAAATAATGAACCTGTGGTGAAAAGACTGCAATCAAAATCAAAAGGCGTTCAAAATTCATCAACAACATCATCAAAAATTTTTGAAAAAAAAAATTCTCTTTTGAAAAGACTGATGAACTATCATCTGAAGTAAATCAATTTATTAAATAATAAAAATTTAATTTCTTATTAGGAAATGATGATAAAAAAATCTTTTAAAAAATACCTCCTAACTCAAATAGAGCAAGAAATTCCGATTAAAGATAGAAATCTTGGTCTAGATGAGCTTAAGAAAAAATATCATGATTCCATTCAAAAAATAAAAGGTAAAAAAATGTTGCTAAATAATTTATAAAAAAAATTAAAAATCAAGGGAATTTTGAAAACGAATGCCAGTTAAATGGAATAAAAGACTGGAAAAGCACGTGGAATTATGCCGTTAACTCGAGAAAAAAGAATAGATTCAAAATGAAATATCAAAAAAAAATTAATTTTTAATTTTTTAAATTTGCATTTGAAAAATTAAAACATATTTTCAAAAGGAATATTTAATAAAATTGGAAAATCATTTATTTCAAAAATTCAAAACCTTCTTAATGTTCTTTCTAGATGGTAAAACAGAAACAAAAAGTTTTGCTGATTGGCTTTTACATAAAGATGTGTCTGATTATTAGTGATGTTGGTTATACTTGATTTGGTAATTAGTTAATTTCAGTGAGACAAAAATTGTTTTATCAAAATTTTCTAGTACGAAAATGTTATTAGTTATTGCGAAAAATCAACAATTAATACAAAAATATAGATCAGAATAAAAGAAGATCATTTTTCTGAGTAGTATTTTTAGTCAAAGAATATACTAATTTGAAATTATTTTAATAAATTTTAAATAGATAATCAAAAATCAAATTTTATTAATATGTTTTAATTTATTAAATATTTTTTGCTTTTAATTTACAAAATGGTAATTAAGTCAATTAATTATACTCTTTTAAAACATTTGAAGCAATTACTATTCGCTGTATTTCTGAAGTTCCTTCGTAAATTTCGGTAATTCTGGCATCTCTGTAGTGCCTTTCAGCAGGCATATCGGACACAAAGCCCATTCCACCAAGTATTTGAATTGCTTGATGAGCTATATAAGTTGCTGCTTCTGATGCTGCCAATTTGGCCATAGCCGCTTCCTTAAAAAAACATTAATCTTTTGTAAAATTATATTATTAGGCAATGTGAAATCTTAGTACAAAAACTACAGTACATTATCATTGAAAAAACATTAGATAAAATTTGCACTAAATTGCACAGGTTAGAATTCGTTTGTACAAACTTGTACAGCATTGTACTGTTTACAGAACCATTTTTGCACAACTAGAAAAACAATTGTAAAGTTTTTCTTTTTTTGTACTGTAATTTTTGTACCAAAATTTCACATTGCCTATCATTAAGTTACTTTTGTAAATGGTTTTTTATTGTCCTTAAGAGCTGCAGCCTTGAATGTCAAAAGTCTAGCAGATTCTAATCTTGTCTCCATATCAGCTATTTTAATCTTAATTTTAAAACTTAAATTTAATAAAAAATTTGAATTTATTGAATACTTGAATAGCTTGAAGGTTTGAAATTGCTTTGCCAAAAGCGACTCTTTTTTTGGCATAGTCGACTGCACAGTCCAAGGCTGCCTGACCAATACCTAAAGCTTGAGACGCAATACCTATACGACCTGCGTCTAAAGTTGTCATAGCAATTTTAAAGCCTTCACCAGTCTTGCCAAGCAAGTTTTCTTTGGGTATTTTGCACTCGTCAAATATTAGATTGCACGTAGATGAGGCCCTAATTCCAAGCTTGTCTTCTTTTTTTCCCAAACTTAGACCATCATGAGGCTTTGGGACAATAAACGCGCTTATTCCCTTGTGCTTTAGAGATTTGTTAGTTGTAGCAAATACTACTGTTGCCTCTGATTCATAGCCATTTGTTATCCAAGACTTGGTTCCATTTAGTACCCAATGGTCGCCTTTGTCTACTGCAGTTGTCGATGCAGCACCGGCATCAGATCCATTTCCTGGCTCGGAAAGCGCAAAGCAACCAATTTTATCTCCCTTCGTAAAGGGCCTTAAATATTCATCTAATTGTTTTTCATTACCAAATTTGAAAATAGGTCCGAGATAAAGAGAATTATGAGCTGACATTATTACACCAGTGCTAGCACAGCCTCGGCTAATTTCTTCCATTGCAATTGCATATGAAAGATAGTCTAGGCCAGCTCCATCATAATTTTCTGGTATATCTACTGCCATTAGGCCTAGTTCTCCCATTTTTTTGATAATTTCAGTTGGATATTCGTGGGTCTTGTCAATTTTGCCAGCCAAAGGGAGCAATTCTTTGTCCACAAATTCCTTGCAAGTATTTTTCAGCATAATATGTGTATCATTGAAATTAATTGAGTGCATTTGAGTGATGGAACGACGACTGTAATTTTTGGTCAAAGTCGATACCAAAAAATTACTCTTATTGATAGCTCTTAGCATTTTTAGATATTTTAAGTGGAATTTAAAAAAAATATTATTTAATTTTTTTCCATAAGCAAAGTCTATTAATTATACAAAAAATATTATAATTTATCTAGAACGCCTTGAACTTAATTTTTTTAAAATTTTTTAGGTTATTATACTTTAATTTTTAGGTAATCAAGATCAAAGTCCAAAATAATTAATATGAATAATTATTTATTGATTAATTTCAAATTAATTTAATTTCATTTATCAAGAAATATTTTAGATTTAAATATTTTGGGATATTTTTTTATTTTTTGAGTTATTAACGCTCAAAGGATCGGCGGTGTCATTTTGACACTTTTTCAAAAATTCAAATTTAATTTTTTAATTAACTATCAATAATATATACATATTTTAATATTTATTTTAAAGCTTTGATAATGGTCTTTTAAATTTAGTCTTTTTCATGTTACAGACTTTAATGGAACTAATTTAACGTTTAACTAAATTTTTTGACAAAAATAGCCGGCCCTTTGAGTGTTAAAAAATTGAATTTTATTAATCTGCCAAAAAATCTTTCCAAAACATTATCTATAATTAAATTTCTTTCCAAAGTTATGAAATTTTAACTAAAAAAAATGGGCTAAATTTATTATGAAATATTTTTGAATTAAAATAAAAACACAATTGAGAAAGGAATGGAATGGAATTAATGGAATTAGACATTAGGTCAATTCAAATTTAGCTTGGTTAACTGCTTATTTATACTTTTGGTTGTCAAGCAATCAACATTTAATTTGAAGAATTAAGAAATGAATTTCAAAAATATTTTTGCCATATTTATGATAGTTGCCTTGTTAGGCAGCTCATTTGTGGAGGGCCAGTTTAGAGGTAGATTTGGGCTAAGAAGAGGCTTTGGGAGAGGATTTGGACGATTTGGCTATGGAAGAGGATTTGGCAGAGGATTTGGACGATTTGGGTATGGAAGACGCTTCGGTCCTTGGGGGTTCGGCAGAGGCTTCGGAAGATGGGGACCTGGTTTTGGATTTTGGCGTGGATAAATTAATTTTCTAATTTTTTTTTTAAATAAAAAATTAAAAACTCAAAACAATTTTATTTCTAACATAATGATTTAAATTATGAATTTTATCAGAGGGTGTCTTAATCTGTCAATAATAATTCAGGGATATAGTAAAACATAAAACGACATTTGCAATTCGTATGATTCAATTAACAACAAGCAAATTAAGTTGCATTTGCACCAATTTTAGAATATTTTATATTTACTTGCATTAGAATTAAACAGAAATGGAAGAACAAATACGAAGTAATTTTGAAACTGAGTTGATTTTTTTTTTCTAATTTTTCAATTCATAAAATGTAAGTAGTCATTAAAGAGATTTACACGCTTTGATTCAGTTCGTTTTTGGTTTTCAAAGCGTTCTTTATTATCAAAATTCACTTGCATTCACTCTTGGCTAAATTGTTCAGCTTAACATCTCTTTTTCTATTTGGCTTAATCTCTCATGCTCGTTTAAGTCAATCAATTCAAACTTCTTGTGCAATTATAATCAAACAACAATGGTTTAAAATAGATGATGATTTTAAAGCAAAAAAGCCAAGCCAAAAAATAATTTCATTAAAAACCAAATGGCTGTTCTATCTTCAGCTTTAAAATTTAATTTCAAAATTCTCTTTGGCTTTAATTTTTTCTTTTTCTTATTAAGCTTTTCTTCTAACACTTTTTTATTTTTATTTTTGAGTTTAGACAAACATATAAAAAACATTTGAATACAAAAGACAAGTTTAAAATATTATGACCATGGATACACAAAACGTAGCAAATGAGATCAAGTATAATATTATCTATTTTATCAAATAAAACAGTAATAATTTTTTTTTGTCTAAAGCGAAACCGAAGCTGGCTGGAAGACCAAACTAAATATACCAGTCAAGGACCGAAGAGTCAAAACAACTGTATACTTTTTTTTTATAATTTTTTTTTATTTATGAATCTGTTTTTTAGGATGTTACTGCAACTAAAGGACACGAGTTCGAGGACTATTGTCTTAAAAGAGAGCTGTTGATGGGTATTTTCGAAAAAGGTTGGGAAAATCCATCACCAATTCAAGAGGCAAGTATTCCGATCGCTTTGACTGGTCGTGATATCTTGGCTAGAGCTAAGAACGGCACTGGCAAAACTGGTGCCTATTTGATACCGATCCTAGAGCGCATTGATACTACTAAAGACAAAATTCAAGCGTTAATCATCGTACCAACCCGTGAATTAGCTTTGCAAACAAGTCAAATATGCATTGAGATTTCCAAGCATATGGGATGCAAAGTCATGGCCACAACTGGTGGCACCAACTTGAAAGAGGACATTATGCGTCTTCAGCAAACAGTCCATGTTGTAATCGCCACCCCAGGTCGTATTTTGGACTTGATGAAAAAAGGTCTTGCTGTCATGGACAAGTGTAACATGCTTGTTATGGATGAAGCTGACAAATTGCTCTCGCAAGACTTTAAAAACATGCTTGATTCTGTTATTAGCTATTTGCAGACAGATAGACAAATATTGCTCTATTCGGCAACCTTTCCATGCACTGTGGACGCCTTTATTGTAATTACAAAAAATTAGAAAAAAAAATTTTTTTAAATTTTTTTAATTGAAGAAAAAACACATGCACAATCCTTACGAAATAAATCTAATGGAAGAGCTGACCCTTAAAGGTATCACCCAATACTACGCCTATGTACAAGAGAAACAAAAAGTGCACTGCTTGAACACATTGTTCTCTAAGCTACAAATAAACCAGTCAATTATTTTCTGTAATTCAACTCAACGTGTTGAATTGTTGGCCAAAAAAATAACTGAACTTGGCTACTCATGCTTTTATATTCACGCTAAAATGAGACAAGACCACCGAAACAGAATCTTCCACGATTTCCGAAACGGTGCTTGCCGTAACTTGGTATGCTCTGACTTGTTCACCAGAGGCATTGACATTCAAGCCGTAAATGTGGTCATCAACTTCGACTTCCCAAAAATGTCCGAAACCTACTTGCATCGTATTGGTCGTTCGGGTAGATTCGGTCACTTAGGCATTGCCATCAATCTAATCACCTATGATGACAGGTAACCTGACGCTAGTAAAATAAAAAAGCAAAAACTTAATTTTTGTCTAAGATTTGCTTTACATAAAATCGAACAAGAATTGGGAACTGAAATTAAACCAATACCGAAAGTCATTGACCCTCATTTGTATGTTGCTGAGTATCAAACCGAGGGGACTTTTAACGCGGCCGAATTAAAAGCCATCGAAAGTAGAGAGTATAGCCAAGAGAATCAACAACAGCAACAGCAACATCAAATGTTGCAACAACAGCAACAACAACAACAACAGCAGATGCAACAATTGGTCCAAGCTCAACCATAGAATGGATTAAATAAAATAAAAATTTTTTTTTTCTATATTTTATTTTATTTATTATTATTTTCAAAAGCTAACAAAAAAAACTAACTATCAAAAAAGTACCTTATTTTCCAACGCTAAAATTTAATTTAAAAAAGATTGTTTTTTTTGTAAAATTTTTTAAAATTCTTTTTTTTTAGAAATTTGATGTTGTTGCTTTGTTGGAACGTTTAGCTAATTCTTTTTTTTTTTTGATTTTAGTTAAAAATTTGTTATTTTAGATTTTGCTAAACTCCTTATTTTAATCTGTTTAATATATTTTGTTACCAAAAAAAACTCAAAACATCATACGAATAGCTTAATTTCAAACTTATACAGCTACTCAATTAAAACTTAGATTAATTTTTTTTGAGAATAAAAATTTTAACTTTTACACAAAAAAAGATCAATTTTTGTTGCATAATCGCTTATCGTCTCTTATCTTGTTCTTAAAATTGTTTGTCTGTCTGTCCGTCTTTTGATGAGAGCTATAATTTGATCTTTTTTTGGGTAACAAATGTCTCCTATTAGTTTTAAAATAAAATATAAAATAAAATTTTATTTTTTTATTTAAAATGTATTTAGTTGTGAAAAATACTGAAAATTGTTGCAAAAAAATTTAAAACGTTTTTCAGTCCAGCTTAATTATTATTCAATTCAAAGATCAAAACCTCAAAATTCAAAATTTTAATTTCTATCATTTGTTTATAAATTGGAATTTTAAAGCCGTATTGAACTACTAGCTCTTTTTGCAACATCCTGATAAGAACTTCTGAGCCGATTAGTGCTTTGTGTCATTGTGATGTCGAAGCAACCATATCCATTGATTTTTCAAAGAAAACTTGCATGGATTTAGATTTTAAAACACTATAAGACAATCTATTTCAATTTCGGGATAGTTCTGTTTAAAAAGAAAACATGTCGGGCAGTCACCGCATTTGCTTAATTGTTTCTCAATTTGAAAGGATAGCTTAACCTGTGCATTCTCATACTATTGCCTCTTAATATTGCTCCTTTCTCTTCTGACACAAATAATGGGACTCAAGCAGACTTGTGCAAAAGTCAAAACAAAGTAATATTAAAGTTATTTTGAAGCTGCATTAAATTTATCTAATTGTATAGAAAAATATTTTTTTATTTCAAAATTCATTATCTATACTGAACGTAGGTGCAATTTTTCAAACTAATGGGTGGCCAAAATGGTTGTTGTAAAATGTAAAAAAAAAATGATACACCAAGATATAGTTTATTTTCTTTAATTTCTATTCATGTTTTTTTGAAACTTAAATTCAAAATTTATCAAGTTTAATATATAATTTAGTAGAGAATATTTTTATGATTAAAATAAGTCATAGATTGTTTTTTTCGTCTAGTTTTCAAGAAGATATAATTACATTATGGTTAAATTTGATATTTTAAATTATTAAATTTAGCAATATGATAAAAATATACTTGAATTAAGGAAATAGAGTTTTACATAAAAAAATTTAGAACATATTTGGAAAAAAAATTTGACCTCACATTTTTTTAATTTTATTTCATAATATAAAAGAAAGTAAAATATCCACGATTTAAACAGAATTACGAGTTAAAAAAAGAAAAAAAATGAATTACACTAAATTATTCGGATTGTTTTTGATTGTTTTAATAGCTACCAGTGTAACAGTTGAAGCTCAGCGATTTGGTATTGGAAGATTTTTCGGTCCGAGATATTTTGGTCCAAGATTTTTCGGTCCGAGATTTTTAGGCCGAAGATTTTACGGTGGAAGATTTGGACCGTATTTCGGTTTGCGTCGATTTTCACCTTTTGGTTATGGATATCCATTTTTGGGATAAAGAAATTTTTTTAACAAATTTTTCAAATAAAAATAAACCAAAAAAATACCACTATTTTTATATTCATTCAAAATAATCTAAAAAAAAGCCTAAAAGAATTTTAACTATGATATAATTGAAATAATAAGAGTATTTCATATAAAAAAAATTTTTTATCCTTATTTTCCATTTTAATCTAATTGTTTTATTGATCTATGAACTAGATTTAAAGTTTTTATCAAAATTAAAGAGGAATCAAAGAAATTTTGTTTGTCATTTTAGCTCATTTTTCTAAAACTCAAACATTTTAACTTTAAGCAGAAAGCATGGATGAAACTAAAAAAATTTTAAATTTAGTTTTCCATATATTTTTTCTGAAAATTGATAAAAAATTTTTCAAGAATAAAATTTTTAGAATAAAAAAAAAAATTTGTTTGATCTCCTTAATCTGTTTTGTAACTTGTCTGTTAATTAGCATTTAAAAAGCAATTAATTAAATTATGATTTAAACAGTTAGTATTATCAGTAAAATACTCAGTTCAGAGGAGAGCTGTCCAACTGATTGCAAAATTGACAACTACAGGTACAATTGATAAAAGACAAATTTAAATTCTTTTTCAAAACTGAAAATAAGACATATAATAAAAATTTCAAAAAGTAGTCACTAAAATTCAATTTCAATTTGTAATAAAGTGAATTGACTATTCATAAACTACAAGAAACTTATTTAAAAAAATGAATAGTTTGGGCGTTATTTTTAAATGAATTTTTTACTAGAAAGATCGAAAGTCGAAGATAAAAAAAAATTATTTTGAGCATAAATTTATTATATAAATTGATAAAAGATAGGCGTTTATTTCAAATATATCGGACTAAGTTGAAAAAATCAAACAAATTGCGTCATAAATGGACATCCTGGTCTTCTAAGCCCAAGTGCCTGACGCCAACCTGGTCCTCCAAAGCCTCTTCCATAAGGCCATCCTCTCATTAGCAAATTAGAATCGGAAATAGATGATTCATTCAACGGCTGGGCTTCCAAATACAACGCACTAGCTAGAAAAAATACAACAAATAGACTGAGAAGCTTTGGAATATTCATTTTTTTTTTTTAAATTTTTTTTTCTTCAAAGATTTGATTTTTAAATCAGTTGGGAATCTAAATTTAGAAATTTTTACGTCGCATTTTTTTTTATGAAATGCCAGAAAAGGCTAAATTTTTATTTTTCCTGAAATTTTTTGTATGATTTAACATAATAACTATCGGCTATTTTTGAAAAAATTATAAAAAATCTCTTAAAGAATTATTTTAGAAATAGTAAACCTCTTGAGAGGGTTAATATTCATTATTAACTGTCTAATTTGATTATAACTTTTTATTTTTACTATTATTTAAAATACAATAATTTCCTGACAAATGGAGTGGTCAAGAACCGGAACAAACTAACCTCAAATAGCTGCGCCATCAAAAAAACATCTTTAAATGCTGACTTGAATGCACTGCAGAAAATAAGAGAAAACTAAAGAAAAATAAATAAAGAACAATTTATCTAATTAGATTTTTGGACTTTAAGAATCTTTTAATGGGTCTAAGTGACTAAAATACTTTCAAAACTTTACTTTATAATATACTAGAAAAACATTATTCATCCATTAATTGTTTATCAATGCACTTGCTGATTTTTTTTAACCACCACGCTTAGTTTTGTTCACGAATACATTAGACTTTTCTAAAAATCTTAAAGCTTACAAATGACCACACATTTTAAATTAAAAAAAAATTACAATAGCAATAATGAGCTTTAAGGACAATTCTAATATTGGCTTTGTCCTTGAATACTCATTTACTTGTTATTCTAGAATTTCCTAACTAGCTATCATAGCGGGCTAGCCTCGCTCAGCAGTTTTACCTCCTGTAGCTTATACATAGTATTATTATTATTATTAACTAAAAAAAATTAATAATTCTTTGCGTAAAAATCAAATAAAACACATAATTTAAAATGAAAATTAGAGTTTTGCTTCAAAGGCTATGAGAGTTGGCCAATTATAGCCTTGATATTAACAGATTTAAAATTACAGAAAAAATTATAAAAATTTTTTTCTGTTTTTAGACAATGCATATATTTAAATAAATCATTATTTAGTTATAATAATTAAAGAAATATTTATAATTTTTAATGTTTTTTAAAGTAAAAATAAAACTGACAATTTTTTCTGAGTTTTTTTTTTGTCACAATTATTGAAAAAATAAAGAAATATCGAGAAATAAAACTTTTTAAATTATCAAATGAAAATTAATTAAATATAAAAATATCCAAATCTGGATTGTAAATTCATATAACTTGACTTATCTAATAACAATTTATTCATATTGCCTTGTTCATTTTAGATTAACCAAAAGTTAACTTTGTTTTGAGTTGACAAGAAATTTCAACTAAAGAATTTCTTTTAAAATACTATAAATTATATTTCAATCTAATAAACGACTTGTTTATTTTAATTCCATTTTATTTGATTTGATTTGATCGAAATGCCGACTACAATAGGTATAATTTACCCACCACCCGAGGTCCGAAGCATAGTTGACAAGACAGCCACATTTGTTGCTCGAAATGGTCCTGAATTTGAGGAAAAAATTCGCCAAAATGAAATAAATAACACAAAATTCAACTTTTTAAATCCATCAGATCCCTATCACAGCTACTATGAGCACAAAGTAAAGGAGATAGCCGAAGGTCGGCCTATGCAAGAGCCACCAGCCATTGTTCCACAACAGACTCAAGTAAATGGTACTCAAAATTTGCCATTGACTCTTCAAAAAATGACACTCAGTTCAAAAGCACAGGATACTCAATCAAAAATAATGGAACAAATGATCATTCTGAAAGACCCTCCACCGGAGTTCGAGTTCATCAATGATGCTCCATCAGTGATGCCGTTGGATATTGATGTAATCAAACTAACTGCTCAATTTGTAGCCAGAAACGGTAGACCGTTCTTGACGAATTTAATGAATAAAGAACAACGCAATCCAATGTTTGACTTTCTCAAGCCACAGCACAGTCATTTCAACTATTTTACTCGTTTAGTAGATCAATATACAAAAATTCTTCTACCACCTAAAGATCTTGTTGAACGATTGCGGCAAGAAATCGAAAATCCACTTGGAATTTTGAAAAGTTTGGCATACAGAGTCGAATGGGAAAGAGTACAACAAAAAGAACGAGCTGAAGAGAACGAATTAGCCGAAAAAGAGAGAGTTGCCTATGCCCAGATTGATTGGCATGATTTTGTAGTAGTCGAAACTGTAGATTATCAGCCCAATGAGGTAGGAAATTTCCCACCTCCAACTACTCCAGCAGATGTAGGCGCTCGTGTTATCGTTCAAGAGAGAATAGAATCAGGCCAATTGGATCCAAGTGCATTGGATAACAATGGCAGACTGTTAATGCAGCGTATTTTAGAAGATGAAAGCCGAGTGACAATAGACTCAATACCTAAAGATAAAAATGTAGACCATGTAGCTATGGAAGAGGACGTGACAGAAGAGGAAAATAGAAGCAAAAGAACTCCTACGATCAAACCAGACATTCCTCTGCCGCCTAATCCGGCTAATGTCATAATTCGTCCCTATGATCCTAAGGCTAAACAAGGCAAAAAACACGGTGCTGAAGATTATTTTAAATCACCAATTACCGGCGAGTTGATACCAGCATCCATGATGTCGGAGCACATGCGTATATCTACTTTGGATCCAAAATGGCTTGAACAGAAGCAAAGAGAACGCAAAGAAAGAGAAGAACAAGAGGATGTGCTGGCTGGTGGTGTTAGTATTGAAGCTAATTTAAAACGTATGGCTGAATACCGTAGCGATATGTTCGGCAGAGGTGCAGAAGAGACCATAATTGGAAAGAAAAAAGGTGAAGAAGATAGAAGAGAGCGCGATTTGGCTACTTGGGACGGCCATTCGAACACAATGGAGATGACGTCCAAGCGCGCTATGAGTGGTATCTCGTTAGAAGAGCAAATAAAGGCGATTCATCAAAGTCAAGGTCTTGTTGGCGATCAGTCTAGTAAAATAGGTCCAACTATACCAACTCCGATGATAACTTCGGCTTTGACGACAACTGTTGTCAAACAGGCGCCTCCTCAGCCTCCATCAGCCATGTTATCAGGCTATAAAGTAATAAGCGTGCCTCCACAGCCTGCTGTACAAACTCAACCAGCACCAGTGGCTCAGACCCAACCTACTACATCACAAGTTCACATTCCAGCTGAGTTAGAAGAGCCTGCTTCTAAAAGACAAAAAACTGAAGAACACTTGATTCCTGAAGCTGATTTTTTGGCTCAATTCGAGTCGCGCGGACCTATCAAATTTTATGTTCAATGTCCCATAGTTCCAGAGAAACCCGAATGGAATCTAAATGGTCAATCAATTACGCTAACAATGCCGCTCACTGAAACAGTTGGCTCAATAAAAAATAAACTAACTGAAATGCTTACCATTCCGGCTGGTAAACAAAAATTGCAACTAGATGCACTTTTCATCAAAGATCAAAACACTCTGGCTTATTATAATTTGTACTCGGAGAGTGTTGTTCAATTGCATTTGAAAGAAAGAGGAGGAAGAAAAAAATAATTGATGTTTGGTTAAAAAATTATTTAACTATTTGTTAGAATATTGTAAAATTTGGTTTATCTTAAAATTTTTTTTTTTTTGATTTTTAATCAAATAAATCATCTGAAAATAATTTTTAAAATTTTTACTCAATATGATTTTTTTTCTAATTAAAATTTATTCTATTAAAAATACAGTTTCGAATATACACTAGAAGTTTTGAAATGGAACCAAGTCCTTCATTTCAGCCCAATGTACTCGGTTCATTTATAAAAAAAATTGTAAAATAACATTAAATATAATATAAAAATAAACGTTCTAAAAATAATTTTTTAGAGTTTGAGTAGGTAATAATAGCGGTGCAGATGATCAACTTGATACAGTAATCTCAAAATATTATAGTATATTACAGGGATATATTTAAGTCTGAAGTTGCTCTCAGAAGTTTTACGCACATCATTGTTATCGAGACTAGCTGGCCTATCTGACTCTTTCTTCCTCTGGAGGCTCGTTTTACTTCTATTGAATTTTTAAAACCAATCTTTTACCTTTCTTTGGAGTGACTCAAAACATAGAAACTAGAAAAAAGATAGACTGGATGGAGTAAAGATTAAAAATAGAAAAAAATAAAATATTTTGTGAATTTTGGAAGAGAAACAATAACCAGAGTCTAAAAATAATTTTTTTTTTAAATTTAAAAGTTAATGAATTGATTCAAACTTCATTTATTAAAATCATCATTAAAAATAAGTCAACTTTTATTTGGTCATCGATTCAATTAGATTATAGCTGTTCCTTATAATATATTTCAAATTTCTTGGGTCTTATTTTTTAATTTTTCTTTTAAATTAGAGAGAATTTAAATTAAGGGTAGAATTGCAAACAAAAAACGAAGACATTTGTAAGAGTTAGTATCCTTTCAAAAATTCTTAGGAAGAATAAAGACAATACATCTTTTAAAAGTTATTAAGTCAATTAAAGCTGTTCACTTCAAACAACATTTAAGTTATTGAATAATTTAATTTTGTTCCAAAATTCACAATGCCAAATTAAAACAAAGAAATTAATATTTAAATAATAATCTTTAAAACACTATAAGTCAAGCTAAAATATTAGCACAATTTTATTAAGTCGTACACTTGGTTGTCCAAATAAAATTAAATTAGACAATTAAAAAAAGAAAGTCTTGGTAAACTAATCCTTTTGGCAATTTTTCCGAAAATTAACTAATTAATTATAAAAATTTGAATTATTACAAGGTCATTTTTAAAAAGTCAAAAAATAATTATAAATAATAAATTAATTGATTAGTTATTTATCCATTTTAAATCTGTTAATATCAAGGCTATAATTGGCCAACTCTCATAGCCTTTGAAGCAAAACTCTAATTTTCATTTTAAATTATGTGTTTTATTTGATTTTTACGCAAAGAATTATTAATTTTTTTTAGTTAATAATAATAATAATACTATGTATAAGCTACAGGAGGTAAAACTGCTGAGCGAGGCTAGCCCGCTATGATAGCTAGTTAGGAAATTCTAGAATAACAAGTAAATGAGTATTCAAGGACAAAGCCAATATTAGAATTGTCCTTAAAGCTCATTATTGCTATTGTAATTTTTTTTTAATTTAAAATGTGTGGTCATTTGTAAGCTTTAAGATTTTTAGAAAAGTCTAATGTATTCGTGAACAAAACTAAGCGTGGTGGTTAAAAAAAATCAGCAAGTGCATTGATAAACAATTAATGGATGAATAATGTTTTTCTAGTATATTATAAAGTAAAGTTTTGAAAGTATTTTAGTCACTTAGACCCATTAAAAGATTCTTAAAGTCCAAAAATCTAATTAGATAAATTGTTCTTTATTTATTTTTCTTTAGTTTTCTCTTATTTTCTGCAGTGCATTCAAGTCAGCATTTAAAGATGTTTTTTTGATGGCGCAGCTATTTGAGGTTAGTTTGTTCCGGTTCTTGACCACTCCATTTGTCAGGAAATTATTGTATTTTAAATAATAGTAAAAATAAAAAGTTATAATCAAATTAGACAGTTAATAATGAATATTAACCCTCTCAAGAGGTTTACTATTTCTAAAATAATTCTTTAAGAGATTTTTTATAATTTTTTCAAAAATAGCCGATAGTTATTATGTTAAATCATACAAAAAATTTCAGGAAAAATAAAAATTTAGCCTTTTCTGGCATTTCATAAAAAAAAATGCGACGTAAAAATTTCTAAATTTAGATTCCCAACTGATTTAAAAATCAAATCTTTGAAGAAAAAAAAATTTAAAAAAAAAAAATGAATATTCCAAAGCTTCTCAGTCTATTTGTTGTATTTTTTCTAGCTAGTGCGTTGTATTTGGAAGCCCAGCCGTTGAATGAATCATCTATTTCCGATTCTAATTTGCTAATGAGAGGATGGCCTTATGGAAGAGGCTTTGGAGGACCAGGTTGGCGTCAGGCACTTGGACTTAGAAGACCAGGATGTCCATTTATGACGCAATTTGTTTGATTTTTTCAACTTAGTCCAATATATTTGAAATAAACGCCTATCTTTTATCAATTTATATAATAAATTTTGCTCAAAATAATTTTTTTTTATCTTCGACTTAGCTTACTTAATTTAAGTCAATTTTGTGCTTTAGGATATGCTTGATATGCCTAGAAATATTTTTAAAAATTTAATCCATACCAGATATGACAAAATTTAATTAAAAATCTCAGCACTTTTAATACAAAAAAAAAGTAACCAGCATTTTACTTAATATACGCAGACTTAAATATTGACTATTTTAAATTAAATGAAAAATAAAATCAAATTTTTTTGTATAAAAACCTTAACCCACAATTAAAAATTTCAATCTTTATATAAAAAATTTAATTCTAAGCTTTTTTCAATTTTTTTAAACAAATTTAAATAAAATGACAGATTGTGTGCCAAGTACCCACGGTCTTGTATTTTCTATTTCACCAGCTAAAAAACAGCCCAAATCAAAAAAAGAAGATGATGATGAAGAAAACATTTTGACACTAGCTCCGTTTACTAAACCGCCAAAAATTAATTTTGGACAGCCAAAAATAAATGACTCAGTAGTCCGTTCTGTTCTGCTAATCAATCCACAAAAATTTGATCTCGACTTAGTTGTGTCGAACAACGAACTTAACATTAACAATATCCAGCTTAAAATTGAACAAGGCAAAAATGTAAATTTGAAAATTACCTGGCAGCCGGAAAAGCCTGGTAATTTTAAATTCGCCATTTTATTCGAAGTAACCAATTCGGCAAGACTAAAATTTTTGGTCCATGCTTTTGGTGTATGCATCAAGCCTGAAGAAAAAAAGCCTATACGCAGACCATTGAACATGCTTCAGCCTCTTAAGAAAAAAACAGATCCACCTTTGGTTAAAAAAAAAGAAACAACTCTTTCTACCAAGTACAAAACAACCACGACTACTACGACAACTATTTTAAAAAAATCCACAGCACCTAAGTCCAAATTTGACGAGACAGTTATCATTGAAAAAAATGGCAACAAGGAAAACAACAAAAACCTGGGCATTTCCATTGAGGCTAAATCTGAGACTCGGCAAGACACAGAGTCAAGATGTGTGAAAAACATTTACGAAGATTCGTTTACTGAGCCAAGGGCATTGGACTCAACCCCTAAATATCCAGAAATCAAGACTCCCACTCAGCCAACAGGCAGAGTACAATTGACTCCAAAACTGTCCGATTTTATTAAAGCATCTAACACATCGGATCAGAGCCCTTCTTTAATTAGTTCAACTTCAACCAAAATAACTAAAATAGCTGCGACTAAATATGTGGATATTTCAATTGACCAAGAAAATCCGCTCAATAGCAAAACTGTGATTGATGATGGCCCCAAGACACCACATTTTCCTCTAAAGTACACTTCCCATTTTTGCGATCAAATTCCTTTTGACTCGAAAATGGCCGAAGGAGACTCTCGTTTTATCCAAACACCCAAGCTTGACAGAAATTACTTGAATAAAGAAAATTTTGCCGACACATTTTTGTTGGAAAAATATGCTATTATTTGTCAGAAAAAGTGGCGATATAAGATATTTCGGCGCAAATTGAGAGAAATCAAGCTAAGGACAAAGACTGAACGCTTGAGTCAACTGCTTGCCGGATCCAAGGGCCTTGCGCTCGAGTTCGAAATGCTTAACAAAAGACAAGACGAATTGGTCATTCAGCAGCAAATGGAAAAACAACGCAAAAAAATGCTGCTTATTCAGATGGAAAAAGAGGAGAAGGAACGCAAAGAAAAGCTTTTAAAATGTGTCATTATGTGTCAGAGAGCTATTCGAATGAAACGATTTAGGAAATTTTTTAGAAAATATCAACTAGAAATGATTCTAAAATCAGCTGTTTTGGTACAGCGCAATTGGAGAATTGTTAAATTTAGGCGATGTCTAAATGCCTTAAAATTAGAAGAGCAGATGAGAATAGAAAGAGAATTTCAATTGAACAAATGTGTTCTACTTTGCCAAAGATTGTTTAGGTACAAAAAATTTCGAAAATGTTTAAATGCTTTGCTGGAAGAGAAAAAACAATTACAAAGACAAACGCAAGCAGCTTGTGTGCTGCAAAAAAGCTGGCGAATGTTAAAATTTCGACAGCAAATGACCAAATATCGCTCAGCTGCGCTCAAAATTCAATCATGGTATCGCAATTGTATACAACCAAGAAACAATTTTATTCTTCTTAAAAAATATACTCTTAAAATTCAAGCCATATATAGATACAAAGCTGCCAAAAGGACCAAGTCTGCTCTAGTAATTCAATCAAATTTTAGATCTTTCATTCAGAGGAAAAAATTTATTTTGATGAAAATAAGTGTTATTAGAATAGAAAGCTGGTACTTGGGCAAGCAAGATCGAATCAAATTTTTGAAATTGAAGAGGTCTTTACCGCACATACAGGCAAAATACCGCGAGCTAATTAAAAAACAAAATAAAGCAGCAGTTGTTATACAGCAAGCCTATAATTATTACAAATTTCGTCGAGAGATGAATAGATATCGGCAATGTGCCATTAAAATACAAAGATGGAGCCGATCAATGAAATTTAGATACCGCTTTTTGGAACATAGGCGCATTTTGATCAAATCAGTTGTTTTAATTCAAAGAAAATGGAGAAGTTTTTCGATTAAGAGAGAACAAACAAGAGTTATAAGTGCTGTAGTTATTCAAAAATATTGGCGAGGCTATTGGACTAGAAAAAATTTAGAGACAATCAGAGAACAAAGACTTGAGGAGATACGTGTCGAGCACGAAATGGCAATTTTGAATTATTGTGCTACAAAAATTCAGTCGGCTTGGCGCGGATTTCAAGTGCGCAAATCGACCACTCAAATATTGGGCTCGATTCGCTCAAGACTAAGCTTTTATCAAACGAACACTTCTTCTGAATCAAACACTTTGGGCTCAAGGATAAAAAATTCACTCAAAATATTAAACTATCCATGTGTGCCTATTCAACAAATAATGCTGGCTCTAGTCGATTTGGATAAAGTGACTCGTTTGTCGCCAGAATGCTGTTTATTGTTTACTCGCGAAGGTGCCATCGAAATTCTCTACGCATTCATAATGAATTGTAATCGTAGTGTGCCACACATGGATCTAGTCAAGCTTTGCTTGCAAATTTTAATAAATCTAAGCAAATACTCGCAGACTATAGAGTATATTTTAAGTCCGGCTGGCTCCTGTTTGCTTTTGCTTAATTTACTCCAAGCTTATCAGTCTAGTAATCCGAAAATATTCATGGATGCGTGCATTATTTTCACTCTATTATCACAACATGACTCAATAAAAGAATTCATTTTGAGGCAAGAAAATTTTTCCAAAAAAATAACCAGCATTCATTCGGTTTTGGAGCGTAGAGCTAATTTTACTCGAGATAGACATGCTAGTAAAGGATGCCTGAACATTAAAGACCAACTTAACAGCACTCTGAATTTAGGGTTACATTCCAATGGCAAAAAAGTTTTGGCTATAAGTTTTTCTTTCTTGCCTGAATGGAGTTTGGCCAAGAAGAGGTCTATCGACTTGGTCGAACCACTAGGTGCCTTAGAGTACATGATGAAAAGCTTTGGAATCGCTCCAGAAACTAGTGTTGGACATACATTAAGTGCGAAGACTCCGAAGAAATCATTGTCTTCATCAGCTATTGACAAATCTGGCAAAAAATCATCAGTAAAGACAAAAACTACAAGCAAATCAAACTTGCCTAAATCAAGTAATAAACAATTGTTCCAAGAAGCCCAGGAGCCAAAAGGATTCGCTCATAGTGTTTTCAGAATGGAACATGCTAGTCCTGAGAACATGTGTGATCCGGATTTTGATGATGATCACTTTTCAATTACTAGCAATGAGAGCTATAGATCAGTCAGTTCTGTTACCACGATCAGAAGTATTTCAAATTTAGATGCTGAATTACCAAAGTTGAATTCAACTGTTGTAAACAATCAGAATCGTTGGAAAAAAGGTGAAATGAAAAAATCCGAGTCAATCAATTTTTCATAGATGTACATTTTTTTAAAAAAATGTAAAAAAAAATTTCTAAAATTAAAATTTAAAAATTGATAAATTCAACTAGCTGTAATAATCAATTTGAAAAGTTTGATCAAAACATTTTTTTATACTAATTTTGATACTTAATAATTATCGAAAGCATTTAGAGAATTTTTTTAAAATAAATAGTCTTTAAAAAAAGTCGAAATTTTTATTAGAATTAAAACAAAAAAAAACTTCTATGCCAAGTTTGTTTTTGATAGCTTTCAACAGATTAAAAAGAAAACTAATTAAAAGTTTACTGCGTTCAAAATCAAAAATTTGTATACTTAGACTAAAATAAAGGCAAGATTTATAAACAAAATTAAACTAGGTCGTCAAATGGCTAAAATAGAGATTAAATTATTAAGAAATCTTATATTCAAATTTATAATAAATTTTTCTATTTAAAAATAAAATTATTTATTACTTTTGTTCTTTTTGTTCTCAGTTAATAATTTTTCCCTAAAAATGAATATTGATTTTTTTTCTAATTCTAACAAGTCCATGTGTTTAGATACGAAAATTAAAATTTTTTAATTTGTTGAATCTAAATTGAATTTTTAAAAGTGGTTAAGATTTATTTCAAATTTGCTTGTAAGTCTCATTCGCTCAATTGATTGTGTATAAAATTAGACATCATATATTAATTTGATGAATCAAATGAATCATTCTGAAAGAAATCATTCAGGTATAAAATTTATGAAAGATTTTTGGAATTTTTTTGCTTGAAAAACAATAATCTATAGAGCTTAAATTAGTGGTAGTGGTTATTTTTTTCTTTAATTAATCACAATTTCGAAGTTATCTAACCTAAATAGAAAAAAGTCTAAAATAGGATTTTATTTTGCATAAAGTTGTGTTATGATTAATAGTTAAAAAAATATGACTTAAATTTAAAAATAAAATTATGAAGGTTTTTTTTCTAATTTATAATTAATTATAAAATATTTTTAAACGAAAAAAAAGAGAGCTATATTTTAGAATAATTTTATTTGAGCTTTTAAAAAAATTCATGAATGATGCATTAACTAAAAGAAAAGGTTTTTTGTAACAATTTGCCTGAAAATTGACTTTTTTTTACAATCAAATATGATTATATTCTCGTTGCTAGAGTTTAATCTTTGGATTTTTTTAGAACTAAATATTGTCCTCTATTAATGCTTTGATTACTTAGTCAAAAATGGTAAAATTTTTCCTTTTGTTTAATTTTTAAAGTGAAATATACCAATTTAGAACTATCATTGGACCTCTAACAATGTCAAACAGTCGGGCTATGACGACATGGTGCTCTTACCCAAAATCACCGAACAGGCCATTTTTGACAATCTTAAAAAAAGACTCATGGATAATTATATATATGTAAACTTATGCTAATTAAAAAAAATAGTTTTATTAAAATTTGATAAATAGACTTATATCGGACCTGTGCTAATAGCCGTAAATCCTTACAAAGAACTGCCTTACTTTTCTGACGAGGAAGTAGAAAAATACCGTGGAGCCGTAAAAAGATTTTCAAAAGAATTTAAGTAAAAATTTTAAACTAATGTAAGCTCAAATAGAGTCAAATCGAGAATCCACCGCATATATTTGCAGTTGCTGATTTTATGTACCGTAACATGCTAATTGACAATGAGAATCAGTGTGTTATAATTAGTGGCGAGTCAGGCGCTGGCAAAACTGTATCTGCTAAATACATTATGAGCTACATTTCTAAAGTATCTGGTGGAAATCAATCACACAAAGTTCAGAATATAAAAAACGTGATCATTCAATCGAATCCGCTGCTCGAAGCGTTCGGAAACGCTAAAACTCTGCGAAACAACAACTCAAGTAGATTTGTATGTCTTGTTTTCTAAAAGTTTTCGGAAAAATTTAGTTTTGTTTAAAGGGTAAATATGTTGAAATTCAATTTAGCAGAAGTGGCGAACCAGAAGCAGGTCGAGTTACTAATTTTTTACTAGAAAAAGTAAATTAAAAAACAAAAAAATTAAAATTTTATTTAAAAATTTTATTTTCAAGTCAAGAGTTGTTGGTCAAGCAAAAAATGAGAGAAATTTTCATATATTTTATCAGCTTTGCTCTTATAATAACCCTGATTTACACAGTAGTTTTCTTAATAACAAATCGATCATATATGGCTAATTTTATTATCTATTTTGATTAGAAAAGCTAGGCATAGTAGACATGAGTAGGTTTTTGTATTTAAATAGAAGTGGTTGCTTTGAAGTAGATGGAATAAATGACCGAAAAGACTTTGAAGAAGTGCAGAGCGCAATGCAAGCAGTCAAAATATCTGACCAGGACCAATTTAATATTTTTAAAATAGTGGCTGGTATTTTGCATCTTGGAAATATTAAATTCACTCCTCACGGAAATTACGCTCAAACTGAAAATATTGATTGTAAATTTTGTTGAAAAATTATAATTTTTATATCTAATTGAATTTAAAAAGCCTTAGAGTATCCGAGTTACTTATTGGGCATAAATAAAGAAAATCTGAGAACAAAATTAGTTAGCCGTACTATTGAGACTAGAGCTGGGAGTATAAATGAAAAGATAGATGTTACTTTAAATGTAGAACAGGCTGAATATACAAGAAATGCTCTAGCAAAAGGAATATATGCCCGGCTTTTTGATCATTTGGTCAATGTAAATTGAGATAACTAAATTAAGAATCCATTTTTTCTAATTTTTTTACAAGGTCATCAACAGTGCAATGGAAGTAAAAAATCCAAATTTGGTTAATATTGGTATATTGGATATTTATGGCTTTGAAATATTCGACCAAAATGGTTTTGAGCAATTTTGTATAAATTATGTCAATGAAAAATTACAACAAATATTTATTGAATTAACACTCAAAGCCGAGCAGGTAAGAAATTTTTTTTTTAAATTTTGGCTCTGTTTTGATTAATTTCGAAAAGAATCTTAATATTTTATATTTTTACTCTTATTTTATTTTCTTAGGACAAAAAATTAAAATCATTTTTAATGGAGATTTTTTCATCAAATAGAAAAAATATTTTTGAAAATTTTGTCAATTTTTTTTAACTTAAATTTACATATGTAAAAAAGGAAATGAAAATGAAATTTTTTCAACCAAGATTTAATTTTCTCACAAATAGAATTACGGATGCATAGAATAAATTACCAACATATATTGTAAATGCACAGTCTAAATAGTTTCAAAGCAAAACTGGACGTCTTGAAGCGAGAGCTACAGCCCAAAAAACTCTACTTGAACTTTTTCACTGTTCAAATTGCTGTTCGGTTTACTACTACTACTATTTTTTTAAACATAAAATTACAAAATATTTCTAACTTGAGCCAAAGGCTTTTTATTATTTTCATTGTTTAAATTAGCTGTCATTCATTAATTCTGATGAAAAGTGGCAAAAAAACATTTAAAAAAAATAATTTTTAAAATTCTTTTTAACACCAGAAAGTTCGGATGATTATTAAAAAACATTTTTAAATTTAGCTATGTGAACAAATTAAATATTTTTTTGAAAATCAATTAAAATTTTTTAAAATCAAAATAACTAGTTTTTAAAAGTTATTTTGTAAAATTTTATTTCAATCAAAAATGTTTAGTTCGGTTTGGTTTATTAGAAAAATATAGAGATGAAGCATATTGGATGTTGATTTATTTTAAAAATGCTAAGAAGTGATTAATTCTATACGTGCTACAAAAATTTGATTTCTTGAGCTTTAAGATAGGACGCAATATTCAATTTCTATATAAAATTGGGCTTTCTTCATTAGTCTCATCTAAATTTTTTATATTCTTCCATTTTTCTAAAATGTATTTTTTCAAATAATTTTTTTTGGTTTGTCAAATGTTATTTTTTATTCAAAAATTTGTTTTGACTTTAAATAACTGATTGATTTAAAATGTGAATAAAAAATATTTCTTAAAATCAATGATTATCAGAAATAAAACCAGGAAAACAAGCTGATTTTTGGATAAAGATTACTAAAACATATCAAAAGTGATCACCACTTAAATTTATTTTTTTTAGAAAAATTTAATCAAAACATAAAAATATTATTAAGTGCAGCGAATAAAGCATAAAATGATTTTTTTTTAATTTAATTTTACATAATAAGATTATTAAAACATAAAATAAGTTTTGGTAAACTTATTGATGAGAAAAAGCACCTGTCTTTTGTATATCAACAAAATGAATACAAAACCTTTATTTTGTGATTGTCTACATTGTTAGCGCAAATAGAGCATCGGTTAGTGTTATCATGGGTTGAGTTCGCTTTTGGAAATTTCTTGAAAAAGGAATTCGATTTTCACGTCAGATTTTATTTGGCAAAAATACCCAATAAAATTTTTTCCTTATTTTTTAACAAACAAACAACAAAATTCTAAAGATAATTTCTAATATTTATTTAGGTTTAAGTCATCTGATTTATTTTTTTTTAAGGTTTTAGTAATCTTCATTTATGATTATTTATCAGTTTTAAATTATTGTTTAAATTTATTAATGATTCACTTGAATCATCTTTATCAATTAATGTTTCATAAATTTTCTTTAAAAAAATAAAATTAAAAAAAAAAAAAACAAAAAATTATTTCTTTAAAGGTTATAAACTTTAAATTTTCATTTTTACATAGGAAGAGTACAAACAAGAAGGTATTAAATGGAATGACATTAGTTTTTTTAACAACAAAGTTGTTTGTGATTTGATTGAGTCGAAAAATTCACCACCAGGAATATTTAGTATTGTAGATGATGTAGTGATTACAATGCATGCAACTGGAGAAGGAGTTGACCAAAATTTGCTTCAAAAACTGCACAAATCCTATTTGGGTCACGCCCATTTCACTGCATGTGGATCAGGATTTTTAGTAAAACACTATGCCGGTGATGTGAAATATGAAATAGAGGGTTTTTGTGAAAAAAATAGAGATGTCTTATTTCAGGATTTGGTTGATTTAATGAAATCTAGTTCTTGGTAAAAAAAAAACTAAATTAAAAGAAAAAATTTGAAAACTTATAATTTAATCAAGCTCTTTTGTGCGAAACTTATTTCCAGATCAGCCATCTGGTCCCGGTAAACGTCCGACTACTGCTGGCAGTAAGATTAAATCTCAGGCTAATCAACTGGTTGAAAAACTAATGAAATGCTATCCATCATACATTCGCTGCATTAAGCCTAATGATCTAAAACAGTCGCGAAATGTGGAGGAAGAACGAATAAAGCATCAAATAAAATATTTAGGTCTAGTGGAAAATGTACGAATTAGACGAGCTGGCTTTGCATATAGACGCGAGTTTGCCAAGTTTTTACACAGATATCATATAGTGTCAAAACAAACCAAATTTTGGAACGGACCAGTAGATAAAGGTATCAAATTGATTATGGATTCGGTTAACATGGATCCATCAGAATGGCAAATGGGAAAGACCAAAGTTTTTATCAAGTCACCTGAATCGGTACAGAGATTTTTTTTTTTTTTTGGAAAAAAATTATTAACTTTATTTAAGCTGTTTTTGCTAGAGGAAATAAAAGACAGACGATATAACGAATATGCAGTTGTTTTGCAGAAAGCATTTAGAAGATTCAATGCAGTACAATTCTATTTGAAACTAAAAAATGAGGCAGCCGATTTATTGTATCAGAAAAAAGAAAGACGAGAAAATAGTGTTAACAGAAAATTTTACGGAGATTACATGGCTTTGGATAGATTTCCGGGCATTCAAGCGTTAATACCAAAGCGGGAAAATGTTGAATTTGCTCAAACATGCTACAAATATGAGAGAAAATTTAAGCCCCAAAAACGAGACTTAATTTTAACCAACAAAGCTATTTATGTTATTGGTAGAGAAAAAGTAAAAAATAAAAAAAGCAAACAACTGGTGGAAGTAATTAAACGTCGCATTGAATATTTACAACTAAATAAAATTATACTAAGTCATTATTGTGATAATTTTGTCATGCTTGTACCTTATAATCAATACGGTACTTTGTTACAAGTAGAATTTAAGACAGAATTTTTGACAACATTTACCAAACGCTACAAAGAAACTCATAACAAAGAATTTACTATTGATTTTTGTGATTCGTAAAATTCTTTTAATTTTAGTTTTCTAATGACATCTATTTAATTAATTTAGAATTGAATATGAGATAAAAAAGGACAAAATGTTTGGTGGAGGCACTCGTACTCTGAAATTTGTCAAAGATCAATCGATCAAAGAGGTCACAATGGTGCCCAGCGGTAAACAATGTAGCATAAAAGTCCCACAAGGACTTTCAAATACAACTAGTAAATTTAAAAGAATTTAATTTGAATAAATTAATTAAAATTTGAAAAAATTAGGACCAAATCCTAATTATTATCAGAAAAATTTTGAGTCTGAAAATTGGTGGCCAAAATTCGAGCAATTAAAAAACAAATTTAACATAACAATAGTAAAAGGTGACAGATCTAGACCAAGTAAAGCTAAAACTAATTTAACAAAAACAGGAAATCAGCCAAAGTAAATTCAGTTTGTAGAATACAATTATTTTTTATTAACTATTTTTTTTCTAGGCCACCTATTAAAGAAAGAAAGCCCAAACCGGTGGTACAAGAACCTAATTATCCAAAATGCAGAGCTCTTTATTCGTATTCGGCCACTGATCCTGATGAACTATCTTTTGAAGAAAACGATATTATCTATATAGTTAGACAAAAAGGTATATTAAATTTAGTTTAATAAGTTTTCAATTTTTTTTAATTTTAGATCCCATCGGCTGGTGGTATGGAATTTGTAATGGAAAAACCGGACTATTTCCATCAAACTATGTCGAAATTCTTTAGCTATTTTTTTTGTTTTATTTTTAAAGTTTTTAAAAAAATATTTTTAAAATCTTCCTTTTTTTATTTGGAATTTTTTATTTTTAGATTAATTTATGCCTAGAATTTTTAAACAAAGATATAATTGAAAAAAATCGTCTTTATCACTTTTTTCTAAATTCAGGCCAAAAGTACAAAAAGTTAAAAAGCAAAAAGATAAGACTAGATCAATTTTTTAGATTTTTTATCTAAATGTCAAGTGGTCAAAATTTTTTATTTTTCAAATTAAAATGAACTGACTCCCTTAAAGGAAATTCACAATTTGATTTTTACTTTTGAATTTATTTTGATTTAAAACAATCAGAATTAAATAATCACTTATTTATATTTGGGAGTCAAACATTCTTATCTAAAATTTCAATCAAGATTAGGTGTGCTAAAAAATTACGTTTTTAACACAAGTTTTAAGCAATTTTTGATTTATATAATACAAGCATTTTTCAAAGACACAAGAGTTATTCAACTCAGTTGCAAAAAAAAAAGAAAAAAAACTAATTTTAACTCTATTTTTATAAGATGCCCAGTTTAATTTCTCAAATCAATGATGAAAAGAAAAAAATAACAGTCTGTGGTGCTGGTCTTGTTGGATGTTTGGCAGCTTGTTACTTTGCAGAAAGAAATTATGATGTAACTCTATTTGAGTATAGATCCGATATTCGAAAAATGAAAGTAGTTGCTGGCAGAAGCATAAATATGGCTATGAGTGTGCGTGGACGAGAGGGACTAAAGCGCATAAACGCAGAAGAGGCAATCACTTCTAAGGGTATCGAAATGTACACTCGTATGCTTCATGACACCCATGGAAACATGAATTCAGTACCCTATGGAAAAAGCTCCCAATGTATTCTTTCAATAGACCGAAGATATCTAAACGAATTATTGTTAAATGGTAATTTTTCTTCTAGAATAACAATTGATGATAAAATTTTATTTTAGAGGCTGAAAAATATCCAAATTTGACTATTGAGTTTAATCATAAAGTTAAAAAATGCAATACAAATACTGGTGAAGTTATTTTTGAAAAGTATTTTATAAATTCATTGATAAACTTTTCTAAATTTGGCTATATAAGCACATTGACTGGTCAAGAGGTGAAAATAAATTCAGATTTAGTAATTGGATGTGATGGTGCTTATTCTACTGTACGACAAAGTTTGCTCAAAGATAAACCAGTTAATTTTTCGCAAAGCTACAATTCAGGTTATTATTTAGAATTGAGGATTCCACCAATTAATGGAACATTTGCTTTACCACCAAAGCATTTGCATATTTGGCCAAGAGGAAACTTTATGCTTATTGCGCTTCCCAATCAAGACTTTTCGTTTACATGCACTCTTTTCATGCCTTTGGAAATGTTTGATCAGCTTAAGACATCTGATCAAGTGATAGAATTTTTTCAAAAGTATTTTGTTGATGCTATGAATTTAATGGGTAAAGAAAGTCTAGTAGAAATGTATTTTTCAACCAAACCTTCTTCTTTAATTTCAATCACAGTAAAGTTTCTTAATTATATTATTTAATTTTCTATTTGAAAACTTTAGTGTGATCCTCATCATGGTAAAAAATGTGTTCTTTTCGGTGATTCAGGTATTTTTTAAATTTAAACCAAAGCTTTAAATAACTTAAAATTAAATTTAGCCCATGCAATGGTTCCATTCTATGGTCAAGGAATGAATTGTGCTTTTGAAGATGTTGTTGTTTTTTTCGAAATTTTGGATTCAATGAATTTTGATAATATTGATAAAGTACTTGAAAAATATTCACAAACCAGAGTTCCTGACGCTCATGCAATCTGTGAATTGGCTATTAGAAATTATGACGAAGTAGATAAAATAGATATTAAATTTAAAATTAATTTTATTATTATTTTTATTAAATAAAAGATGAAATATCTGGTTACAACAAAAGGATATAAGTTAAGAAAAAAATTGGACAATTTCTTGAATGCTTTGTTTCCCTCATACTGGGTTCCTTTGTATACAATGGTGACTTTTTCTAGAATTCGTTATAGTGAAGTGATTGCGGCACGAAAGAAACAAGACAAAGTAAAATTTTTTTTTTGATCAAAAACTCAAAATTAAATCATGTTTTTAGATAATTAAGACTATTGGTTGGGCATCTTGTTTTTCAGTATTGACCTTGTTTGGATTTTATGCTTTCAAAAAAAAATCTAATTTTTCAGTTTTAAATAATTTTTTCAATTTTTTACACAAATAGTTTTTATTTATTTTTTATTTTTTGAAATTTAGAAATAAGTGACATTTTTGCAATACGAAACCTATAAATGAAAAATTATTTGGAAGAATTCGTATTGAACTAAATTTAGCAAATAACTTAATTTTTTTCTAATTTAAATTTTAAAATAAATTTTAATCAATAATTTCTAAAAAAAAATATTTTTTCCTAGAAAAACTTACATATAAATTTTTCACGTATTTTATAATCAAAGTAGGTGAGTTAAATTTATAGGATTTTTTGCTAATGTCTAATTTTATCTTATTTTGTTAATATTTGAGTTAATATTTCTGTTTGTTCAAGTAAAAGCCGTTTTTTTGCTTTTTTCTGCCAAAAATCATGTATTTCAACACAAGTTATATTCTGAATTAAATTTGATTTTAATTTTAATTTAACTCAGATTTAAAATTTAAAAAACAAAATGTAATATTTCTTAGAAATTTTTAATTTTATTAGAATTTTTTTATTAAATCTTAATAAATAATACCATAAAAGTGAAGTTTTGATTTTATTTAAAGTTAAACTTTATTTATTAAAATATGAACAAATGACATTAAACAACAAATTTGATAGATTTTATTTTTTTAAGTTAATTTTCATTGTATTATATCTTACTTTTTTAGTAAATATTTTAATTTTTAATCCTTTGTTTCTCGTCTTTATTTACCTCAAAAACGTTGAATATTATCATAAAAAAAAACCCGTATTTATTTATTTTTCTTAAAAAATAATGACTCAATTCTTTTATCTATTCAATTTTAATATTTGAAATTATTTTGAAATTCAAAAGACCTGAATTAGAAAATAATTAATTTTTCATTAATTAATTTTTCAACTTAACTTCGGTATATAAATAAAAAAATAATAAACTTGAAATATAAAACTTTTTTTAATTTATTGAAATATTTATTTCCAGCAATATTTCTCTTGAGAATTTTTCACCACATAATTTTTTAAAAATTTTAAAATAAAGATTAAAATTTAAATAAAATTCATTGATATAATAAAGTATCATATTAGATATATGAATTTTCTTCATAAATTGATATATGCACTTAAAATAAAAATAAAATTCTTAATTGCAGAAAATGCTTTTAAATCAATTATGAATAAAACAATCTAATAAAATAGAGTTAAAAAAAGATTTTTTTAAAGCTTTCACATTTAATAAGATTATTTCCGATCAATTTATGTCATTACATCATGAACAATTGTAATCTAGTAAATTTTTATTTTGTAATCTATAACTAATTTGAACCTCAAAATATTTAATATTTAAAATTATTTAATTTTAGATATTTTGCCCATTGTATGTATGTTAACAGAACATTACAATTAAAATACAACTTCTACCATTCTAAAATTTGATTGTTTATATTAATTTCAGAAAAAAATAATAGATTAAACCCACAGTACACTTCATTGTGAGAATATGTAAAAAATTCATGATAAATATACATTACATTATTAATTAAAATCTAAATTCCAAAACAATTTTGATTAATCTAATTTTTTAATGAATTCAATCGACTTTTCTAGAAAAATAGAAAAAATAAACAAACCAATAATCCGCAACACCTTTAATATGATGATTCGAATGCATATTTAAGTCTAAAAAATTCATTCAATTTTTTGAACTAATTTGCAAAATCTAAATTCTTTCTTAGAAACGGGCAAACTCTTTTTCCTACTAAGTAAATTTTAAATATGATTTCAATTTTCATCAATATTTATACATGGTTCTATGGTGTAACGGTTAGCACTCTGGACTTTGAATCCAGCGATCCGAGTTCAAATCTCGGTAGAACCTTTAATTTTTTTTCTATTTCTCATAAAAAAATTTTTCTTTCTTTTGATAAAAAAAATTCATATCCCTTTTATATTTAAATTAAAAAGTACATTTTTAATCACATTTATTAATCCATTAATAATTTAAGAGAATTTTAAATTTTAAAAATTAAGAAAAAAAAAAACATTTTAATTGAAATATGACCTAAGAATGCTTTTAATGCTTTTATTCAGCCCATTCTAGGTAACGTTCTGCCCATTCTCGGCAAAGCTCGACCTAGTCTTGGTAAAGCTCGTCCCATTCTCGGTAGAGCTCTGCCCATGCGTGGCAAAGCTCTTCCCATTCTTGGCAATGCTCGCTTCAATAGATCATAATCAAACTCTTCACTGCTCAAGCTATCGTAATCGTCCCAATAAAATCGTTTGCCCATTCTGGGCAAAGCTCTTTTCAACAAAGCCATTCTATATTCCGATTCTAAATTTTCGTCATACAGCTGATCATTACGATCTGTATTTTCTAGAAATTGCTCTAAAAATTTTAATTTAATAATTAATTAAGTTTTTTTTTTTTTTTTTTTTTCTACCAAATTTTTCATTTACATCATCAATAGCTTCATTTTCTTTCTGACTAGTTGTACGGCAAGAGACTCCGGCTGCATTCAAAACCACTATACTGCACAAAACAAATAGACATAATTGAATTTTTTTCATGTAAACCATGATTTATTGAATTTAAGTTTATTTTTTAATATACAGCTTTTAATAAATATCTAAACATGTCATAAGAAATAATATTTTTTTAGTTTCTAATCTATTAATAAATATTATAGAAGTTTTTGAACGATTTTTCGAACTCGATATGTATTTATATCAGTAAATAATTTGTAATAAAAAATTAATTCCGTCAAGTGTTCCGATCAAGTTTGAGTGAAATTTAATCAAAAAATTTCAAGAATTTTCCTAATTAATTTGAAAATATCAATTTGGTACAGATTTATTACGATCAGTGATGGCTCTTTCTAAGTTTGAATACCAGTTCCATTTGATGCTAAAATATCAATCACTTCTTATCACAGAGAAGAAAAAAATAACTAAAAAACCCATTGGCCTTTCTCCAAAAAGCATTTGAAAAAATATCAAAATTTTAATCTAAAAATTAAGCTATTATAGACACAGAACACATAAAACTGATATCTTGGAAAAATATAAACCCTCAGAAATATTTAATTTCTTCCAAAAAAACACTATCAAATTTTGCTCGATTACATGCACAAAAAAAATTATTCTATTTTTATACAAACATCCAAAACTGGAAATTTATGTAGGAGTTAACCCTTTTCCAAAATAACAATTTACCTATAGTCTTTCAATTTTAATAGTTCTGAAAGACTAAAAATCACTATTACTTCTGAATAAAAAATATTCTTAAGTTTAGATTATAAATTAGCTTTTTATATCAAATTTTAAAATCAATATTAATAAACTAATTAAATAAATGATAAACGAAGTATTTCATGATTCAAAAATTTTCTATATGTATTCCCCATTCGAAGAGAGCTAAGCTTTGTTTTTTAGCTTGACTTGGCAACCTAACGAATTCCATTAAAGCTTTAATCACACTGGATTTTATTCTTATAATCACCTTTGTTCTAATTAAGGTAAATAAAGCACGAAACTTCTGAAAAGCCTACGGAATTAGCGCGTCAAAACTTATTCAATTGAAAAAAAAGGAAATTATTCTTAAATCAAAATATAATTAATTCTCAATAATTTGTCTTGTCCAAATGTCTTATTAGATCAAGTGCCCAATTTTTATAATTGATTCACATACGTTTAATTATTTCTAATAGTACACCAACGCATAAGACAATTTGAACTGCTTTTCTAAAAAATGAAATGATGATTGTTAAGAAAAAATTTTGAAAAACAAATTTGAAAAAAAAATGGTTCAAATATTCATTAAAACGTAACAAATTTACTTATAAAAGTCGAATTGTGTTTTACTTGGGGTAAATTAGCTCTTGATTTCAAGGTCTGAAGATACTGGTATCAACGAATGGGCTATAATTGAGCTTCAGGGTGATTTGGAGTGCGAAAATGGAAAGGATATAAATGGAAAATTTATGGCAGATCTTTTTTTTAATAAAGACGTAAGTCGACAATTTATGTTCATGACTTCAAGTTGATAGATGATACATGAAATTTATAACTTATATTTTATCCCTTAAGAATTGAAAAATGTAGGTTTTTTGTTTAAATAATTTTTATATTTTTTCGAAGCGGAATTATTTTCTCTCATTAATTATTAATACTTTTTGGCCTGTCTGAAAACTCCCTCACTTTAATTTTGTGCTCTAGGGTACACCAATACTGATTCTTGGTCATCATGTAATGTATGGTAAAGTTTGCAATTTGGAAAAACCAATGGTTCTAATTAAAAAGCACAAGAAATTGAATGAAATTGATGACGGCATGGAGTTGGATGATATGAAAGAAAATTTTAAAACCGAATATTTGGTTAAGTCGGTGATAAGGAAAAAAATCTTATTCAACAAAAGACCAAAACCGATTGTTTTCTAATTGAAGTTAGTACGTGGTAAAATTTGACAGAGCTTGGCTTATTATATAGAATAAAACATTTTTTATTTAGAATTCATTATAAAAATAAATATTTGTCTATTTAAAAAAAATCAATTTTTTTAAAATTATGAGTTCCTTTTATTTAGTATAGATTTATCTAAAAAATCATCCTATTTACTTTAAATAAAGAGTCAATTAAATTTAATGATAACTTTTTTTTTTAATCATCCGATTTAATAAGTAAATATTAGTGATGAATGTAGTCTTTATTTAAGAAAAAAAGTCATACTTTAATTTAATAATTTAAATGCATTAAAATCGATTTTTGACAAAATTTTTAATTATTTATAAATAACATGCAATCCTACTTAGAATATCAAATATCAGTCAAAAAGTCTCAATCGAAAATTATTTCTCTAACTTTGTATCCGGTGATTGATTAATCCAAATTGATGAGTCTTTTTTCCAAGAACATCGAATTTCTATTAAGTTTTAAAGAGTTTTTTCTATCAAAAAATCGATTTTATGCATGTAATTGGTTCTTATCTTTAATTTTCTTGTTTCAGCTTATCTAACTCCCTCGACTTAGCCCACTTTTCTAATTAGAATTTCAATTTTCTAACTTAATTTTTGGTAAGTTGACTCTTAAATCAAAATTTGTAACATTTTTTATTTTATTTTGTCTTAAATTTCATTTAAGATGTGTTCATTTGATCTAGTTATGTCATTACCCCTAATGAACTAAGTAAAAGGTCTAACCTTTTAGACAAAATGAAAATATTTTACATTTATACATTTTCATATTTTTAGATTTTTTGTGCAGTATTTAAGAAACTTTTTAATCATATTTTTGCTTACCAAATAATTTCAAGGATTTTTTAATTTTCTGAAAAGCTGCACAAAAAATCTAAAAATTTGAAAATGTAAAAATGTAAAATTATTTTCATTTTGCCAACCTTTTACAAATTTTTCCATTTTATTTGAATCCCAATAACTTGACTAAAATTTTGGTCATTTTAGATCTAAAAAATAAAAATTTTTCAACTAACTTATTGACTGAAGTTATTTATTTTACTTTAACTCAACTTTAAATTCGAACAAAAAATTAATTTCAACTATAAATTTAAGATTTAAGCGTTTTATCTAATAAGAACTATTGATTTGAGAAATTAGTCAAAGTGTAAAAAATTAATTTGAAGATATCATTTTAATTGGATTCATTGATGTTTTTAAATTAACAAAACGAATTAATGTTAAAAAACATTGTATCATGAGCTCAAATTAAGTCAAGAAAAAATTTTGAAAATTTAAAAAAATATTAATTTTTTAATTAGATTTTTTTAAAGAATTTAGAGTGTATGAAAAACAATATTCCCTTGTATTGATGACAAATCCATAGTTTAAATTTTTCTGATGTTGGTATTTAGAAATGACGAAAGATTTCAATTAATCTAATTCTTTTTTATAAAGCCATATGTCATATATTTTATTTTATACTCTTTTTAAAAGTCTTTACCCAAATTCATTTAGACAATTTGTTCAAACTTGTTATCGCAATTTTATAAATGTTTTTATGCCAAATTCGCATATTAAAAATCAATTGAAAATTATTAAATCGTTATTTTACCACATTTTTTTAATAAATTTAAATAATCTTGAGTTTAATTTAACTAATTGAACAATTACAATCTAGGTCTAAACTACCAATTTTATGGGAAAAAAATGTTGTTTATTTTTTAATTACAGTATAATATTCACTTGCAAATAAATTGTGTATTTATTGAAGAATGTAGGCACTGGAATTTAGGTTTAAAATAATACACATTATATTAATCTTAAATTGGATTCGCAAAAAATTAGAGATGGGTCATATTTAAAGTTGTTTTGCTATAAAAATTTGGGCTTTAGAAGATGACTTATTTGCAAGAGAACAAGGTAAATATAACTACCTTATTAAAATAAATCTAAGAAAATATTTCTTTTTAAATCAAATATTGTTGCTTTTTAAATATTTTTCTTGCCCCCGACGCAAATTTATTATGATTTATCATTTTAAAATAATTAAATTTTTTTCTTTGTTATTTTTAAAAAAATATTAATTGGTTCAATGTATTGGAAAAAATGTTTGACGCATAAAATCAAGTCATACTAAAAAAAAAATTAATAATTAATTAGGCATGAAAGAAGTATTTCGGTAAGCAATTAAATTGTATTTATACAGTTAAAAGAGGCGAAAAAATCTGAACATGTTTTTGTAACCTGTGATAGCAAAATATTTTAAAATTAAATTCTAAAAAATTTTCATAAAATTTGTAAATAATGAAAATAGAAAATTTAATTTTCACGTCAAGTAAATTATTATTAATCAATTTTATGCTTTGATTTTATTCTTTTCTGACTATTTAATCATTATAAAAACAAAAAATATACTTCTAGATGAAAAAAATTTTAAATTTTGTAAAAAATTAATTAATTCAATTTGAAAAGAATAGAAAAATAAGTTAAAATTTATTCAAAATTAAAATAACTTATAAATAAATAAAAAAATTTTCCTTTGTTGATAGTTTTGCCATTTTTGATTCATGTTTTGATTGCAATAAAAGGCAAGTATTAATTGCTGAAATGTTTTTTGAGAAAAGATTTATATTCTTTCAAACGTGATGAGATAAAGAAACATCAAATCCTCTTCTTTTTCTTCCTTTTTTAGACATAAAAATGTTTGCTGATTACAAAACCATTAGTAGTTCTGACAAGAACTTAAAAATGTTTTTGTTAATTTTTTTTCATCTAAAATTGTCAAAAAGATTGGTTTTATATTTGGTATTGTGCAGACTTGTGCATAAGTAAAGTTGTAAAGTTTTTTTTACTTGACTTTCAAAAAATTTCAAGTCGAGTCAAAAGACTTTTTTTTTTTAAAAAATTTTGAAGTACACAACTCTGGTATTGTGTTTGTATGATATTTACTAGTTGAAATATTTATGTTTCTTAGATGATAAATTTAGATAAAAATTAAACCAAAACTGTCAAAAAACTTTTAGTTATTGATCAAAATTTAAATTTAACTAAGCTTGCTTTTAGAAAATTTGTTGTATCTGAATTAGTAATCGACCCTGATCACCAATTTAATAATCAAGAAATGTGTGACCAAAAATGACCACCTAAAATTTTTTTCGATCTCTTAAAAAAATTTTTGCGATCAAATATTTATATTTCAGATCACCTAATGTTATTTTTGATCACTTAAAAATTAATGCCAAAAATTTTTTTATTAGTAAATTTTTTGTAATTTTTTTTGCGAATTTTAATTTTAATATAAGTTATCAAAATAAAGAGGATGAGAAGTCAATCCCAACTAGTGGCTCTGTAACACATAATCAAAGATTCCAAAAATTAAATGACATCAGAGAAATAATAAATGATGACATATTGGAACCGAATTGTCGGGTATCTCATGGATATTTGACTATCTATTAAGACAGAATTGATAAACTAAATAGCAAATTGAATAAATTTACGATTTCAAATGTTAGTAGAATGCTTTATTAAATGAAAAATTGTCTATCGAAATATAACAAAAACGTCAAAATTTACCAATGATATGGTTAAGAAAATCCTAAGCAATAAACGAAACCCGGTTGAGTGTTCTATTTATGGAAAAAATTCTGAGGAGAGAGGTTTAAAATCATATATGACGAGGAAACATTGCTAGAATCCTCTAATTTATAAAATGTATAAAAGATATTATTTAACTTTTATACTTTTAATGATTGATCACATAATAAAATTTTTGATCACTATTTTTTTGTTAAAAAATTTTTAACTATGGATCCCAGTATTTTAAAAATTTTATCTTTTACCATATTGATTACTGCTCAACTTTTTTTTTTACAAAAGAGGCCAAAATCAAATTGACTAAAATTTTTTATTTTTAATTTTATTTTTTATTCAGTTTAGCACTCAAAAGCCGGAGCCCTTTGAGTGCTAAAGTTAACAACTTATTAGAAAATTATGGATAACAGTCGAAGCTCTTTTAGATTACTTTTTCTTTCGAACGTGTTTGTCTAAGATTATAAGTTTCTTTGATAGTTGAGACTCTTTTCAAAGATGGTACATTTTCGAAAAAAAAGACTGAGGTCTATCCCACTTTTGGCTTGGATTTTTCGATCTAATTTAAACTTGTGTCCCAGACTGACTAGACTCAATGGATTGGGCTGTTGAAACACAAATCATTTCGCATTTCATAAAAAAAGGTTTTCCATAATAGGTGAATACTCCATCAATAACTTCACCAATTACAAACTTAGAAAATGTAATTAAAATTTTAAAAAATTATTAAATAAAATACATCCTTTATTATTTTGCCATTCCTTATGTTGTCCGATTCAATTTGATTTAATCTCAAATGATGAGTCATTTCTGGAGAACGTTTTGAAGAATTAAATCTGTTTGGTTCTTGAGTACTTAAACCTTAATTATAGTCTCAAAAATTTTAGAAATTATTTTTAATTTTTTTTTTAATAATTTTAATTTCAAAATAATAATTTGAATTTAATACATATATGATGGCTTGAGAATTCAAAAAATAATAATAAACATGAATTTTTTTTTCACAAATATTTTCGAAATTAATCAAAAGTCTTCTGACCAAGATAGAAATGTTGAAATTTGTAACATTGGCATTCTGAATTTTGAAACAAAAAACAAAAACTAAAATTTTAAATTGAAATGGGTATTAAAAAAATTTGACAAAAAAGACGCGTAAAAATTAGTGTAGATTTTTTCATCAGCAAAAATTTTTAAGCCAATGAAAAAAAAAGAAGAAGATACAATATTTGTCTCATCAAAATTTAGTCTATGCAGTAATTGAAAGTTTTTCTATCTTTTCAAGTCTTCAAAATTAAATATGCATTAAGAAATAATTGCAATATTTTTTTTGAGTTTTTGCACAGACTAAATTTTAATGATACAAACAATATATCAGCAAAAATATTTTTAAAAATAATTCCTACCTTAGAAAATATTTTCTCAGTCAATTAATTTTTAAAGGATCTTTAATTTTGAAGAAATTTGTAGTAGTTTTTTAGAGGTTATCGTACAATTGTCTCTAAAATGTCTTTAATTATCATTAAATTTTCTTTAAAAAGCTTTCAACTAGCAAAACTAGTGTTCGTCAATAAATCAATTCATTTAATTTTTTAAGAATTTCAGCTTTTATATTTATATTGTTCTATTCTGAGTTCAGATAAAAAAACTTAACACTAGAAAACCTGGCAGATAATTTCAAATTTAGTTAAGGAAACAAATCAAATATTTTTTCTAAAAAAATAAAGATTTTTAAGAAGTAAAAAATAGATACTTAGTTTTTAAAAGCTATTCTCCAAAATTTTATTTCTATCAAAAAATATTTAAGTTTCAATTTTTAAAAGAGGGTTTAGAAAGTCCCTCGGGCTTTCTAGTGTTAAAAAAATCATATAGTTAATGTTTAGAAGTGAATTTTAATTAAGATAATGGACAAATTAATGCGAAATTTTTTTCGTCTAATTTGTTATTAAGTATCAATATTAAATTTGATTCCACATTTAATCTTTTTTCTAAAATTTTTTTCATTTTTTTGAAAAATATAAATGGTGCTTAATTTTTTAGCTAGGATTTTAAAGTCTTGAAATAACTAAAATTTTAAATCAGAAATTTTGTCAAAAAAAATCAATTTTTAACAAAGTTTCACCGCCAAATTTTAACGTTCTTTCATTTCCAAAAAAATTTTCTTAGAATATACATAATTTTGATAGAGTAAGTTATTTTAAAAAATAGAAAAAAAAAATAGAGGAAATTCTGAACAAAATGTTGGGACCACTTTTTTATTTTTTTGCAAAATAAAATTGCTAAAAATAAGTGTAAAATTATTTTATTTTGAACAAAAGAATTAAATTGTTTTATTTTGAAAAAATGTTTTTAGAACTTAAATTCCCATTTTGTAGAAGAGATTATGAGCTTTCAGATTTGGTGCATATTTAATGAGTTATGACTATGAATACCTGAGATATTTTGACTTGAAGACAAGCAACTTTTTTTTTTTGTCAAAAAAATTTTTTTTTTGACCCCTCCTAATAAACTGGATTTTCTAGGCTTTCAATTATGCGTCCTGTGTAAAATTTCTGCATCTCCGAATCAGAAAAAGAAAATTAAATATGTCAGCATCCATAGAAAGGATTGGTGCCATTTAAGAGGACGATCATGTTTAAATTTAGCAAGATAAATTTTAACAAATAAATTACGGCAATTATTTTATAAGCCAACTAAACAATTTATAATTAGCAAAAGTGAAACTGAGTATCGTGTCTTTTTTTTAAAGAAAAACACAAGCATATCTTTCCAATTTCAAATAAAAAATAATCAAGTATTGATTTAAAAAAAATTGAATAAATAAAGTTAAATGGGAGTCCATTATTTAATTGACCAATTAAATAATGTAAGTTAAAATATAAATCAAATTTCACCACTCCAAAGTAAAACTTATGGCTCAAATTATAGAACCAATTACAAAAAAAAAGAAAACAGCTTTGGATTATGTATTCTTTTATAAAATTTAGTTTTTAAATTTAAATTTATTTTAAATAAAAAATATTTTTTATGGTTAAAAAAACAAGTATTAAAAAGTAAACAAGAATCACAAGATTATATCTGTGAATCGTAAATATAGCTAATTTTACTTTATATGAGTTTTGATTTGCAAAAGTCACATTTAAATTTCCTTTTGAGACCAATTTAGTTGAACTATTTAAAATTTTCTTATTCATTGATGAACTATTTTTAAAAATCATATTTTTTGTAATTTCAGAATAAAGAAGATAATTTTTCTCTTCAGCTGTATTACTAAATTTAGATGATAATTTTTTGTCAAATTTTGGTAGATTTAGTTTATATTTCTCATGATTACAAAAATGAATGCGTGTGCTTTCAGTAATTTTTCTAGACATTACAATATTTGAAATATTTAATCTTGATTTAGATTTATATCGCATAAAATATTTAAATTCCCAAGTTATAATGCCAAAGTTACTATTTTTTAGCAAACATGCAACAGAAATCACTTTATCATACTCAAAAGTAATGTTTAACACAAATATATAATTCATTACTGGTATTTTTGAAAAAAAGTATGAATCTTGACCATTACTCAATTCAAAATATTCATTTAAAGATTGAGACGCTAAGCTCTCAATCCTGAATTTATTATTTAGACTTTGATGTAATAGTAGTTTATGGATACTGAATGATTTCGATGACGCAAAAAATTCAGGTAAATATATGAAATCATTTCCTTTTGAAATTATGTTTATCAAAGAGGATGAATTTTCACTGTCCAAAATAAGTTTGCCAAAATTTTTCATACTGTTAAAAGAAATATCTAACATTTCTAGCTGTGAAGAACATAAAATTAGAATGTCTATTATCCTCAAACGATTTCCTGTTAATAAAATATTTTTAACTAATTTAAGATTTTTAAAAAAATCAAATATAATATATTCAATTTTGTTTTTGCTAAAATCAATATTAATAATAGATGGACTTAGTAAATCAGAGTTATCAAGCTTGTATAATTCAGTATAAGTTATATTCAAAACTGACAAATTTGTTTTTGAAATATCAATAGAAAATGTTGTCATTTTGGATTCTTTTATGACCAATTTTAATAGATTTTTGAATCTATTGAAATCATGTCTTCTTTCTAAATTGAAATCAAATTTTTTAATGTCAATCAATTCAATTATTTTATAAAAATCTTTTGGACATTCATTTAATTCCTTTAAATCACTTTTCAGATATAGAACTTTTTTTGGAAATTTGATTGTACTTTGAAGAAAATTACAACATTTTGCATTCCTATGAAAAAAAAATTGAGTAAAAACCAAAATATTTAGTGTTGGAATAATTATCATATTGAAATAAAATTTTCAAATTACTAAGGAATGAATTTAAATAAATAATATAGTAACCAAAATTAAATATAATAATTATTCGTTGAAAGAAATCTGGAATTGTTTTTAATTTTTTAGATTTTCATGTAAAATAATAATATTAAAAAGTTACAGCAGACTAATTGCGAAGCAATGCTATATGTGGCCTTGCTTTGGTAGTTATCTGATTTTACATAAATCCTCATAAATTATAATCAAAAGTTTTTTGTTGTTGAATTTATGACATCTGGACGACTAAGAATTATATTCGACTAAATAAAAATAATGAATACATAAAAGATTTTGTCATTTACTTTGTTTAAAAAAGAGTTCTTTTTGCAAATTTTTCTTTGTTATCATGCGATGCACTTATGGATTTACAGTGTGTACAATATGTTGCATAAGTTTAGATTTTTTTGGTAATAAATCAATTATTTTTTAATAAATAATAGACGAGAAAAATAAAAAAAAAGATATTTTATTTTTTTTTTTTCATCAATCCAAAAAATTATTAAAATGAAAAAAAAGGACAGTCATTTGTGTCACATATTTAATTAAATGTAAAATAAAAAAATCACATAAATATATATATGAAAAAAGGCTTATATATTTGCTAGTAGCAAATTTATTTCTTAATTTGATTGTTTATATATTTTTTATCCTTTTTTCACACTTTATTTTTTTTTTATTCTACTGAAAAAAATATTTTTGCTTCTTTTAGATATAATATTTTCTACTATTTTTTGCTACTCCAATAATTATTTTCCTATGAAAAGAATAACTTGTCTCAGAAATATACAGAGTTGTACTTACTGAAGTCACGAAAAAAGTCTCAACAAGTCATTAAAAAGTTAAAGTCAAGACTTTGACTTTTAATTTTATTTTTAAGTCTAAACTTGGATTTGTTGGAAAAATGATTGATTTCGATAAATATTTTCTTAAATATTGTGTAATATGAGTTGTAATAAATTTTTTTATAAATTAGTAATTGTTAATTTATAAAAAAAATTTATTATTAAATAAAAAACAAATTTATATTGAAATAATTAATTAATTTTTATATAATTTCTTGTTTTTACTTTGCAATTTTTCACTAAGTTACCAAAACTAATTCATTTTGTCTTTGATTCAATTAATTTAACTTATGAAATAAGTAAGTACTCCATGTTGGTCAGAACTAAAATTACATATATTCCACTTCCTCTATTTGATGTTTAGTTTTTAATTCTGATTCAACTTGAGAGGGTTCATTATCCTGTCCAACTCCAAATAGAATTTTCTTGAAATAACTACGGTTCCTTGTTACCTCCCTTTTCTCATTTTTAACAGTCACCATGTAAAATTTGACCAATTGTACATCAGAGTCACTGTTGCAACTTTAATTATCGAATGCGGAGCAGAATTGTAGGCTCTAATAAAAACATTCATTTCTTTCGCCAGTTCTTTCTATTCATGTGAGCTCCAGTCACCACTTTCTCATCTCTTGCTTAAATTTTTCGTATTTCCCGTTCGCTCTTGGCCATAGAGGAGTAATTTTTTGGTGATATATACCTGGGTGTTCACAGTGCGTTTTAAAAGCCTAACTATTAAATGAAGGTCTATTGTAACTTTTAATTACTCTCGAAATACCAAGAACTGCATATACTTCGTCAAGCTTTGTAATGGTTGACTCAGCAGAAGTTGATTTTAACTACTTTGAATCTTGTGCTATCATCGGTGACCACAAACCCATACTCACTAGTCGGCAAAGATCCATAAAAAACAACGGTGATTTGCTCCGAGACTTAAGTAGGCATTTTTGTCATCACAAGCGGAACTTTGCTTTTCTTGTCAGTTTTACAGCATTGACAAATTCTACAATTACCAATCTTATTTTTAACCAAACCTGAAAACCAGACCTTCGATCTTTGTAATCCTTTGGTTACAGCGTATTCCCTTGTCATCAACTTTGGAACCGAAAGTCAGCAACAGAATTTACAGTCTTCGCTAAGCCACTCGTCCGAAGACTTTTCGTCCGGATCAGAATGTCTCGACAGGTAGTCTGCTATGTTCTCCTTACCTGCTCGATGAATAACAATGAAATCATACCGTACAGTTAACGTACAGAAGTTATAAATGAATCAAGATGAATACGTTGCCATGCCAAGCAGACTCGCAAGTTCGATGGTATTTCTCGGTGGCTTTGGACACTTCAACGCATTCACTCGTTCTGGACCGGGTGATATTCCTTTTTGGCAAAAAAATTATGCCAAAAAACTCAATCGAGCGTTTGCCAAATTCACATTTTTCTGCATTTTCAGTTAAAACACTAGAGTTTATTTTTTCTAAGACTTTTGTATTCCCAAATACTATGATATCGTGATTCACATAAATCACTCCATTTAACCGTAGCAAGACATTCTCCCATGTGTGGATATTGCTAACCATAGTTGTAACATTTCTTATAACCCAAATTAACTATTTTCTCCCCTTTAAGTTAACTAAAATTGAAGAGTCAAAACTTTTAGTGATGTCTTTCAACTGGTTGCTCACGACTACACGTGTGCGACTCTAGTCTAGGAACTCATCCAACTTCAAGTCATTATTCGAACCTAATATTTTACTAACTATCTCTTTATTGCAAGTTCCTTCTACGATCTGACTTATTATCTCATCTTCAACATCTTTAAACCCACAATATTTACAGAATTTACGTAGTCGAGTTGCGTATGAAGCTATCGATTCTCCCTCTTCTTGCTTGGTCGATCGAAAAATGTGCTTTTAATAGTAGCAGTTCTTCCTAGGATTAAAATGATCACCAAGTTTCCTTTTCATATCGTCGTACGTGTCAACAGTATACGGGTCTTCTTTTCCATCTTTATAGTTTTTTCCACTGCTTCAAAAATTCGAATGACCTCAACGCCAGCATGATGAAGTAGTGCAGCCTTTTTCTTTCGTCATCAGTTACATTCAACAATTTTAAATAGTTTTCTAATCCGTTGAACCATTCGTTCAATTTGAACCAACAGCAGCATCTTTCAAATTACAATTAAACATCTGATAAAACCATTGATATCCATTGTTTGTCGTCGTCACCAGATTTTATAAACTAGGTCAAACACATGTTTTGAAAGCGTCTAATATATGTTTTCTTAAACCACTAAATAACACAAATCTTTCAAATTTTTCATCAAGAATATAAGCGATCCCGGCTTCTACAAAACCTTCTGAAAGACTTTTGTTAGAATCTTAATTTCAGATTTTCGATAAAAGAAAAAGAATTTTACCAGAAAATGTTGAAAGCCTAATGTTTTTATGTGAAAAAAAAACATTTGATTGAAGAATGGAACTGAGAGGATATCGAATAAAAAAAACATTCAAACATAAAATTAATGATGCTTTAAAAGATAAATTAAATTATAATCTTGAATTTTTTTTTTGGGCCATTGAAATCGATACCCCAAAATTTTAATTTTTTCCCCAATTATCAAGATTATACATAAATATATTATTTACACTAAATTAATTAGAGAGCCACTATTTATTTATTTAATTAAAGTTTAAGTCCCATGGACAAATTAAGATAAAAATAATGGACAGTTAAATATCCATTTTACAATTAGGTAATTAAATAATTTTGCAATTAAACAATTTGACGTACGAAAAACGCGTATAATATATAAAAATTCCACTAAAACTACGAAAACTTACACTAAAATTTAGTTTAGAATCAAATTTGATAGCTAGAAACTTTAATTCTTTTTGGTTTTCTTTTTTGTTCTAATAAATTTTTATTTTAGCAATATCTCGTTCTTTCTTTGACTCTTCCTCAGATATTTTCATTTTCCACTTCGGCCATTCTAATAATCTAGTTTATTTGTGTATTTACTTATGTTGTTTTCAAGTTAACTGAAAATAAAAAAAGTTACTAGATCATCCGCAAAAAATATAAAGTATTCATTATTTTTTTTATTTCTTTTACGGATATTATTTATATATAAATATATTTTTATATATATACTAAATAAAAGAGGACTAATAATTAAGCCTTGAGGAACACCTGCAGTTACTTGGTATTCATCGCTCAAGTGGTCATTTACATTTACTTTAAATGTCCTAGAGTCTAAAAAGGATCTGATCCAGTTAATTAAGTAGTGTGGTTGATTAATTTTAAACAATTTATAAATCAAGCCTTCATGTCAAACCCTATCGAAGGCTTTAGAAAAGTCAAAGAAAAGAAAAAAAACTCTTTTCTTTCAATTAAATTATTCTACAATTTTCTGAATCAAAAATAAAGATTATCGAAGGTTCGTCGGCGTTTCCTAAAACAGACTGCTCTTGGATAAGTAATGAATTTTTGTCCTAGAAAATTTTCGAGTCCTTACTCTCAAGTAACTCTCCTTAGAAAATTTGTAATACTGATTGGTCTATAATTAAAATGATTTTGTGAAAAAGAGGATTTTTTGAATCATAATAATATTGGCCGTTTTCCATGATTTACCTAGACGAAGAGATAGATTTTAAAGTTCCAAGATCTCTCTTAATGAATTTTTGGGTAAATTTTATAGCATCAGGTTAAGTCAGCAACTGAAGCCCCTTCATTTTTTAGTTTTTTTAATGCGAGAGTTAGTTCATTTGGGAAAATAGGTTCATTGAAATAAAATTGATTGTAATTTTTGGAGAATTCAGGATTAAAATTAGATTTTCAAATTATTTATTTTATTTATTTGTATTCTGTACCGTAGCTCAGCTGTAGCTCACGCTGGGGCTCAAGTCCCCGCTACTCCCCCTCTGGCCACGCCACTGACCGAGCTAATGCTTCTTCAGATTAAAAAAATAAAAATTTATAATCGAAATAAAACTAAATAAAAATAAAAAATAAGAATAAAATAAAATGTAGTAAGAATAATTTAAAAAGGAAAACCATATGAAAATATTAAAAAATAAATAAAATAAGGAATAACAGGATACAAATTTTTAATTTTCTGATGGCTCAGGAAAATAGGAAGAAATAGTAAGGTAGCAGTTACACAATGAAGTCGGGTATTCGATATTTCTTGATTCGAAACCGGCTTTGTATTCAAAAAAATCAAAAAATTTTCCTTTCAATAAATAAGATTGATAATCGATTGCACTTTGCAGTTTAAAAACTTTGAAATAGCTGATGGAGTGTTGAAAAATCTTTTTGATGATCAAAAGTGGCGTAAGGGTAACTTGAATCAGGGTGATAAAAGGTTTTATATCTGCTTTTCTTTATGAACAAAATCAAAATGTCCCAAGAAAATGTATTTGATTCATAGTATTTAAATCTACTGGTTGACTTTTTATACTCAATTTTGTAATATATTTATATTATTTATACTCAATTTATTTTTATATTTTTTTCACAGTGCCCCTTATTTGACGGATCACTGAGCAATCGTAATTTATGAAAACGAGACAAAACGAACAAGTTCCATTATAGAAAAGCTTCATAGATTTGGAATGAAAGCAACAACATTCCAAATTTACAATTTGATCCAAAGATATAAAACAGCAAATTACGGAAAACGCTATATGACTTCAAATCGATTAAAAGAATACTGTGACAATCAAAAACAGATATTTGAAGATAGAGATGAAGTTTATATTTCAATCACATTTTTTGAAGCTGGTTTGACTGAAGCCAAATAAATTCGAATATTTTTGATAACATATTCAAGATTGATTGAGCTTGCAATTTAATCAAAAACAAGTGGATGGTACTACAGACGTAGAAAACAAATTTCTTCTACATTGATTAGCCCTCTGCAAACATTAATAGGAAGAAGATTATGCTTTTGCTATGAATGCGTTGAAAACATAATTGAGAAAGCAACATGATTTTGACTTCAAACCAAGTATTTAGTCGCTGACTCGGCTCCAGTAATTACAAATGCTTTTATCAATGTTTTAGGTTCGGATTTTAAAAGGATTTTATGCTGGGCTCATGTTATAAGAAACGTCGACAATCGATTAAATGTAATCTAAAATATTAAAATAAGAAACAAGTTGAGAAATGATTTTAAATGTTTGCAAGTCATCGAAGATTTATAGCAATAAAAAGTTATTGCAAATTCAACCCACAAAACGTCCAAGAGGAAGACCTAGAAAAAATCCAATTCAAGATAAGAGTGAACCAGCAAACAAGAAAACTCAAAAAAATTAATTAATATTTTCTTTATTATTAATTTTTTTATTTCTTTTTTCTATTATCGAAAAAATGTATTATCTTAAGTGTGAACTTATTTTCTTGTAAAATAATTTTGATAGCTAAAAAACAACTAATAAAAATTAATTTAAAATGTAAGCAGAGGATCGAGGGTTCAAAACCCACTGACGGTGGAAAAAATCATCAAAATATCTCTGCAATACGGGGCGCATGCTAAACCCCTTTCATTAAAAATTGGGGAACGGTTCCGACTCGGTAAAATTTTGCAGTGTAGATGATCAACTTGATGCAGTAGCCTCTGTGTCAGATCGGAACTGTTGCTCAAAAAGGCACTTGAAAAGGAGATGAGCTCCTCCTCATTATCCACTAGGATATAATAGAGTCAAAAATAAATAAATATAGTAAGATAGGGCAATTATTTAATGTGTGAATGGGGTGAATTTTTTTTTGATTGACATTTACGGGAAAATAAAAAAAAATTTGTAAAAGGTCCGAAAAATTACCAAATTACCTATTTTCCTAAATGGATTAATGAACTAAATTAAATTTTCACACGAAACTAAGATACCAAATAGCTCAGATAAGCATGATATTGAAAGCCCTCTGCCTAAGCTATCAAAACAAAACAAAAATTAAATTAAAGTATATTTTATCAAGTCCATTCTGAGTTAACCCTAACCTTATTAACTCCTTTTGCTAAGGCGGTGAGTTGGAAAATTCGGTCTAATTCGGTCAATGAATTCGGAGTTTTCAAACAAAACTGAGTCGATAGACAAAAAATAGAAAAAATTGGTCACCCGGTTAGACCATCTTACTAAAAAACGGTACTTGTATTTTTACAATTCCCACTCACATAAAACTCTCGACATTATTATTAAACGTTAACGTTTACAAATCAAAGTTTATAGAAAATGACGAAAATTTTTTGATTTATTCAATTATGCTTAATGCGAAAAATTTCATTGTTTGAAATAGTTTTGGGAACCGTACAAGCGATCTCTAATGTAGCCAAAAAAATTTTTTTAACTGCCAGAAAGGCCGCCTAGACGGAAGGTTATAAAAGCGGCAACCCAATATGTCGGTCAGAACGGCGGCCAAAATTTTGGACCAAAATTTCTCAATTCAATGTTTTATTAGGAATCCTGAAATTAGCTGAAAATGTCTAAGATTATTAGACAAATCTTTTATTTTGCAAAACTCGAATTAAAGGAAATGAAACTTTTTTCAAAAAGATGTGAATTATCTCAAATCTTTGTTAGGTTCCAGAAATTAGAGTAAAAATTTGTTAAAATTTATAAGAAAATCTTAATAATTTGAAGCTTTTTGAGAAATTTTGGTCCGCTTTTTTTTGGCTGCTTTCAGACCGGCCAGGCCTGGCCGCCTCTCAACACTAGTTTGAAAACCATATATTTAAAATCCAGTTTTTTCAAAAATATTTTATAAAGTGGCAATCGAATTAAATTTAATTAGTTTAATTTTTAAAATTAGATTTCTACATTGTACTTTGTATTTATCTATTTTTAAATTAAAATAAATTTCGAATAAAAAATAAGTTAATGGTTAAAAATCCAAAACAAAAAAATACAAGTATTAAAAAGTAAACAAGAATCACAAGATTATATCTGTGAATCGTAAATATAGCTAATTTTACTTTATATGAGTTTTGATTTGCAAAAGTCACATTTAAATTTCCTTTTGAGACCAATTTAGTTGAACTATTTAAAATTTTCTTATTCATTGATGAACTATTTTTAAAAATCATATTTTTTGTAATTTCAGAATAAAGAAGATAATTTTTCTCTTCAGTTGTATTACTAAATTTAGATGATAATTTTTTGTCAAATTTTGTTAGATTTAGTTTATATTTCTCATCATTACACCTATGCATGGATTCCACATCACGATTTACTGTTAATTTGACAATATTTGTGATATTTTGGCTAGATTCAAATCGTACGAAATAATCTTTAAATCCATTTTCTAAAATTTTAAAGGAGCTTTTTTTTAACAAACATGCAACAGAAATCATATTTTCGAATTTTAAAATGTTATTCATTGCAAAAAAATAATTCATTACTGGTATTTTTGAAAAAAAGTATGAATCTTGACCATTACTCAATTCAAAATATTCATTTAAAGATTGAGACGCTAAGCTCTCAATCCTGAATTTATTATTTAGACTTTGATGTAATAGTAGTTTATGGATACTGAATGATTTCGATGACGCAAAAAATTCAGGTAAATAAATGAAATCATTTCCTTTTGAAATTATTTTTATCAAAGAGGATGAATTTTCACTGTCCAAAATAAGTTTGCCAAAATTTTTCATACTGTTAAAAGAAATATCTAACAATTCTAGCTGTGAAGAACATAAAATTAGAATGTCTATTATCCTCAAACGATTTCCTGTTAATAAAATATTTTTAACTAATTTAAGATTTTTAAAAAAATCAAATATAATATATTCAATTTTGTTTTTGCTAAAATCAATATTAATAATAGATGGACTTAGTAAATCAGAGTTATCAAGCTTGTATAATTCAGTATAAGTTATATTCAAAACTGACAAATTTGTTTTTGAAATATCAATAGAAAATGTTGTCATTTTGGATTCTTTTATGACCAATTTTAATAGATTTTTGAATCTATTGAAATCATGTCTTCTTTCTAAATTGAAATCAAAACTTTGAACTTGAAACAAGTCAAATTTATCATTAAAATCACATCCTTGTAGTTTATCAATATCAAATTTTTCATTTGTTTTTATTCCAATATAAAAAAAAACATCTTTTTTTGAGTTAGATTTCTTTTGATGACATTTTCTTTTATTATCATTTTTAATTTCTCCAAAAATAATTAAATAAATAAAAAAAACTAATATATGTAGTTCTGGGATATTTTTCATTTATTTAAAGATAGAATTATTTCTTCAAATTAACTTTGTTGAATGATTTAGTTACTAAAATTTTAATTTAAGCTAATTTGCTTTTTATTTTAATAAGCAACTTAGTAATGATAAAATTTAACAAGAGTTTGGGTAAAAATCTAATGTTAGAATTAGATATGAACGATATGTTTTTATTTCATCTTTCACATTTAATATGGTTTGTTACAAGTTTAACACTTCTTAAGTTGTATCACAAGTTTAGTTCTCATACCACAATTTTTTAATAAAATAACCAAAATTAATCAAATAAGAAATTAAAATCAATCTTTATGAAAAATAAAAATAAAAAAGAAACAAATTTTAAATTTTAATTGTTTCTATGTCGCTTTTTCAAAATAATATTTTTTGCAACCAGGATTTTTTTAAGAACAAAAATTTCGTTCATAGAGAGAAAAATGAAACTTTTTAATTGTCTTTTTTTTTTTTTAAATTATTTTTTTCTTTTCTACTCGGACAGCAGCATTGATTCTACAGAAATTTGTGCAAAATATACAATTCATGTAAACACAAGTTCAATATTTCACATTGATGGACATCAAACTAAATTTAATTCTACTAGTTTGGACATTTGTAATTATTTACATGTATATTTCTTGAGAAAGTTGCAACTAGATAATTTTGATTTCGATTCTAATTTAATCCAAAATTTAAATCGATATGAAAAATTAGTTAATTTAGCTATAACTAAATCTAAAATGTCTAAATTTTTAATTGATCTATCCAAGTTGTTTAAAATTAAATATGTTAGTCTTACATATAATGATCTTTTTAAACTAACTTATCCAGAGATGCTAAATGAGCATATTGAATACTTAGATCTCAGTCATAACAGTATTGATTATATTCAATTTGATTTTTTTAAAAAATTATATGCAGTAAGAGAAATTTTATTGAATAACAATAAAATCAAAGTACTATATAGCTTAGTAATAAATTCTCTAAAGCTCGAATTGCTCGATCTTTCTCGAAATGATATAGAAACATGCGAAAATATTTTAATCAATAACTCTTTCATACTTTCAAAAATAAATATTTCTATACAATACAATAACTTGAATCATTTACCAGCATTTTTTGCCAAGTCCAACGAATTAAATATTGAAATGGTAGACATAAGAATAATTAAAAATAAAGATTTTAAATTAATCAATTACGACTACTCGAAGAACAATATACACAGGATTCAGATTAAAAATTTATATGCTGATTTAGAGCCTTTTAACAACCAACAAAATTTAGCATTTTTATGCTCGCAAAGCATGTCTGATATTTTTGTTGAAAAAATTATTTTAGAAAATTTATATGAGTTTGAAAATCAAACACATAGAGTGAAATACACTTGGATAGAAACTGATATGAAGAAAAAAGAAATACTTGATTGTAAACAATTCAATAGAAATAGTAATAATAGAGAATCCACTCTGACTTTTGAAATTAATAAAAATTACACTACCAAACAAAATATTATTGACAAAATTTTGATTGAAAAATCTTTTAAATTAGATTTAGCTAAATTCTTTATTGAAAGACCAGCTTTAGTGATACAGATTTATTTGATTACAATTTTTATATTCTGTGTTGTATTTTTGATGGTTGAAATTTTTTTTTTTATGCCAAGTTAAAATAAAACTTGTTTTATTTATTAAATATATTTAATATTTGTACGTTCAAAAATTTTTCAACCAAAAATATTCTTATTTCAGACTTTTCTATCTTTCTACTTCTGTTAAAATTCAGTCATTTATTTTGACTTATTCTGATTATTGTTCAACTCTTTTGGATTATTTCTCATAAGATGCAATAGTTAAACTTGCCAAAAGTTAATTTTCAATAATATCAATTTGGTTTTTACAGATTTTGAAAAAAAGTTCAAAAATTTAATTTAATTTGTCAATGTTTTACTTTTTTAAAAATATTTTTTTTTCTTTTTTTTTTTAAATTTGTAATGATTACTTTTATAAAATTAAATAAATGAGGTGTTAATCGGTCAAAATTGACATGAGCATTAGCCTGTTGATTAACAATGAAATAAAAATAATAAAAAAATATTTCAGGACATATTTAGTTTTTGTATCAAAAGCTAAATCACTAAGCTAATCAAAATATTAAATAATTTAATAAACATATTAATTTATATATTGATATCAGTAATAATTTAAAGTATTAAATTAATATTCATATTTAGGGTAATGTGAAATATTAATACAAAAATTACAATACAAAAAGGAAAAACTAAATAATTTTTTTTCTAGTTGCGCAAAAATGGTTCTGTAAACATTACAATGTTGTACAAATTTTATCTAATGTTTTCTTAATCATGTGCATTTTACAGAAAAATGAAGAGTATTTGCAGAATTTAGATTTCGTTTGTACAAATTTGTACAACATTGTAATGTTTACAGAACCATTTTTGCGCAACTAGAAAAAAAATTATATCAAGTTTAATATTGAAATTTGATCAAAATTTTTTCTTTACCCTATTTTAATTTTTACTCGAAATAAATGTGGCCAAAACAAAAGTAATGTGCATAAACACTAAATTGGACACCCCGATCACCATTAAGTCGAGTGTGTAAACGAATTTACATACTTAGGAAGCACCATTAGTACAGCAATGGGAGCACAAAGAGACATTAAGAAAAGACTTGGTAAAGCAAAGATTACCTTTGCTAGACTCCGACCAGCAAGAAAACAAAACTCAAACTGTACAACTCTGTAGTAAAAGCAACACTGATGAACGGAAGTGAATCTTGAGGGATGCAAGAATTTGGCAAAAGAAGCCTGAACACTTTCCATGCTGGAAGCCTGTGGAGGATTCTTGGGATACACTGGCCTGGGAAATTGTCGAATGCTGCCCTATACAAAAGAACAAATTCTGAGCCATTAAGTTAGAACAAAAGATTGCGATGGCTTGGACATATACTTAGAATGAAAAAAAAAGAATACCAAAAAAGGCCCTGGAGGTCAACAATCATGAAAGAGCTCGCCAAAATGGGAATAACATGGGGAGAAGCAAGGGTGAAGGCAAAAGATCGACTTGAGTGGAAATCAGAAGTAATGACCCTATGCTCCACAAGGAGTAAATAAGGAAAAAAAAAATTTTAATTTTAGTTAATCATATTATTTTAGTGGAAAATTTTTAATTTAACCCAAGAACTTGGTTACTATAAGATTCAAATTCAATAAAAACAATAGTATCTCTAAATTGAAAATTAGATGAAAAATATATCCGATCACATATCGAAAATTCTTTCGATTTGTTTATGTATCATTCGATTCAAATATTCTAGTACATGTGAGTATGAGTCGTATAGACAGAACAAAAGTGAATATATTTATTCCGGCGGGAAGCTTATTCAGATTTTTGATACCACTGATTTAAAAAAATGTCTAGATGAAGTTGAGAATGATATTGAAATACTTATTCTTGAAAGCTTCGATTTTTATCATAAGCGATATCATGATTTCAATGAATTTCAAAATTTACATACCCTGGTATTAAGAATGTCCAAAATAATTTTGTTTTCTTTCAACATTTCAAAAACAACAATATCAGTTTTAAATATTTCAAACAATTTTCTAACAACACTCAATGAGCCAGAATTTTTGAGTTCATCTATAATTTCAATTGATCTTAGCTGTAACCAAATTGAAATTATACATAAAGATTTTTTCAAAAATCTGGATAAGGTAAAAAACATTTTGCTTCAATCTAATTCAATAAAAATAATTGAAAATATTTTCATCAAATCTTATCAGCTAGAAATATTAGATTTATCATCAAACTCTATGCTAAAACTTGATAGAATTATACTCAGTCAAAAGTTTTCTTTTACAAATCCAACCATAATTTTAAATAAGAATAACTTGACAATTCTACCCGAATTCTTCGCTTCAACTTCCGTGTTAAGAATAAAAAAAGTGTATGTTCATAACAATTTGAACGAAAATTTTGATTTAAAAAGCATAGTAATTCAATCGCTTAATGAAAAATTTAGTCCTGAAAATCATGACATGAATCCAAATGTTTTTTATAAAATAACAGTTTTGGTCTATTATTTTACTTTTTACAAATGGGAATCCAAATATTATGGCATTAATTATCAACAATTAATACCAATTTTGTGTTGGCTTAAGACCAGCTCATTTTACGGTTATAAATTACAAACACGCTATGATCACTCTAAGTTTAATTATTTTTTGAGATATATAAGAGTAAACAGAACAGTACAAGTTTTTCTAACAAATGATTCATTCAGCTGTAATTGTACTGATAAAAAATTTAAGCTTAATATTACAGAACTTAAGAATGGATCTTCATCAACTTATTTGTTTAAATTTATCTCCAAAACTTTTCAAATTTCTTCCTCTACTAATTCTATTGCTTCAACTATGAAAAATTATTTCAAAAATAGTTCAGCATCAAATCGAAAAAAAAACAATAACTCAAATGCATTTTTTTCTAAACTTAAATCATTTAGAATAGAATTAGCCAAGTTTGTAATCGAAAGGCCTACATTTTTCATTCGTTTATATTTTTTTTCCATTTTGTTATTCTTGTCTAGTATTTTAACTGTTCAGATAATAATAAATTTTTCAAGCTAATCAAAACTCTCTGGTAACTCTAAATTTTTTCTTACTTGTTTATAAAAAAATTTAGTTTCATTGAAAATAAAGAAAGAATCAAGAAATTAAAAAAAATTAAGAGACAAAATATTTACAGTTAGTAAGACAATTCAAAAAGAAAATTTTAAAAATTAATTTGAAATGTCAAATATGTTAGCACTCAAAGTCCAGAGAGATTTTTCGACCCATTCTATTTGACTCATATTTTTACTTTTTTTAAATTAAAATAAAATGTTTTAATTTAAGATGTGATTGAAAAAAAAAATTATAAAAAATGATTAAATTTATTGAATAAAAACAATAAAAGAAGTAAAAAAAAAAGGTTCAAAAGACCCTTCCGGTCTTTGAAAGTTAGTTTTTGACTAATAAATGTTGTTGGAATATGTTTACAAATATTGAAATTTTTCAGTTTCAGAAATTGTGTTTTCTGTTGCGGACTAACTCTGTAGCTCCTCACTCCACATCACTAGTACTTGGCTTATGTCGAGGACTAGTGATGAAACATTGTTAAAATTAAGTTTTGTTTTTTGTAAAAAATATATTCTCTCTTGTAAAATGTAAAATTGTCTCAAATAAAAAATGTTTAAACCTTAAAACCGTCTTTAATTTAAAACCTCAACAGTAACTATAAAAAATAACCGTTGGTTCAAGCACCTCCACTTGAAACCTCAACATTTCAATTAAGATTTAAATCATTAAATGTCCAAAATCAAAAAAAAATAAGTTTAGAATCAAGAATTTAAAATGCATTAAACATATATAATATATATATAAAACTTGCAAGTAAAATTAATAAAAATAATTTTATTTTTCAGTAATACTAGTGATGCAATCATAAATTATAGTTTTTTTTCCTTATTCACTCTTTGTGGAGCATAGGATCATTACTTTTGGTTTCAACTCGAGTCGATCTTTTGCCTTTACCCTTGCTTCTCACCATGTCATTCCCATTTCGATGAGCTTTTTTGTGATTTTTGACCTCCTAAAAGCTTTTTTAGGTATTCTTATTTCTTTCATTCTAAGTACATGTCCAAGTCTTTAATAATAATAATTATAGTTAATATTCTACGATCAAGTTTAGTTTAACTAAATTGACAAAGCAGAAAGACTAACGTAGTCTTTCATTCTAAGCCATCGTTATCTTAATGTATTGACTTAATGACATAAAGAACAAAAATTTTTTATTATATTTTGGTTTTTGCTTTCTCCTTATTCCTGAATTTGTTCTTTTGTATAGGCCAGCATTCGACAATTTCCCAGGCCAGTGTATCTCAAGAATCCTCCACAGGCTTCCAGCATGGAAAGTGTTCAGGCTTCTTTTGCCAAATTCACACATCTCTCAACATTCACTTCCGTACATCAGTGTTGCTTTTACTACAGAGTTGTACAGTTTGTGTTTTGTTTTCTTGCTGTTTGATTTCCATGCTGGTCTAACAAAACTACTCTTTATTTTAGCAACTCTTTTCTTAATGTCTCTTTGTGCTCCTATTGCTGTACTGATATATGTATATATGGGACCATTGTAATCAAAAAAGTCTTGAAAATGTTAGAAGAGTGGTGTTTTTAAGCTTAATAATTAAGTTTTTAAACGATCATTTAATATTTAACAAATCCTTTCGACTTATTTAAATAATTTTGGAAAGAAGAAATTTAATATATTTAGAAAAAATAATATTCAATAAAATTAAGAAAATATACAAATAAAACAGAGTTTATAAATTTAACAATTTCAATCATAGTTAAAAAAATATTTTTCTTAAAAAAAATTCTTAAAACGAAATAGGGTTTAAAATTAGAAATATTCAAATTTGATTTTATTTAGCTAATCAACAAAAAATTTAAAGTTAATAAAAAATCGACCTATATTTTCATTTCGCAAAAATGTTGAAAACAAAATATTTTAAAATTAACCTACTCAATAAAAAGCTTTTTTATATTTAGCGATATATTGAAAATTGAATGGTTTTATTTAAAGTAAATATATTTTAATTCTATATATTTTTTTGAAAAATTTGAATAATTATTTACATTCAAAAAATGAATAAAAAAATTCATATTTGGATTTTTCTCGGATTAACATCAATTATTTTCAATCAAGTAATTTGTACAGCATGTTATTCTTGCACGGGATGTCTCCCAAAAGTGAATGGTGAAAAAACCGATTGTCAAAATTATGATTGCTACGTTGGTCAGTTGTCTAGTGGAAGAGTCAATCAAGGATGCAGATATACTTTTGAAGAAGAAAATGTTGACTCCTACATTTCATTTAGAACTTGTAATACTGATTTATGTAATTTAAATAATTATGATGAAATTTTAGAAAAAAGAAATTCAAATAGATCAAATGAAATAAACAAAGAAAGTATAAAAATTTTTCTTGTTCATTTTATCTTTTTTAATTAGGACAATTTTTGATTAAAACTTTCTTTGACTTTATTTTAAAATAAAATAAAATAAAATATTGGTTTCAAAAATTTTGTCTATCATTGCAATTTTGATTAAAGAGGATTATTTTTATGTGTATACTACTTCAAGTGTACGAAGGAGAGGATGCATAGACCAGATATTTGAACTTAGGAACCTCATAGAGCAAAGTCTCGAATGGAACAGTCCCTTGTATCTTAACTTCATTGACTTCAAAAAAGCCTTTGACAGCATACACAGAGAAGCCCAGATCATATGGCTTACAAAAGAAAATAGTTGATAAAAATCTTCTACGAGAAATTCGATTGTAGCGTGATTCTGGAAAAAGAACAGTCTTAGAGCTTCAAAGTGTGTACACGAGTCAGGCAAGGGTGCGTTCTCTCTCCAACACTATTCCTAATAGTGATTGTTTATGTCATGAAGAAAACAACTGTCAGTGCCAGGGGTATAAAATGGGGGTTAACAGCCAACCTTGAAGACTTAGACTTTGCGGATGATCTGGTGTTAATATTTAGTACAGAAGAACATATGCATGCGAAGACAAAAGATTTGCCGAACAACGCTAAACCAACTGGACTCAAAATAAATGTGGCCAAAACGAAAGTTATGTGCTATTGGACCCCCCGATCACCATCGATGATTTACAATGGGAGCACAAAGAGACATTAAGAAAAGACTTGGTAAAGCAAAGATTACCTTTGCTAGACTCCGACCAGCATGGAAACTCAAACTGTACAACTCTTTAGTAGAAGCAACACTGATGTACAGAAGTGAATGTTGAGAGATGTGTGAATTTGGCAAAAGAAGCCTGAACACTTTCCATGCTGGAAGCCTGTGGAGGATTCTTGGGATACACTGGCCTGAAAAGAAAAAATTCAGAGCCATTAAGTCAATGCATTAAGAACAAAAGATTG
>PJRA01000549.1:213380-236238 GCA_016987375.1 Brachionus koreanus | reverse complement strand
AAAAATAGACTGGACAATGTCGGTAGAAACAAAAATAACGAAAAGTCTACTATAGCCGGATTACGTTAGTCTTCCTGCTTTGTCAGTTTAGTTAAACTAAACTTGACCGTAGAATATTAACTATTATTATTATTATTAATTTAGATCATTAATATCTCCACAGTTTGCTAACATTAATAAAATCCTAAAATTAATCGCTATTACTTTTTTAACTTGTATAATTTTACACAAGGTAAATTTTTTGAAATGAACTATTATAGAGAGTAAAAAGAACCATAGTAGATTTTTAAGCTTCCATAGAAAATAATTAAAAAGTAAAGATAATTTTTGATTTTTTTTTAGACAAAAAAGACAAATAATTTAAAAGATAATTAATTTGTCTTTAGGAGCATGCTGATTAACCAGGCTTTTTAGTGTTAATGTAATCAATTTGGAATGGAACCATAAGTTGCTCGGAATGGCTCTAAGTCGTCTTTTTAAATTTCTCTCTGAAAGCTTTTGAATTATAAACAAAAGAATAAGAGATGATATTTAAATCACCAATTGATGAAACTGATTTAAAAAAAAAAAAAATTCGATTACTTTTGAAATGGATTGAATTATCTTTTTGTTGCACAAGAGCCAATCACTGAACACTTTAACAGTGGCGAGCAATTTTTGATATTCTAAAATTTCAATAGTCAACTTGGCATTGTCAAGATCACTTTAAAAAAAATTCAAAACATTGAATAAAATTATGTTCAAATACCTTTTTTTGTCTTCATCGTCATCAAAATCACTTTTGTCCGAATTGTCCGAATTAATAACACTCATTTCAGTATCTGTCTCAATTTGAAAAGAAGCTATTTTTTTTCCCAATTCCTCAATTTCTTGAACTTCTTTAGTATTTATTTCAAAGCCTGGTGGAACGCTTACTTGCTTCTTACCATTCAAAATAAATTTATAAATTTCATTATCAACAAATTCGTCACTATTTAATTGATAATTAATACTATTGCTTGATGGTGAATAAGTTGGTAAAGAACCAAAATCAGAAAATAATTGCAAAGACAATTCTTTGAAGTTAGTTGAAAGATTAGAATTATTTAAATAATTATCATTTAATAATTCATCATTGTCAATCACAGGGTTAGAAAAAATTGGTCTGAGAGAAGGATTGGACTGCTGTTGCTTTTGTTGCTGCTCTTGTTTAAGTGATTCATTTTGAATAGAATTTTTTGTTGACTCATTTTCAGACAATTCCGATGAGCTGTCATCTGAAGAACTTGAATAATCACTTGATTCAGAATTGTATGGATTGAGCTCTGTTTCGCTTAAATTTTCTCTTTCAATGAATCTGGCCACATTTTTTCGGCGTCTGGGACCAGGTCTACGACTTTGTTGTCCATTTTCATCCGAACTTTCAGCCTCACTGTCCCAGGTACGGTTCATTTCACTCTCTGACTCGTTTGTATCCGAATCTGAGTAGTGATTGCTACGTCTGTGACCATAAAGTAAATGAGATTTTTTTTTACTATTTTTTGGATCTGCTAATTTTTCTTCAGTGGTGTCCCGGCCAAGCGATATTTCCAAATTTTCCTCCTCACTTGAAATCAAAATCCGATTGTTTTTAGATACTAAAATACTTTGTTCAAAGCGAATAATACAATGGTTTAAAATATAGGAAAAAAATATGAGGCCATAGGCCACTACTGTAAAATAAACGTCATTCTGACATTTTGTCTGAGTTTGCTTTTTGCATTTTAATTGTTCTATGCTCATGAGAATTAAAAGCATGAGCTTAAAAACAAGATCATCCGAAATGTAAGGTTTTCGTGGATCTGAATTTTTCAGATAAAACATGCATGAGTTAAATTGCTGTAGGCTAAATTGACACAGCTCTTGAAGCTGTTGATTTTCAATTTTATTTGAATTTGAAGTAATTATGTTTGTTTGAGACAAAATGAGATCAATGATATACAAAAATAGTACTAGGAATTTTTTTATTTCTTTAGTGCGCAGGTCGTCTGGCTCGTAATCGCCAAGCTTAGAGCGATCGATGAAATTTTTTGATTTTATTTCGTCATATCGCTTTCGATTTTTGAGAAAAAGAAGCTTTAGATTCTCTCCAGCACCATAGAATGGTTCAGTGCAGCAAAGACTGTACAAATAGTAGTATGCTGCATCACATCCGTAATTTTCACTGCTAAACAAAGTACCCAATTGATTTAAAGGCATTCCATTAGATGGTAAAAGCATCAATGACATTAGGTAATATTTCGAGTCTTTTTTGTTCGAGCTGTTCGGGTCGTACTCCAGGTGATATCTGGTCAAGTCTCCCATGCAAATTAGCAGCTTATGAAGAATGCGTATTGCTACTTCTCTTAGCAAATCTTTTTTTTCTGTCTTCTCTTTGATTAGAATAGCTTTTGAGCAAATTGTTGAAAATAGTTAGTCGATAGTTGCTTACCTTGCAATGGAATCTTTTCATAGCTGATAATGGGAAAGTTGAGAAAGCCTTCTAATTGCAGCACTGAGCGAAATTCACTCTGAAAGCGAAGAATTAAATGATTGTAAAAACCATATGCTGATGCCAAATGAAGACGGTACATTGATTCTATTTCTGAGTTTATTTTCAAATTCTGAAAAATAAAATATTTTTAAAAAAAAGATTCTTTTAAAATCTAAATCAACCTTTTTGTTTAGCTTAATGATACGAATAATTTCATAGAAACCTTTCCGCCATAGAATTTCCTCTGCCTTTTTTGCATATTGTATAGGCTCACGAAAAATTAGAGTTTCACAGTATTTTTGCAGTCTTAAAAGATAAATAACAGAAAATTTAATTAAGTTTGCATTCAAGTTTAGTACTTGTCGCGTAAAAGAATAGTTTCTGATTGAAAAATGCGATAAAAAGAATCGGATTGTTGATAAATTTCGTCAAGTTTTTTTGACTTGTCAATTATTGATCTAAATAAGAAAATTGATAATGTAAATTTTCTCCTTTTCAATTACTAACCGATAGATTATTCTATTCTTATTATCTCCTTGCGGCTGATTTACTTGAGACTGGTCTTCCAATGTGGACATGTTAAAATTTAAAATTTTCTTCTACTTTTAAATGAAAAATAATTTGAAATTATTAAAATTAAAGCTTTAATTTATTATGAGAATAATAATTTTAGATCACGTGATTAGAGACAAAATTAAAATTTTTTTTTTTTTGAAAATAATTTATTTAGTTTTTTAAAAAAACGAAATTTTGAGAAATTTAATTGAATAAAAATTATTTATTTATAAGAAAAAAGAAAAGAATTTAAACAGTGTTTAAAAATGCTGTCTTGAACTCATGAAACGAAAGATGTTTATCTTTGTCAGAATCCAATTTACGCAAATATTTCCTTAAGTTTTTCTTTTTTAATTTTTTTCCAATAAGACCACAGAGAACTTTTTCAACATCCTCAACATAAACAAAGCCAGAATTATTATAATCAATCGACCTGAAAAGGTCTTCAACAAGCACAGGATCAGAACAATGTGATGAAGCTGAGCTCAATGTAAATTGCTCAGATTGTGACAAGCAATTTTTGCAATCGGTCAATCCAACTTTTTCCAAGTCGAGTAAACGAAGACATTCTATGTCACCTTCAATAGGTGGACAAGGCTTTTGTGGACTATCAGCTGCAAGTTTTAAGCCATCCGGAGCTGGAATACTTTTGGCAATTTTTGGTAGTCTCTTATAAACAATTGCCTCTTCTCCATATTTTTGCAGATACTTTTTCGGATCTGCTTTAAATACACCGACAGTTTTAATTTCTTGACAAATTTCAACATCAGGTATTTCCCAATCGACAACTACATTCTTTGGATCCGGTACAATTTCGATTGGATCTGCTTTTTTGTAAATGATTTTTCTCTTTTGAGGCTTATATGGCAACCAGCGTTCAATATAAATATCCTGAGGTTTTTCAGGTGTCTGCGGTAGCCGCTCGACAACAACTTTTCGAGCAGGTGGAGGTATAATTTTGCCCTTTAAATTGATAACTTTTGATGGAATTTTTGGTGGAGGTGGTGGTGGCTCCTCTCGAATCACAACCGGTAGTGGCGTTGGTGGCTTTGGCTGATCTTGGCGAATGACCAAAGGAGGAGCGGGTGGGAGCTGTTTGTCTGGAAGTTGCTTGATTATAATATCGCCAGGTTTTTCCACAGGAGGAGGATGAAGATATTTGATTTTAACTTCCTGCTTGTATTTTAAAATATCTGAAGGTTTCTTGATCAACAACTCTGGATCTGGGTCTTGGTGCAGCTCGTATTTTTCTAATGGAATTGGTCCCTTCCAATTTAAATTTTCTTCTTTGTTAATCCAAACACCGCGTAAATTATGAGCCTCAATTTCTTCGGATTCATTTACTTCAATGGGATTTTTTGAATGAATAATGGCATTTTCAACTTCACTAAATGGCACTTTTGGACTATCACAAAAACGAATTTGTTGCACATCATTTGCCAATTTATTCACTTCATCTACTTTTGGAAGTTCCTTTCTAGCCGAGCTTTTCGACTTCGATTTAGATGATTTAATCTCTAAAGATTTACTTGAGCTTGATGAAGAACGAGAGGACATTTATTTTTAATATCTACTCAAAACCTATCTAAAAAAAACTGATGCTTTTCTTTGCTAAATATATTTTTTAATCATATTTATAAGAGAAAAACTATATATAGATAAATTTTTTGATATTTTTTCGCTCACTTTGTTTTGATATTTGCTACGATTGATTATAAAATTATTGTTTTTTAACATTTAAATTTAGTTTGTGATAAATATTTTTAAAAAATTCGAATTTTTGGAATTTTAACAAGTATTATGGAACTTAATGCATTAAAATTAAACTGCTTGTATGATCAACTTATTCATTGTGATTGTATAATGGAATTTGTTTGTTTTGCTAATATATTGAGAAAATTGCCTGCATTTGAAAAATTATCCAAGCAAATATTTTACCTAAAACCAAATTCATCATTTATCGTGCAAAAAATTAATTGAATTAAATTAAATTAACAATCTTTAGCATAATTGGACTAATGAAAACTCCTAAAACATTAAATAAGCATTCAAGTTCAAGTAAAATTTTTCATTTTCTTTAAATAAAAAAGTGAATGCTAGAAATTTATCAAGATTTTTTTTTATGTTTTTATATGAATAGATAAATCATCGATTAAAATACTTTATTCAAAAATTTTATTCATTAATTAGAATATCTTACTCAATTTCATTAATTGATCATATAAGAGGCTTAAAATTTCTTGTACGACTCTTAGGTGAATGAGAAATAAAAATTTTAGATAATTTAAGATTAATGAAAAATTCAATATTCTTAAATTATCTTAAACAATGAAATAAGAAAAATCGAGTTTTTTTTTAAAACTAATTAGAAAGAATAAAATTTAGGCTTGTTAAAAATTTCTAAATTAAATTTTCCATAGAATAGTTTTTGTAAAAATTTAAACTTATCACATTCATTTTATTACTGAAAAATTTTATCTTTTACTCTAACAAGAAACAAGGCCAACTTTTGAACTAAGAACTGGAAACAATTGAATGGAAATTTTTAACTTGACATTCTAGAAAATTTACAATAAACGCCACCAAAATTTTCTGATTTTAATCCTATTGACTCAGTTTGGAAGAGTTGGAATTTCTCAGTGATTTTTTAGAGTGATTTATTCTTTCCATTTCTTCTTCAGTAGCTTTGGCACCAGGGAGATTTTCTTCATGACATAGTTCAAAAATTAATTTTTAATTATAGGAATAAATTGAAATTTAGCAGAATTTGGAGTTAAAAGCATAATTAGCCATGTTTTTAATTTATTTTACAAAATAAAAAGACAATATTTTTGAAGGATCCAAAAAACCCCTCTTCGGGTTTAAGGTATAAATTTTTTTTAACATTAAAATAAAATTATTTTATAATCAAATTAGTTATTTATAGTATTTTTTTGATTTTAGTTTTGGAAAAATAAAATTTGAAAATGAAATTAAATTTGTGGAACAACAAGCAAAAGAAATACCAAAAAGAGTTGAAAAAAGCCCTCTGGTTTTTGAGTGTTAAGATCAAAACAAACTAAAATTGAGGAAGGGATCAACAGTGCAGTAGAGGTATTTAAAAGACAATTGTCTCCAGAATAGTGTCATTAGAAAAAGTGAATTTTTATATAAAACCATTTAACACTCTTCAGAAACTCAGAAACTGACGACATTTCTGATGACGAATGTTTTGATTTTGACGGAGATTCATTTATGTGGTAATTATAAAGCTACAAATTTTTGTTCAATCTGTAAAAAAGCAGTGTGTATATTATGTAGAAAAAAAATAGAGAGTATATGTAAAAAATGTGATTAACAATCGGTTTTTGTTTTAAGGATTAAGAAAAGACTAAAAATATAAAAATTAATCACTTTTATTCAATTGATTTAATAAATTTAAACAAAAAATAATTCATGATTTATCCTTTATTTTTTTAGTGCTTATAGTGTTAAAAAATACTAACTACGTAAAATTTCGTAAATTTTTTTTTAAAGAATTTTGTTATATTTTATTAATTGAAATAGACAAATTTAAAAAAATAAAAATAATTCATTTTACGTAAATTTTACGATAATTTTACCAAAATTCTAATTTACGTTATCGTAATATCACTGTATATACTCATGGGTGACTCTCTGACAACAGAGTTAAAATCTAAAATTATATGACTAATTATTTTTAATCTAATTTTTTTGATCACATATTTACTGGTCACGCAATAGGTGATAAGGTCGGATCACATAACCTATATGTATGTGAAAGAAATATGAGTTTCTTAATTACGTATTCAAGTACAATGATTCAAGTAATTATTTTCTCTAGCAAGAATAACCATGCTTTAATAAAATATACTTAGCCAAAAATTATTTTTCATTTTGTACTAAATTTTAAAATAAAAATTAAGACTTAATGTTTCAACTAGTCTAAGAGACAAATGAAAGCCACAATAAAACCACCGACTATTCAACAAATAATAATTAAGAAAACAAAAGAAGAAAACAATTAAAAACAAAAAATTAATTTGAAAATATAATTTTATTTTATATTTAATTTTGATTTTTGTTCAGCTTAGTTAGTTCATATTTACTCTCTCGAAATAAGATTTAAAAAAAAAAAAAATTTTTTTACAATATCGTAAATAATAATTATTTAGAAAAAAAAATAAAATAAAATTTCACTTAGGGCGAAGTAAGTGAACGTGAGTAGAAAAATGACAAAAAGGAACATAGATAAAATCTGTTAAGTTTAAGCTTTGAAGTTGAAAATAGTTTTTGCAGAATTGAACGAGCATGGCAGATCGACTAAAGCAATTTGCTCGATCATGGACAACAATTTACACAAAAGTCGTTAGATGAGGCCCAAATATAGAACAATATGTTGAATATTTTATTTTAGCTAAATTTATACATAAATTGTAATACATGTGTCAAAAATAGGCTATTTAATCCTAAAAAAAATAAAGATAGAACAAATTGAGATCGTATGGTAAGGACTTATCGGGCACGTTTAAAACGCAACTTCGTATAAACTGGCTTTTTTGTCGCCCGAGCCGGTTACAATATACTTCTCATCGCACGATATGTCACAGCTTAGCACAGACGATGTTTCTTTCGATTGGAATATACTAGCGCCGTATGGTGTTCGCCATGCGTTCAAATAATTGTCTTTGCCTGTCGATATAAACCATTTGCCCGAATGTGCAAACTTAAGCGATAATACACAGCTTTCATGTAAATTGAGTTGGTATTTGTCCGATTTGGACGTGTGCAGTACTTCAACATGACTGCTCTCCATGCCGACAGCGAGCCAATCGCCCGTCGGACAATAGCCCAGCGAGAATATCTGACTGGAAAAGTCGTGTTGGCTCAGTTGTCGCCCATCACGTACATCCCATGTGCGCACCGTATTGTCAAGACCGCCCGTAAATATTCGCATTCCATCGGGTGATATGTCTATGCAGCTAGCGCCATCTGTATGACCTTGAAATTGCTTGACTAAAATGTGATTATGTACATCCCATACAGCTATATTTCCATCCGAGCAACAGCTAAAGCAAATTTTAGAATCGGGCGAAATTGCAAGTGCATAGCAAGCGGGCGCTTGTGAGTTGAGTTCGCCTTTGATTCGCGGCGTCGGACTTGCCATCAAGTCCCAAATGCTGATTGTGGACGCCTCGCCACCGACTATCAGAGTTCGACCGTCAGGCAATAGCTTGCACGAGCGAATATATGAATCTCTGTTGAGGCAATCTAGTTGATGTATGGGCGCTTTGCTAAAACCGCTTGTCTGCGTAATGTCCCATATTTTGACACAGCCTTTGCCGCCTGTGTACACGTGTCTAGTCGGGTTGCTGATTGTGACTGCACAAACAACTTCGCCATGTCCGAGACTGTTTATCAATTTGACTTGACGAGGCACGCCCGGTGACGATAAAGCGTCGGGCGGAAAAGCAGCTGGTTGAACTGAGCCGTCCGAACTAACGTGAAACGAGTAGGTCGGTTTGCCAGCCGGCATACCAGGCATGGATATGCGCGAATTTGGATCTTGGAAGGCAGCGCCGGGGAATGGCGGTCTGCCGTAGTTCATGCCCGGCACACCACCTGGCATTCCGGACAAAGCTGATACCTGACTCATGAAATCATTGGCATAATTGGCCAAGTTGCTCGGAATTTGAAGATTGTATGGGTTGTAGCCTTGTAAGGCAGCCGCAGCCGCAGCGGCTGCTGCTGCTGCGTTGGCGTTGTTTAATGATGCCGGATTGGGCGGAATTTGACCGGCCGCGTTTGGTCGTGGTGAGTGACGCGGTCTCGATTGCGACGACGGTGTTATTGATTTAGCCACTGGAGTGCTCGATTTCTCGTGCTTTATCAAAAAATAAAAAAAAGAAAAAAAATTTAATAATCTTTTATTTTTTAAAAAGTCCTTGAGGAAATTTTTTTTTTCTTAATCATTCTAATATTAAAAAATGTTTATTTACAAAAAAAAAATATTTAATAGTTTAAATATTTTTTTTTATCTATTCTTAGATAATTTTCTACTTCATAATAGATAAAAATTTATAATAGATAGTGAAAAGAAAAAAAAAAATATGATTGTATTTAAAAAATTTGATATCTTACTTTGACTGATGGTGTACTACGAGACGAGTTGTCACTATGGGGCGATCGACTGTTTTCTTCTTTTTTAATATTTTTGGCGTTGTTTTGAGTAAAATCGCCGTTTGTGCTTCCATTTTCGTGCGGCGATCTAGAAGTCAAACCATTTTGGTTATTTGATCCATTACTTTGACCATTGTTTGTGCCATCTCCATGAATATCGTCGACAACCAATTCGGAATCTGACTTATCCTGATCGTCTTGATCTTCTTCTCGCTCTCGCTTAACCTTTTTGAGTTCATGAGCAGGCTGTTGAATATCAGAGGGCGATTTAGATCTTTCTCTAATACGGCTTGGCGAAACCGAAGCTCTTGTTCGATCTTCTTTATCGTCTTTCATTTGACCATACTGATAATGGTTAAGTGCTCCGGCAACAGAGCCGAGGGCGAGTAGGCCCGAGCCGATTCCGCCGGGAGGTGGAGGAAGCTGGGGGCCTTGTCCGACTCCGGGCATACCGGGAACTCCACTCGGACCGTTAAGACCCATGCCGGACAAGCCGCCTGACCCTGCCAAACCAGCGAGATGCTGAGGCAAAAGACCGTGTGGACCGGCAGCTGCGGCAGCGGCAGCAGCAGCGGCGGCCGCATGGGGAAATTGTTGAGCATGAATTTGTTGGCCAATAATTGCGTTCAAGTCTGACATTGTTACTTGTTTGGCTCGCTCAATCGCAGCCGAAACCTGCTGCTGGTGTTCTTGGCTAAGATAGGGAACGAGTTGTGCACAAATGGCACTTAGACGCTTGGCAATTTCGGTTTGTTTGTGCATCTCAACGTTAAGGCCATAAGACATTTCGTAATACATAACGTAATGTCGCTGCATTTCGGTTTTTTCTTGGGCGAGCTTTTCAAGCTCCATTTTTAATGTTTGTAATTGAGTTTGTAAAAAATTGTATTCTTCTTTGATTCTTTCGCACGCTTCGAGTGTGTTGCCTATGCTTGAATTGGGTGCCGAATTGGCGTTTGATTGAGAGGCTAGTTTGTAATTTCCCTGCTGGGGTGGAGCAGGAGGCTGCTGTTGGGGACCCTTCATCATAAAAAAAAAAAGAAAAAAACAAACTGTTACAAAGATGTTGTTTAAGACTTACTGGCGGTCGTGCCGAATACATTCTGTTTATTTGATCAAAAATTTTTTACTTTAAATTAAACGACGACTTAATAACAAATATTCAACAATTTAAAATTTTCATTATGCTAAAAATAGATAAGTAGTTAGAAAATATTTAAAAAAAAAAAAAAAAAGGTTCTGGGCTGAGGTAAGTTTGAAGAGAAAGGCAAATAATCGCCATTTGTAAATAAGAAGCAAATATTAATGCGCTGCTTTAATTACCGAACTCTCCTCCTAGTGGCATAATGCAATAAAGTTAACATATAATCTCGATTTATTATAATATAATCATTTGAAATGTTTTCTGAGGTAGTGAAAAGAAAAGTTTCTGCTTGAGCCTAATCGAGAAAAGTTGCTTATGACTAATTACTTGTGTACACACACCACTAAATTCTAATTAAATCTAGTGCGTTCTATTCGTGTATTAAGAGAGCTTTTGATTAGATGTTAATAGAATTTTGGTTTTAGTTAACATCGAACATTGTATGCAAATATGTATGGCAAATTTGAACAACAACCTATTCAATTATGTTCCACCCCTCTTCAATTTTATTGGCTCATTAGCACACGAACTCTCCACCTCATTTGATACAAATTTTTAGTCCTTATTAGCTGTCAAATATCTTATAATATGCCTCCTCTTAACCTAAAAATCGATATCGGCCTCTCAATGCTCTTATTGATCAGACAATTTTTTTGTCTTGTTGTTTCATTTGTGTACTATTCTAAAGTTTAGTGTTAAACATTTAATCTAATCGACCTGGCTATCAAAATAAACTCAAATGTGTGCTAACATGTTAATCCGTTAATAATATTTTGGTTAACACCCATTGCTTCATTATATTATCTTATCATTCTTTGAAGATCAATTTTTTTTTAAACTTCTTTTCTCGTTTAATTACAAAATTGATTAGCTTTTCCCTTTAAATTATTTTCTTAATTTATTTGCGGCACATAAACTAGATTTTTTTTTCTAATTTAGTAACCAAGTTTAATATGTGTAAGAAAAACTCTTGTCTTATCAAAGTTCATGAAAATGAATATGCTGTGAAAAAAATATAAACAATGCGCATTTAAATGTCTATTTAGCATTTTAAAGCTCAATTAAGACCATTCAAAGATTCTTAATCTTAGCTAAATAAAATAATCTATTGAGTAAAGTTTAAATTTAATTTTAGAAATTACTCTATTTGTTTAAAGAAACGAGTCATATAAAAAGCTTAGCAAACAAGACAGAAGATTTCTAATGTGGTCCTAACTCTTTAAATCTTAATTAGATTTTACCTTAATTATGAATACCTAAATTTTGCATATATCATTTTTTTTCTTTATCAGCTTAATGGCATTTATTTGAAATACTTACTAAAAAATCTAATACCTTTATAAAAACATTATTTTTTCGAGCTTTATTTTAATTAAATAACAATAAAGGATTAAATATAATTGAATAAATTCTTGTTCTATTTGAAAAGTTAATTCATTTTTTTTAGTTTTTTAACTAAATTATTCTCGTATTGACAGACCTCAAAACAAATAAACTTAAATTTAACATTAAATATAAGTATTATTTTTGATATATAAATTAAAAATAACAAAGTCAATTGTAGTTTATTAGTTGATAATTATTTAAGTTTAAATAAAAATATGCATTAATATGAATACATCAATCTAATTTTTTATTTGTTTTCTGTACCAAGCTGATGCTCCTTCAGATTGAAAAAAAAATGAAATAAATAATTAAAATAAAATTAAAGTTAAATAAAATAAAATATAGTAAAAATAGATATAATGAAATAGGATGCGTTACATATGGTTAATTATCTGATGTATCAGGGATAAAATTAGAAATTAGTTTAGTAGCAATTACACAATGGAGTAGGATATTCGATATATCTTGATTCGAAAACTTTTTTACATAAATCTAATTATTTATTTGTATTACTGTACCGAGCTATAGCTCCTTTAGAGTAAAAAAAAAAGAAAAAAGAATGAATAAAAATAAAGTTAAATAAGATAAAAAAATAAAAAAAAATAAGTAGAAGTGTAATTAAAATAAAATAAGATAGTTTAAAATACAGGAAAATTAAAATTAAAGTTACAGATTAAATTGAGTTAAATATACATATTTTTAAATGTTTGATTATTGAGGGAAAAAAGAAGAAATAGTTAGGTAGCAATTACCCATACATAATCTAAGATTGAGATCAACTATATAAATGGTATCTGCATATAGCACATCTAACTTATCACTAGGTTCTACTAACAAACAATTAACTAAATATATACAAATTTAAATCCTATTCACTTGAACTAAAAAATTGACAATTAACTTAAACTCTGCAATTAGGCTCATTAAAGCAAATTTAAAAAAAAACTTAGGGTTTATGCTAAAAATTAATGATTTGAAAGTTATTTCTTTATTCTAGTATGTTTAATCAAGCAAATAAATCAACTTAGCTAATATTTTGCCATATATTTTCGTATGGAGTTTTTTTTTAAAAGAATAATTAAAAATTCATACTTGTCTATAAACTGAAAATAACTCTAAATTTAAACAATAAATGATGCCAAATAATTAACTGAAAAATTCCCGCTTAGCGTTAAGATATGAAAATTTCTAACAAAATATGCCAATTGTGAACCAATAAACATACTGAGAGAACCATAATTAAATAACAAAACAAATGAATGATTTTAGTTATAAAAGTAGAAATTTATTCAAGTTTTAAATTTCAATTTACGAGAAACATTAGAACAACTTATTTATCAATTTTGAATTTTAATCCTTTCTAAATAAACAAACCATGCTAGTCAATATAAGTCTTCTTTGCCAAATTCTGTAAACAGATTTTTGATTTTTATTTAGACTCATAAATGAAAAAACTAAATTAGATTAGAAATTAATCTGGTATAATTTTAATAAAACTATAATGGTTCAGATGACTTAAAAATTGATTCTTATTCAATAATTTTCGCATTTCATTTCGTCTTTTTTTTTAATCAATTAATTAATTTTATGATTAAAATGTAAATTTATATTTAGAGTTGTTTGAGGATTTAATTAATATCAACAACTAGATATTTTTTTTCTTACTGAACTAATTTATAATTTGATTCTGTCGGAGAAAATTGAAATTTATTTGTGACTTAAATTCACTTGATGGAATTTTCAAACGAAAACGAAAGCTACCTACATATCTTAAATTTAGATTTTTTTATTTTTCATACCAAACTATTTAGGATTCTAAACAAATAATAATCAAACATTAGTTTGATTTAAATTTGAAACTAATCAAATAGAAAAATTTAATAAAATGTTGTTATGCATAATTTTCTTAATAGAAATAGATGATTTAGAAAAAAATGCCAATATTTGTTCAAAAAATATTTTCCTAGACAAATGCTTCAAATAAGTTTCAAAATAGTAAATTAACTCTTGAATATCAATAGATTCATTAATCTATTTAATTATACGAATAGAAAAGTAAATTTAAATTATGATCATACTTAATTATTAAAAATTGAAAAAATTCACTTGAGTCATTAGTTAAAAAATTTATTTATTTAAAATTTCTCGTTTTTCTTATAACTCAAATTTGAGACTAGAAAAAAATCTCGTAATGGCAAAATAAACATTATTAATCATTATGAAGAAGGTGATGGGATTCTTTAATATTATCTTAAGTTATAAATAAATGAAATTTAAACCAAGCTATTTTTCAAAGGATTCATCTTTATAATTTACGATTGAGTTAAAGGTATTCTCAAAAGAAAAAAGTAAACACTTACAGATGCAATTATATTTGCTGTTATTTTAATATTAAATTCTGATTTCTAAAAAAATATAATTATTTTAGCGTTCAAAGATTCGAACCATTCTCAACAGAATAAAACCAATAAAATCTTATTCTCTTAAGTATATAAAACTAAATAAAAATGTCAAAAAAATAGATTAGACTTTTAGTCGATAAGATTTTAAGAAAATATCGAAAAATGTTTGTGCATAAATTTTCTAGGTAATTTAAATAAAAAAGAGCACTTAAAAATTGTACCAATTTTAAAGCGAGTCGGTTATTGTTTATTAAGCAATTTATTAAGCAAGCAATTCGACTTATAGTTGACTGGCTTCTTAAAAATTCAACTCCTGAATCAAAGCCGAAATGTTATTCTTTAGGAAAAAAATATCAAAAATAATAACAGAATAAAAAACAACATTACTAAAATAACAAACTTGAATTTAGATGAGATAAACCCTATGATATGAATAAATATTTGCTATGTATTATTTAAACTGCTTGTTAAAACACCCCGCGTAGACTCTAATTTAATAGAAAAATTGGCCCTTATTTTATTTACTCTTTGGTTAATACTTGACATCTAAATTAATTTTATTTTACTTTTCTTTCTTTTTATTTGTTTATCCTCGATAAAGCTCACAGCAGCATTAAATAATTGACCCAAAGTATTTTTAATTATATACAACGAACAATTTTGTCGCTAAACACATTGTTTAAACTAGCTTTAGGTGCATGCTTGTTGTTTTTTTTTTACAGCGATAATCCATCATGAAATATTTAATCAATAAACAATTAATCCCTATTTTAACTTAGAAAAAAACTAAAACCTAATTTTATTTTTGTAAATTAATAATAGGTTCATTCATTTTTCCGTTTGTTTGCTTTAAGCATTGAGCTAGTCTTCCGATATTAGTTTTGAATTAAATGCTTATAAAATTGGCACTAAACAATCGAGACTTAACAGGCTTTATTAGAAATTTCAAGAGTAAAACTATTTAAAGCATTTTACTTTTTTCTAAATGAAAAAAAATGCTTCTTAAATTAGCTCAAAGAAATCCTTTTATTTAAGTAGCAAAAATCTTGATTTGCTCGATCAATCATTCATGTGACAATATTTAAGAATGATAATTTCAACTTCATTATTGATTAATAAGAACATTTAAATCTCTATTAAGCACACACCACTTATTATCTTAGAAAAAAAAGAAAACATTATTAACAAAAATCTCAAGGCGATTTATTTATATTGTTCTAAAACAATTTTCACCCTCAGGTAGTTAAATTATTTCAAGAATGCTTTCATTTTTTCAAGTGATTTTAGAATTTTTATAATTAATAAAAATATTGTCACTTGAAAGGTTTGTTGCTTCAAAAAATAAATTTATGTTTTGAATTTTTTTGTCAAGCTGAAGATTAAATCTCAAAAGTGCTTAGGGACATTTTAGTCTTGTTATGTTAATTAAACATTTTATGACCTTTTTTAAAGCATCAACAATTACTGTTTAAGGTAAAAAATCAACTAAATCCCAAATGCTTCACACACACACACACTAAATAAGACTGAAATCCTCTTAATGGTCTAAAAAATTTTCATGATAGTCACATCTTAATTAGTGCGGTCAAAATAGGCTTTATTATTAAATGAAATAAATAAATTCCTTAGCAACTGATAAAAGTTTGAAATTAAGTATATATAAAAAAAACAAAATTTTCTAGAAAAATTATTATAAATAAACCTAAATCAATTTCATCTGATATGTTAAATAAAATTTCGATTAGCTAGATTTTATTTAAGTGTTTAAGTAATTTTGTGAACAAAGTTAGAAAAGAATTCTCTATTTGCTTAATTATGGATTTTAGTCAATCAAAAAGAGAATGAACAAATTCAAGATGAATTAAAAAAGCATCATTTTCAAAATTAATGGAAAAAAATATTTTTCTTTGAATAAAATAATTTAAAACCCACTCGAGCATCTAAAAATTTAAATCATATCTGAAATTCGGTATTTAACAAAACTGCAAATAAACAAATTTTCTTAATACCCTTAATAGAAAATTGGTCACAATTAAACGACATGATAATCATGGTTAATTAAATGAATAATTTTGCAAATCAAATTTTCTCGAAATAAAATCTGTTTGGTTTTGCAAAAGTATCTAAATTATTGAAATAATTTTTGGTTTATAAAATATTTCCTCAAGGCAATGAAATAATTGTCTAGCAAAAAAAGAAAAAAATGACTATATTCTAAAAAAAAATTCATTTTGGAAAAGGACATATTATTAAATCAGTCTTATATCATTCTAATACCTGTAATTTATATAAATTGAAATTAAAATATTTAAATTGACTACATAAATGTAAATTCTTATAAAAATTGAAAAAAAATTATTAATAATAAAAATTTTATTATTCTAAATTAATTGAACAATAATGGCATAAAATTTAATTAAATCCTTAAGCAATATTTGAATTTTTTTTATTATTGGTAAAATGAAATTGATAAGGAAATTTATTGACAAAATTACCTGGAAATAAACGATTGCAAAGTAAATTTTATTTTATTTCGAATAATTTATTTTTTATTTTTGGTGCACAAAACAAAAATTTTGTCTTCAATTCTTATAACCACGTAGTAATTTTTTTTTTATAAATAATAAAAAAAAATACTGAATGGTATACAGCTATCTCTAATTTAAAATGAAAACAATTTCGACATTAATTTTATTGACCTTAATTAGCTCATATTCGGCTGACCAAGGTGAAAATCCAACATGTAAACAGCCAATTGACAAATCTGCCGTTACTAAGGAAGCAACAGATGAAGCTGCTAAATTTTTCGAAAATCCACCAGTCTATATGAACGAAATTTATTCGAGCAAAGTTAAAAGTGATAATTTAAAAAATAATCTTTTATTTTTAAAATGTTAATTTATAAATTATAAAATTCAAGTTTTGAAACCTGCGCCCTATTTTAGCGCTAGTGCTGTTGTAAATTCAGAATTTGTGGAATTAAAGCTCACAGATTATGTCGGAAAATATCTTATTTTACTTTTTTATCCTCTTGATTTTACATTTGTATGTCCAACAGAAATAATTGCATTCAGTGACCGTATTGCAGAATTTCGTGAGCTTAACACAGAAATCGTAGCTATAAGCACCGACAGTCAGTTCACTCATTTGGCCTGGACTCAACTAGAGCGAAAGAAAGGAGGCTTAGGCTCAGTCAACATTCCTCTTTTGTCCGATCTAACGCACCAGATATCTAAAGACTATGGCGTCTACTTGGAACACTTGGGACATTCTCTGAGAGGTTTGTTCATAATAGATGGAAAAGGCATTGTCAGACAAATCACAATGAACGATCTGCCAGTTGGTCGATCAGTTGATGAAACCCTCAGACTCGTTCAAGCTTTTCAATATGCAGATGTAGGCAGAATTAATTCCTTTCAATAAACTTATAAAATTCTTTATTTTTTTAGCTTCATGGTGAAGTTTGCCCTGCTAATTGGAAGAAGGGTGATCGAACCATTATTCCAAATCCTACCGAAAAGCTAAAATATTTTAGCAAGATTCAAGAGTAAATGCATAATTGTTGAGAATATATTTAAATAAATTTAGTTTTAAAATTTCTTATTAGTTTATGTTTCTTCAATCAAAAATAAACTTTTTAGTTTTATATCTATTTAATTTATTAATTATGATTAAATAATAATTTTATTTACTTATTGTTCGCAATAAACTAAGACAACTTATCAAATTATATTACAATAAGGTTTTTTTTAATATTTTGTTTTTAGTAAGATTTTTTATTTAAATATCATTTTTTTGAAAAAAAAATGAAAATTTATAAAGTCATTTGACTTTATGACAAATTCTTTTGCTAATCTAAAATATTAAAATTTAAATTTAATAATTAAAAAACTTTTAATTTGTTGAGTTTACTATGAGCCGAGCAGCCATTTAGCTAAATCAATTGTAAATTATGTTTTATTGAAATTATTTAGTTTGCACGCATTTTTCATACTATACCGAGTTAATTTTTAAGAATGAATTTATAGAACAATATATTTAAAGCAAAAAATATAGCTCTTTTTCTCTCGTTTTTTTTTTTGGAAAATATTTCAAGATGCATAGCCGAAATTAACCAAAATAATAAAATTAAAATAAAAAATTAGTTGCATGCTTCTTGTTTGCTAATATTCTTTTATTTTTTTTTATTTTATTTTTAAATTATTTTTCGTTCATAATTCTTTATTGCTTGGTACGCGCAAAATTTTCCTCTCTCTCTCTCTCTCTCACTCGCTCGATATAAATTTGTAAACACGCTTTTTAGCTGTATATGGTAACCAATGCAAGTACTGGACTCAAATTAATTCGTTGAGTCCCAATATTATTTCAAAATCTCGAAAATCTTATCCTTTTTAATCGGCCATTAATTAATTTATTAACTAATTAAAATTTCTATGGCGAAATTTATCTAAATTTAATCTGTCTAAATTTAGCCTACATTTGACTAACCCTAGCAGTTGAATATTTTAAAAAAATAGCTTACTATTTTATTATTAATTCATTTTTCTAAATTTATTTAAATTTGCAGAGTTTTAAAGAATTTCAATTACGAAATTTAAGATAAACAAGAAAAAAGTTAGAGCAAAATGGCCATGGAATTCGAATACGGCTGTCAAACAGCGAACAAATATATGTTCTTTGAGGAAAATGAAGTCGAGGACCCGTCGGAGTTATTAGCCCAAGTAACAAAAAAAGAAGAAGCGCCAAAGACAAAAACCGCCACTAAAACTGGTGCCAAGACCGAAGCTAAAGGCAAAACTTCCGCCAAGGACAATAAAAAACCTCTCCAACAACAGACTGAAAATAAACAAGCCGCTAGAGGACAGCAAAAAGGAGCTCAAAAAGCTGGCTCGGCTACACAAGCACCCCGTGAAGACAAAGAAAATACCTCAAACCGTCCACAAGGCGAAAGACGCGCTCAGCGTCCGCCAAGACAAGAAGGTGAAGGTGGACCAAGACCAGAAAGACGCGGTCCAAGACCTGCGGGGGACCGACCACCGAGACCCGAGGGTGATCGTCCACCCAGACGATTTCCAAGACAACCTCCTGTCGCTGGTCCAGAAGGTGAAGCTCAACAGGCTGTCGAAGAAGAGGGTAAAGTGAGCAGACGTACACCGTACGCCAGTGGACGAGGAGGCTTCAGATCACGTCGTGTAAATGATACAAACTCAAGAGATTTCGACCGTCATTCAGGATCCGATAGAACGTATTAATTAAATAATAATTATAAAAAAATATTTATAGATATTTTATTATTGACGTTGAAGTGGAGTTAAATCGATTGATAAGAGAGAAGGTGCCGGAAAAGCCAACTGGGGTACTCCAGAAGACGAACTAGCTGGAAATGAGTATGAAAAGTAGTCAAGTTTTTTGGATATTTTTCTTTATAGATTGATTTTTTTGAAGGGAAGCTGAACAAGCTTTTGAGGAGACTAAAGTTGAGGAGTCTACTAGCTGGGCCGCCCAAGTCGATGAGAACGAAGAAAAAAAGGAAGAAGAAAAAGAAGAGCCAGTTATGACTTTGGCTGAATACAAGGCCAGAAAACAAGAGTTGCAGAGAAAAGATGAGTTTAACATTCGCAAACCGGGCGAAGGTGAAGATATGTCCAAATGGGGAAAGGCGTATGTGTTGAAGAAGAAGGTTGAAGAAGAAGAAGATGATGAAGAAGAGGAAGATGAAGAAGAAGAAATCGATGAAGAAGAGGAGAAACGAAGACAATTGTTGAATTCGATTCAAATCAGATTCAATGAGCCTGCTTCTCGCGGAGGACAAAGAGGTGGACGTGGTGGCTTCCGAGGTCCGAGAAAAGAAGATGTTCCGTCTGTTGAACAATCGCCCGAGAAACGTGGACAGCCTGCTCGTGGTCAACGAGGAGGTCGTCAACCAGGACGTGGCGGTAACAATCAATCAAGAACTATAGTGCCAAAAATTGAGGACGAAAAGGACTTTCCATCTTTGGGAAAATAGAAAACATCAGTTTGGTGGTGCTAACTTTTTCTTGATAATCAATTAATCAAAAAAATTCTTTAAACCACTACTTAAAAAAAATAAAAATAGAAAAAAATAAATATTTTTTTTTTCAACGAAGTTTTTTTTTTATTAAAATTACTTGGGAAACTTAATCAAATCAGACGTTTCATTATGCCATTGAGTTTTTTTTGTTTTTAAAAGAAAAAGTGAAAAAGATTTTTTTTGTTGAATTTTTTTTATAATTATTTTTGTTAAATTTTGTTTGTTGCTAATCAAACTAATCATTTAATCATTTCTTTTAATCACTATTAATCAATATTGATTTTTAAATTTTGTTGAAAATAAATTCTAACTCAAGAAATTTTAATAAAAAATAAATGAAGTTGTTTTTCTTGTTTTACCTCCAGATTTTAGTCAAACATTATTTTGAAATCGACTCTAAAATTAACTCAAATTTCATTATTTTTTTCATGAGAGTAAATCCCATTTTTTTGTTGGAGTAAAAGCTAAATTTAATTTTATGACTTAATTTTAACAAATATTTTTTTGTATCTAATAATAAATATCCCATATTCATTGTATTTTCCAGCTAATTAATTCAAAATATTACTAAAAAGTAACTGTGTAATTAACATGAAATGAAACAAATTGAATTCGGACTTTAATCTTAAAGTCCTTAATGTGAGTTTTCTTTGTTGAAAAAAAACTATAGAGATTAAAATCTCATAAAATGCTTTTAGTCAAAATAAAATTCCAATTTATCATTTAATTTAAAATTTTTTTTCGAAAATGATCATATATGCCAGGAAGATTTTATGTAGCTTCATTTCAATAGCCTGCAAGATAATTATCAGTTTTGCAATTCATCGAAATAATAGATTTAAATATTTTTTTATAATTTTATAAACGACCTAAAGTTAAATTTACTAGTTAAATAAACTTAAATATATTTTCGGAAAGCAATATAAGAGAAATTATCGGTCAGTAAAAACAATTAATTTATTTCTTTTATCGCAAAAAATTTATTACATAAAAATTAGTTTTTATCAGAAATTTTATCTAAAAACTTATTATTATCAGCTAAGAATTCAAATGGATTTTTGTCAATAAACCAGTTAGCTATGTTAAGAATCAAATCATCTTGCTTCCATTTAGATATGAACTGAATTCCAATCGGCAGATCATTATCAGACAAAATGCTAGGCAAAGAAATGGCTGGCAGTCCGGCAATGTTTGCACATGAAGTAAAAAAATCTTTTTCATCAAATACTTGCGATTGTTTTAAATAATCGGAATACTTAAAGGTGTCATTAAAGCAACTCGGAGTAACAAGTATGTCACACTGATGATCATCAAAAATTCTCATAAAATCATTAACAATCAACTGCTTTAATTGATGGGATTTCAAAAAATATTTTTCGTAATTACTTAATAAAAAATAAAATCTAATGAAATCAAAATTAATATTCTCTTTTTACTTTTTTAAAAGAAAATAGTTTCCTGATGCTATACGGCTCCGTACAACTTGACCAAGGGACTCATCACGGTTTTTTTTCACTACTGTCTCAAAAAAATAGCCTGGTGAATCGTTATTCATGTTTAATTTTGAGTGATAGCCATATCGAATTCCATCGAAACGGGCAAAATTAGATGCCACCTCGCAGCTCGTCAAAACACTGTAAACACTCATTGAATAAATGACATTCGGGATTGAGACCGAGACTATTTTAGCGTTACTGTATTTCTCAAAAATTCCTACAGAATGTTTCCAAGCTTTTAGGCTTTCTTCTGATAAACCATTGGGAAAAAATTCCTAATAAAAAAGTCAAAATAACCAGAAAAAAATTACCTTAAATTTACTTTAGGAATTCCGATTTTTATTTCATTAATGTTAAAATTATCATTTAACTTGACAGGATTAAATTTTGACTTTATACTTGTCGCATCTTTTGGATCAGGACCCGCAATAACATTAAAAACGTCTACCAAGACATCAATATTACGTGACATTATTCCAATAGTGTCAAAATAGTTATTAAGAGGAACTAGGCCAGAACGTGAAATCATGCCATACGTGGGTTTAAAGCCAATACATCCACAAATTGATGCTGGATCTCGAACTGACCCTCCTGTATCTGAGCCTATAGAACTAAATTTTTAATTAGAATTAATTACTTAAGACAAAATTAAACTCACAAGTCGACAATGCCAGATGCAACACTCGCTGCTGATCCACCTGAACTGCCACCAGAAATGTAAAAATCATCCAATTTTTGGTTAAAATTATCTTTTAGAATATTATAGGGATTTTTTACTGTTCCAAAATAGCTACAGCTAACAGATCCCATTCCAAATTCATCTAAATTAGTTTTACCCATCAATAATGAACCTGATTTTAAAAGTTTTTCTACAACAGTTGCATTATAAGGTGAAATATAGTTTTCTAGCATTTTTGATCCACAAGTTGTTCGAATGGATTCGGTGCTAATATTATCTTTAACTGTAAAAGTAAGACCATCTAACTTACTAATTGGAGTATCTAAAAAAAAATTTTGGAGTTTGAAATTTTATAAACAACTTAAAAAATTGAGCCACTTTTATTCTTTTAAAAAACTTTAAAAAAAATTCGGAATTAAATTTTGCTCAAAAAAATTTAAACTATAAGTTAACTTTGTATCTAAAATTTTTTT
>PJRA01000549.1:184168-206038 GCA_016987375.1 Brachionus koreanus | reverse complement strand
CGCTGCTTCAATGCCAAATGTATTAGCCATTAGGTGAATATCATTCATATAAAATTTTGACATATCAAGTATATGTTCGTTTTTAATAACTTCACCGACATTTATTCCTTCTGTTATTAGCCTATAGCAGCCATTGTCTTCTGGTAAAGTTGATTTGTTCAAAAAACATCGCTTAATACCATTTACTTTGGCAATATAGCTTTGTTTAGCTTCTTTTTGAATTACTGAATACAAATCGAGTCTTGGCCTTAAAGCATCTAGTTTAAACGTTACTTCACACCATTGCATATTTTCATGGTCATATTTATAATCATAAATAAGATCGCTTATTTCGAGAATTTTTTTAATTCTAAAATTGTCAATTTTTCTTGTTTTTTTAGGCTTTTTATCAATAACAACTGGTTTATTTTCGATTTTTTCTTCGTCGTCAATTTCTATTTTATCTTCGATATTCTCATTTTCATCTTCAGAATTTTTTTCCTCATCTAGTTCTTCTTTTTCTTGCTCTTCACCTTCATACTCGAGTTCGTCATTTATTTTGCTCATTAACTTTTCACCAATTGAATCACCTGAATCAACAACATCATGATTTATTTCATCACTTTCTTCATCATCCCCATTATCATCATCTCGGTCGTGTATGTTCTTAAAATTCTTTATTGATTTATCTCTCACCTTGCTTGAATGCAGTAGACTCGATGACGAAATTTGATTGTATTTTTTATTTATAGAAATACACAAATTTTTTATAAACTTGAGTTCTATATAAGTCATTAGCTCATATAATTTTATAGGTGTGTGTATTTTGAATCTCAGATCCTCCTGAGGAAGAAATTCAAATTTAACTTTGGTAAGCCATACTTTTTTCTTGGTCATATCCAAATCCAGATCTAATTTTTGCTCAATTTCTATTTTATGCAAAGTTTCCCAAAGAAGAACTCGAGAAAAGTGAGATTTTAGAGATTCAGCTTGGTCTAATTCATGGTCAAATACCGGTATGGACATAGATGGAGTTTTGATGTTAGTGCTTGCAACCATTAGGATTTCTCTCAAACGCGGAATACCTAGAGTGACATTCATGTCTCCACGTCCAGCAAAATGGAAAGTATTAAGAGTCATTTGAGTTGACGGTTCACCAATTGATTGTGCTGCCAGAATTCCAACAGAGTCTCCAGGACTGATACAGGATTTAATTGACTTCAGATAGATTAAGTCTCTAAATTTTTGCTTATCCATATTGTAGGAGAGAGACGTTAACGAACAATATTTGGAGTCGTCGGTAAATTTTGATTGATTTTTTAGAATATAGTTGTCAATGCATTGTTGAAGCTTTTCGCTAATAGCTCCCAAATAGCGATCTGGCTTGTGGAATACCGTAATTGGCAGACGACTCTTAAATTTTCCTTTTTTGTAAACTTTTTTATCTTCTTTTTTCATTGATATCCATTCATCTACCAAAAATTTGACTCGATCTTCGAACGGTTTGTTCTTTATTTCGCTCTCGGTTGATCTTAATTTAGAATAGTTCAAAAACGGACCCCATCGCATTCGGTCTCCATCAACGCTGTCATTAAGCTCTTTTTCATATTTTCTCCACTCTTTAATTTTTTCTATTTTTTCGAATATTTCTTCATGCTGACAAATTTTGCGGATTTGGTCAAGCTCAGTTTTGTTCGATGTCATAATGGGAGAATTGTCAATTAGGAATGAAAACTGCTTGTCATTCAAAAATGGTGTTTTATCTACGGCCAAACTGTCTTCACCGTATTGAAATTGAATCACACAGCTGTCACTGTCTCGAACAGTTAAATCATAATTGACCACAATTCCTTCTAAGTGTTTTATTAAGCATCTTTGTAGATATCCACTGCGACTTGTTTTTACAGCAGTATCAACTAATCCCTTTTGGATAAGAAAATTAATATTTATTCAAAAAATCAAATTGCTCTTATCAATAAAAATTTATCAAGAGATGTTAAATTAAAATAAAAAGAAAAATCCTATAAAAGATCAATTAATTTTTTTGTTTATTTACTTTTTAAAATTAAAATTTTAAGTTTTAAATATTTGAAAAAAGGTTCATAAAAATAAAAAAATGTTAGAAAATCATTCAAAATTGATTTAACAAACATCAAATTTAATTTGCTTTACTTAAGTTGTTTTCAAATATATCATAATTAAAAATCACATACAATTGACATTTGGAAGAAAAATTTTTGATATTTTGAGAAAATTCTTGATAGCTTTTTTATAGATTTTAAAAAGTTATTTTTGCAAATGCAAAATATATCCTGTGGACCATGATAAATTAGGAATGTTTTGAAGTCACGTAAAAATCTGTGTAAAATACACTTCAACTCACATTCATATTTAAGAATTTTTAAAACATTTGCAAACAATTCAAAAATGACAATAATGCTGCAATTATTAACCTGAAAAGCATTGGCTCGATATAGATTATACAAAAAAAAAATAAAAATTAAAATAAATTTAACTCACGGAACTAATTTTAAAAAAAAATATTTTTTAATTTTTTTTTCATGTTGTATCAAATTTCACAAAAATGAATTATCTGAAGAAAATGCTCAGTCAAGGAAGGCCCTGAATGCTTTAATAAAGAACTGATTTTGATGACACCTACTAATAGCATTACAGAATAGCATAATTGTAATGCCTCTAAAATAAATTTCTAATTAATAAGTTTGACTAAAATTGTGAGAATAAAAATATCAATCAAAATATATTAAAGGTAAATTAATTGAGTAATTTTTTCCTTTTTACTGAATACATTAAAAATTGGCTAAATTTTTTAAAATTATTTTCTCTTCAAATATATATATATATACAGAAATAAAGGCAATTTAAGTAATTAATATGATAATTTGAAATATTTTACCTCTCTACCTGCCATGCAGTGAAAAAAATATTCCTGAGGCGTAAGACCACTCATGAAACTGTTGCAAATAAAGCCTCCACTAATTGGCGAAGGATCATATGGAAGAAACGATGGTAGCGTATTTCCATTAGCCATTAGTCTTGGTCTTCTTCCTTCAAGTTCTTGTTGACCCAAAAGACACGACATTTGCATACTATTTACACTAGAACCTTTTGAACCTGATTGAATCATTAGCTGAAGATTGTTGTAAGGAAATTTTTTAATCAATCCATTCGGAAAACAAATAGAAGTGAGCTCATTTTGAAATTTGTCAACACTACCTTTGTAGGCCAAATCGATTTCTTTCATGTAAGAATCATCTGGATTCAAGTGCATTGCTTGATATTGAGCTTTTAGTTGATCAGCAGTGCTATCGGGAGAACTGAAAGCTTGGCCTAAAACTTCGTTTCCACATTTTCGTGCCTTCTTTACGATCTTACTCATTGGTCTTTTTAAATTTTCCTTTAACAAAATATCCTCTACACCGAGGGTAAAACCTCTAAACTGTAAAAATGATGTAAACAAGCGGCCTAGACATGTCAATAGCTGACCAGCAACCAAACCCCCGTATAATTCATAGCAACAATGAACTAAACTGTAGCTTGAAGAACCATAATGAGCCTTGTCCAATACACCAGACAATAAATTAGCACCTCGAATAAGCACATATGATTCATGCATATAATCACTATTGAATTCGCCACGTGACCAATTTATTTTACGCTTATTTTCAGCTAAGAACCAACTTTTGGCCGAAATTTTTGATTTAGACTCTAAATTTAATGCTCCTTTTTTATCAACAGGAAGTAAATTAATCAACAAAGTACTAACCACTTGTTTGCCAGTCCAGAGTGGCACTGGTTTTAATATTGACGGTGGCAATAGCTTTATATTCGATTTTAAATCATTGAAAGAATTATAAACTAAATTTTGATAATCAGATTTGTTGAAAAATCTTCCTTTTATTGTCAATGCTACGCCAGATACAACATGATCATGAATTAGACCACCCAATGGAGTACCGTCTTTTGGTACAAGATAATGCTTTGGACTCAACATTAAATTTAATGCTTCTGATCGAGCTATTTCATTTTGTGGCAAGTGAGCATTCATTTCGTCACCATCAAAGTCAGCATTGTAGGCTTTGCAATTCGAATAGTGCATGCGCAATGTTTTTTCACCAGGAAGAACACGGGCTTTATGCGCCATAACACTAGGCCTATGCAAAGTTGGCTGACGGTTAAATAAAAGAACATCGCCATTTTTTAAATGTCTGTGAACAATTTTTATATCAAAATTTGAATCAACAGATGACTCTGGTGTAAGCAGTTGTTTGGCTATGGCAAGACGGCTTTCGTAGTCTTTTCCTTTAAGGCGAACAATGTTACCATTTCCATATTCAACTAGACTTGCACCTGGATACACATCCGGTCCATTCAAAACCAGCTGTTTCATTTCCCAAAAGTTGGTTGCATTCACTGGTTGAGGATATGTCAATTTTTTGGCAAATACTTCTGGTATGCCTATTTCATCAACACCAATGTAAACATCAGGAGAAATTACTGATCTTCCAGCATAGTTGACTCTTTTTCCCATCATATGCTTTCTGAATAGACCCTCTTTTTTTTCCAGCAATTGTTTAAGACCAGCTGGCGTGTCCAGATTTATTTTATCCAAATCTGAGTCATACAAATTGTTGACTAATTGTTGCAGTTGAAGCCAACCTATTTGCAGACGTTCTTGACTACTAGCTAATTTTTTGCTTATCGATCCAAATGTTTCCGGATCGTGTATTAATTTATCACTTTCAATATTTTCCTTGCTCATTATTTCCATTAATAGTTCTTTAATTAAAATATTTTGCTGTAAACATTTAGATAACATTATAGTCTGGGCATTTTCGAAACGTTGCTCTTTAAACTGAGATATCGGTCGGTATTTAGACGGTGGAACTAAAAGTGAATCAAAAAAAAATATGTCACTTTGGTCAACTATTTTTTCATGTCTGCCCAGCATATAGCCAATTATTTCACTTTCGTTTTCAAATAGTTTTTTCAAATGCTTCCTAGTCTCTATTGGAGTCAAATAGGCTTGGCTACTTAAATTTTCTATTTTTTCCTCATTATCTAAACTCTGCCCGTTGAGATGTTTTTTTGGAGTTGATACCTCTGCGCCGTCTAGATCAATATCCAATTTTTCTATTTCGTCAACTAGCTCATCTTCTTTAGAATCATTGACGAGCTTGGTTGTATTTTTGGTCTTTTTTAGAATTCGGGCCGAAACTCCTTTGGAAAAAAAAACTTTGCTATTATGCTCAGCTCTGAGTTGACGTAATGGTAGACTACAATTCGGACATGTTTGACCAACTACTTTCATTTTTATGTCCACAAACTCTTTTAAAATAGCCATTCTAGCTTTGCATATATTTTTGTTTGGCTGAGTAGTTTGGTTATCGGGATCATTTTTTTCAATGAAACATAGCAAATCCTCAAAATCATTACGGAAAGATATGTTATCGATCAATCGCGGATCATTGTCTCCGACTATTTTCCAATATAAGTTGTCGACTAGATAGAGTTTTTCGGGTAAACCGAGACTCAGTACTTTCATTCTGGTTACAAAATATGTTCTCTCTAGGCTTGTTGTAAGGAATTTGTGGCATGAAAAACATGCATTTCGCAGGAGCTTAACCATTTCCTTGAAAAAAACTGGATTATAGACTGGCAAAGCGAGATCTATATGACCAAAATGGCCCGGGCATTGGAAATAGTCCAGGTTGCATGTGAGACAAATGTCGTTTTTATCCAAGGGACCAAGTGATAAATCATACAGACCGTTCTGTATTGGATTAAGTAATTTGTCTAATGCGTGTGGCTTGGTCAATTCTTTGACACTTAATTTGTGGATTTCATCTGAATTGAAATACTCGAAATTAAGGCCTGATAGAGAACATTTCGCATTGTAATCTAACAGAACATGCATGATTTCTAAAAATTAAATAAAAAATCAAATAAGAATTTATTACTTTTGACAAAAGATTTAAACAGTGTTTTGAATTATTAATAAAGGTAAATGGAAGAAAAAGAGATAAATTAAAAAATTTCTTTATTTTTGATTCACATGTGTACTTTACTTTTTTTATTTGCATTCAAATGCATATATAAATTTGTTTTTTTATATTGAAAAATTTTAAATTTTTAAATTAGTTGTTTTAAAATAAGCTTTACAATTTATTAATTTTAGTTGCTATTTTTTTGTCTATATATTTAGAATTAAATTTTTAATATTTATAATTAAGATGGTTTTTCTTTCTAATTAATATTTTTCTACTATACAAAATATAACTAGCTCTTAATAAAGTACTTTAGATCTGCATACAAATGAAGAAACACATTATTAAAAAAAATAATCGCCAAATTTGAATCAAATACTTCACAAATCTTCAATTGAAAATAAAAAAGACTTTTAGATGTTTGAGAAATTTATTGATCAAATTCTTTCAAATTAATTTTTAATTATATTTTTTTTCAGAAATAAAAATTCACTGTTAAAATGGTAGCAGAAGAATTACCGACTAATGAAAATTTAATTCCCAAAGAAGATTATGACGATGAAAAATTGTAATAATTTAAGCCGTAATTTAAAATTTAATTTTTTTTATTTTTGTTTAGCGACAAACCTTGGACAACAAAAGACTTTGATTTTGGACGCCCTTTGGGAAAAGGAAAATTCGGAAGTGTTTATTTAGCAAGAGAAAAACGCAGTATTCATAAAGCAACAGTTGCAATTAAAATTTTGTTCAAGTCTCAGCTACAAAAAGCTGGCGTTGAACATCAATTTAGAAGAGAATTAGAAATTCAATCTCATCTCAAGTAAAATAGAGATTTAAATTTTGTAAAATTTTGTTAAAAATTTTCTAAAATTCAAGACATCCTAACATTTTACGCATGTTTGGATGGTTTCATGATGATAATAGAATTTACATAATACTTGAATTTGCTTGCTATGGTGAATTATACAAAAGACTTAAAAAAGTTGGTCGTTTTGACGAACGTACTGCAGCAACTTATATGTACCAAATAGCTGATGCACTCATTTACTTGCACAGCAAGCAAGTTATTCATCGTGATATAAAGCCAGAGAATTTACTTTTGGGGGCTTTTGGCGAAATCAAAATAGCTGATTTTGGTTGGTCTGTTCACGCACCATCTCTAAGACGTCAAACTTTATGTGGCACTCTCGATTATTTGCCTCCAGAAATGGTTGAAAACAAGAGACACAATGAAAAAGTAGATCATTGGTGCATTGGTGTATTGTGCTATGAGCTGTTAGTTGGCCGTCCTCCATTTGAATCACAAACCAATTCGGATACTTACAAAAAAATAGTATCTTGCTATATTAAATTTCCTGAATATGTGTCACCTGGTGCAAGGGATTTAATCTATAGAGTAGGTTTTTTGCGCATTATTTAGAAAAAATAAATTAAAATTATCTGTTCAAAAAGCTTTTGCAAAAAACTCCATCAGATCGTTTGTCTTTAAAAGATGTTCGTAAACATTATTGGATTGAGCAACATGCTGAAAAAAACGATGAATACATTAGATATTGGAAAGAAATAAATTAAATTCTTTGAATTTAAAAGAAAAGCAATTTTTTTTATCAAGTTTGTTCTTTGTAATTTTTATGAAAGTTTTTTTTAAACAATAATTTCAAAATTGAATTTTTTTACAAATGACTAGAAATTTTCTTAATAAAACTATTAATTTTTTCTAAAAAATTTTTTTTTTAATTAAAAGATAATCAACATTTTATTCACAAATTTTAAATATTAATATTACAGGTTTTATTAACTGGGAATTTTAAAAATAAAGAAAATTTAGATACAACACATTTTTATTTAAAAGAAAAATTAAAATTTTTTGTTTACTAAAATAGATTTTACTATTAGTTGGATTTTTGTTTTTTCATTAAGTCTATTTGAACGTCTTCTTTTAGCTCCAGATTTTGCACGTAAAATCCTTTCTTTTTGAATATTTGCTGTCAGATCTTGTAATTTTACTTTACACTCTTTAATATTGTATTTTTTTTTCAAAGATTCAATAAAATCAATTTTTTTCCCCATCTTGTATTTTTAGTTTTTTAATCTATTTTTTATATAAATAAAATAGAGTTTATTTATATTTACAAATCCAAATTATAATATGCAAATAGTAAATTATCAAGAAATGCTTTGAATTGTTATATATTCTGTCTTTAAAAATCTCATATCAAAACGTTACTGTAAAATTGTTTGGTATCTAATCGTCGATAAAAGCATAACGCTTTTCTTATTTAGTATCGAACTAATACTCCTTCAGATTTAAATAAAAAATAAAAAGTAAAATAAATATGTTTAATAATGATTGCTCAGAAAAAAAGGAGGAAATAGTAAGGTAGCAAGTACACCGTGAGAAGATTATTTAATATATCGTGATTCGAAACCTTCCTTCTTGCTGCCGAGAGAATTTTAAAATTTTAATTTAAAACTTTGAAATTTGTTTTCATTTTTTTATTTTTCTCATCAATATTTGGGAAAGTTGTTAATCATAAATAGAGATTGGTTGCCGGTTTTAAAATGAAACCGGTTTAAAAATAGAACCAGTCTTAAATAAACATGAAAAAATTGAGTTTTTTAAATTTTAAATTATTTATAAAATTTTATTATTTGAAAACTAACCAAAAAAATTTGTTTAAAAAATATAATAATTTACGTTAAGAATTATCATTTTACAAAAAAAACGCTAAAATTTATTTACTCAAAAAAAAATAATTAATGAAAAAAAAGTTAACCTTTTATTATTTAACTGTATTTATTTGACTGATGACGTCTTTATTTGTCAGACATAGTTGAATATCTCATTCTAATTTTTCGAAAATAATTTAAAAAAATTTATTATTAATAGGTTTCTTTTTTTAATAACTTTTAAATCAATATCCAAATATTGATTTTAAAAATTTTTTATCATAACTAATATTCTAAAAAATTAAAAAACAATGTCTTTACAAATGAAAAATGAATCAGATATTGTTTTGTCCGTTGGATCAAAAAGAAAAAACCATGATAGGCGCATGTTTGGAAATATATGAAAAAGGAATTGAAAATTGCTCTAAAAAATAAGCTGTATCGACAAGTACGAATCTTCTAAAGTTTAGCATGACATTTTAAAACCTACACTTGCTGTAGTCGCAGTATTTGGCATAGTAATATGATTTACTGGAAGTGGTCCGTAGAAGTCGCCAATGACTTCGAGCCAGGGTCCATCATACATCCCGGATGGCATTAGTGGTGCGATTTTTACTGTATTTTCATTTGCTTGGCAAACTTTACATTGCAGGATGGTTTTTTCGACTATTTTGTTGATTCCGGGAAACCAGATTTTTGATATGACAGCATTTAGTAATTTCTTAGAAATCAGAGTTAATTTAAACTTATGCCTGGATTCGAATTATTTAAATGAGCAATACTCGAAATCGACAACTCTTTACAGCTCTGGCATAAATGCTTTTATTCCGATCAAAAGATTACCAGCTTCATCGAAATCGACTAAATGTAGCCCAAAATGGTTCAATAGTGATATTAAGAATTTAACAAGACGAAAATAAAGACCGTATCTGATGATTAGATTGGATTGGATTTACCATTTTCATTAATGATCAACCTGAAGAAGTTAGAAGCGCAATTAGGCTTTTTTCAGGTGATACTAAATTTTTATCTATCAAAAAGAACAGGATGTCCAAATAGACAAAGACAAACTCATCACATGGGCAAACAAGTGGCAGATGGGTTTCAATCATGGTAAATGCAAATTTATGCTTTTTAAGAACAAAGCTTTCCCGGAAATATACTTTAAAATGAAAGACTTACAAGTGGAACAAACAGTTATTGAGCGTGACCTAGGAATGTACCTCAAGAAAGACCTTAAATGGTATTATTAAGCATCTCATTCAGCCAACAAAATAACAATATTCTTGGTCAACTTAAACAAGTATTCAAGTGCTGGTCTATTAATAATTTTAGACAGCTGTATGTAACCTTTGTAAGGTCCAACCTTGAGTATGCTGCTTCAGCTTGGAATTCATATCTGAAAAAAATATAGAGTTATTGAAAAAAATACAAAAACGTCCGACTAAGTTGGTCCCTTAGATTAGGCACTTAAACTATGAACAAAGATTAGCAATGCTCGGGTTAACGTCTTTAAAAATTGGATGAGAAAGAGGATACTTAAAAGAATTTTTTAAATGTATAAATCGGCTTAACTTAGTAACATGGTAAAATCATTTATCTAAATGCAATTCTCTAATAACGAACTGTCCCGTGAGCAATATTCGAGGACACAAACACAGGTTTATTAAGCAAAAAAAGACAAAGAAGCGAGAAGAATAATCAAGAAATGGAATGAGTTATCTAGCGAAATGATAAATGCGAAGTCATTAAATAGCTTTAAAAGTCGGTTGGATAGGCACATGAAGCGCTTGTATCTCTTTTCTAACCAAGAAGTAATAATCCTTAAAGCTCCCTGAAGTAACAAATGGGGTTACCTGGCTTCAATCGTTTGGAAACCTCTTGTGTCCATCGATGAGCCCGCAGCTGTTACAAGAAATTAAAATATAATACTTCATATGGCTTAAAGTCAATAAAAGGAGAATAACTATGAAATATTCTTTTTTAAAATTCATGAATAGTTTTCTTGAAAAAGCATTCTTTTATCAAGAATTATCTGTCAACATAGAATAAGAATTTATTACTTTTGACAAAAGATTAAAACAGTGTTTTGAATTATTAATAAAGGTAAATGGAAGAAAAAAAGATAAATTAAAAAATTTCTTTATTTTTTGATTCACATGTGTACTTTTCTTTTTTTATTTGCATTCAAATGCATATATAAATTTGTTTTTTTATAATGAAAGATTTTTAAATTTTTAAATTAGTTGTTTTAAAATAAGCTTTACAATTTATTAATTTTAGTTGCTATTTTTTTGTCTATATATTTAGAATTAAATTTTTAATATTTATAATTAAGATGGTTTTTCTTTCTAATTAATATTTTTCTACTATACAAAATATAACTAGCTCTTAATAAAGTACTTTAGATCTGCATACAAATGAAGAAACACATTATTAAAAAAAATAATCGCCAAATTTGAATCAAATACTTCACAAATCTTCAATTGAAAATAAAAAAGACTTTTAGATGTTTGAGAAATTTATTGATCAAATTCTTTCAAATTAATTTTTAATTATATTTTTTTTCAGAAATAAAAATTCACTGTTAAAATGGTAGCAGAAGAATTACCGACTAATGAAAATTTAATTCCCAAAGAAGATTATGACGATGAAAAATTGTAATAATTTAAGCCGTAATTTAAAATTTAATTTTTTTTATTTTTGTTTAGCGACAAACCTTGGACAACAAAAGACTTTGATTTTGGACGCCCTTTGGGAAAAGGAAAATTCGGAAGTGTTTATTTAGCAAGAGAAAAACGCAGTATTCATAAAGCAACAGTTGCAATTAAAATTTTGTTCAAGTCTCAGCTACAAAAAGCTGGCGTTGAACATCAATTTAGAAGAGAATTAGAAATTCAATCTCATCTCAAGTAAAATAGAGATTTAAATTTTGTAAAATTTTGTTAAAAATTTTCTAAAATTCAAGACATCCTAACATTTTACGCATGTTTGGATGGTTTCATGATGATAATAGAATTTACATAATACTTGAATTTGCTTGCTATGGTGAATTATACAAAAGACTTAAAAAAGTTGGTCGTTTTGACGAACGTACTGCAGCAACTTATATGTACCAAATAGCTGATTCACTCATTTACTTGCACAGCAAGCAAGTTATTCATCGTGATATAAAGCCAGAGAATTTACTTTTGGGGGCTTTTGGCGAAATCAAAATAGCTGATTTTGGTTGGTCTGTTCACGCACCATCTCTAAGACGTCAAACTTTATGTGGCACTCTCGATTATTTGCCTCCAGAAATGGTTGAAAACAAGAGACACAATGAAAAAGTAGATCATTGGTGCATTGGTGTATTGTGCTATGAGCTGTTAGTTGGCCGTCCTCCATTTGAATCACAAACCAATTCGGATACTTACAAAAAAATAGTATCTTGCTATATTAAATTTCCTGAATATGTGTCACCTGGTGCAAGGGATTTAATCTATAGAGTAGGTTTTTTGCGCATTATTTAGAAAAAATAAATTAAAATTATCTGTTCAAAAAGCTTTTGCAAAAAACTCCATCAGATCGTTTGTCTTTAAAAGATGTTCGTAAACATTATTGGATTGAGCAACATGCTGAAAAAAACGATGAATACATTAGATATTGGAAAGAAATAAATTAAATTCTTTGAATTTAAAAGAAAAGCAATTTTTTTTATCAAGTTTGTTCTTTGTAATTTTTATGAAAGTTTTTTTTAAACAATAATTTCAAAATTGAATTTTTTTACAAATGACTAGAAATTTTCTTAATAAAACTATTAATTTTTTCTAAAAAATTTTTTTTTTAATTAAAAGATAATCAACATTTTATTCACAAATTTTAAATATTAATATTACAGGTTTTATTAACTGGGAATTTTAAAAATAAAGAAAATTTAGATACAACACATTTTTATTTAAAAGAAAAATTAAAATTTTTTGTTTACTAAAATAGATTTTACTATTAGTTGGATTTTTGTTTTTTCATTAAGTCTATTTGAACGTCTTCTTTTAGCTCCAGATTTTGCACGTAAAATCCTTTCTTTTTGAATATTTGCTGTCAGATCTTGTAATTTTACTTTACACTCTTTAATATTGTATTTTTTTTTCAAAGATTCAATAAAATCAATTTTTTTCCCCATCTTGTATTTTTAGTTTTTTAATCTATTTTTTATATAAATAAAATAGAGTTTATTTATATTTACAAATCCAAATTATAGTTGGATTTTTGTTTTTTGATTGAGTCTTGATCTTAATCGTTTTTACAAAACTCTTTTTTATCTATTGAACACCTCAAAATTAGATTTATCACTAAAAATCACCATTCCCCGGCAAAGTGAAAATAATTTTTACATTTTCTTATCTTTAGATTTTTTGTGCAATATCAGAGAAATTCTTTAATTATATTTTTGTTTACCAATTAATTTAAGAAAGTTATTTTAATTTTCTGAAAATTTGCATAAAAAATCTGAAAATATGAAAATGTAAAAATGTAAAATAATTTTCATTATTTTAATCTTTTGATTTAATCTGATGCGGTCAATAATTGCTTTTTCAGAGCTATGTAGATTCCTATCGCCTTTCTGTTTCACAACTAACCTTAACATTTTTAATCTCAGAATTAAATTCTTAGACCAATATCTTATTATTTAAAAACAAATTTTCATATATTCTGTATCAATTTGAAGAGCAGAGCTAGTTTTATTAAAAATCGATTTTTATTTAATTTAATTTAAATTTTTAAAGCAAATTTTAATTTTTTTATTTCTTACTAAATAAACAAATGAAGAAAACTAGTACGTCTAAATTTTGTGCAATACTGTATTAGCTACAGATTTTTTACGTAAAATCCTTTCTTTTTGAACATTTGCCGCCAGATCTAGTAATTTCACTTTTAATTCTTTATTTCTTATATATTGCATTTTATTTCAAAGATACAATAAAATCAAACTTTTTCGATCATATTAGATGATTTATCAATAGAAATTTTAATTTTCTCCTTCAATTTAGTAATAACAAAATTTTTAAGATTTTGTTTTATATCAAAAATGAAAAAGCAGTCAAATCGTTTTCAGATAAACGATTGTATATAGAGCTTTTTTTGTGCTTTGATGTGGCAAGTTAAATGTTTTGAACCGAAAATGTGGGAGTATTTTTTTTTATTAAAAAAAAACCGAGATAAAACGCAAGATAAATTTTTATTAAATTATTTATTACCTGAAACTTAAATATAAAAATTGAAAAAATTTTTTGAAAGTAAAAATATCGAGAAATGTTTGGCTTTGAATTTTTTATTGAATTATTTCTGTTTTCTTTTATTTATGCCCAAGCTATCAAAAAACCAGTAAAACCAATAAGTAGCTTTTTGAATGAAGATTGGAAACTATTTAAACAAAGCGTAAAAATTTCAACAGACGACTCTTCGAAAGACTTAGAGTGGCGTCGTCGTTTTGAAGATTCCTATGATTTGATTAGTAGGCACAATTTAGAATATGAGCTGAATCCAAAAAAAGTTAAGTATAAACTTAAAATGACCAAATATGCTTTTATGGTTAGTATACATGAAGTAGTAGAAATGAAAAATTTGATTTTATTTTAGTTTAATTAAGAGTAATGAAGAATTCATGGCCAAAAAGACTGGCTTGAGAATGCATCGAAAAAAAAATAGACATAAAAAAGTGCGTAGACCCAAGAGACAAATTTTAATCCCAGACAGGCCAAAAAAATATGATTCCAGAATTAAATATCCAATAGCTGTTCGTGATCAAGGTGAGTGTGGTGGATGCTACGCATTCTCGGCAGTGTCATCAATTGAATACCAGTTAGCCAAAAAAAACAAGTTAGCATTTTTATCTGAGCAAAATTTTATAGATTGTTCTACACCATATGGAAATCTTGGATGTTCTGGAGGCACAATGGACATAGCTTTTGAATATATGATATCAAATAAAGGCTTAAATTCTTTGCTTTTTTACCCATATACTGCCAAGGAAGATATTTGTAGGTACAAGGAAAATTTTGTTGGAGCAATTATTAGTGGTTATGATTATATTGACAATGAAGAACAATTGGAAAGTGCTATTTATAAGTATGGTGCGGTCAGTTGTGGAATCGATGCTAGTCAAGAAACATTTAGGTTTTACTCTGAAGGAATTTATGATGATCCTAAATGTAGCAAGGTGTTTATTAATCATGCAATTAATGTGGTTGGATATACTGAAAATAGTTTTATATGTAGAAATAGTTGGGTAATTAATTATTTAAAGTTTTAGTAAATTTATTTGAAAATAAAAATTAAGGGTCCAACTTGGGGAATTAATGGATATTTTGAACTACCAAAAGGAAACAATTCATGCGGAGTAAGACTATTAAAAGAATAATTTTTTTTAAAAATTTTTAAAACAATAATTTTAAGCTTTTGAATTTTTGTGTCTATCCGATCATTTGAAAATTGAATTTTTTTTCATCTAATTTGATGCAATGATTTTGAATTAATTTAAATTTAAAAAATAAAATAAATAAAAAACAAAGAATATATTGAAGCCCATTATTTATTATTTGAAAATTACTAAATAAAATGAATTAATTTAAAAAAAAAATCTCAACTCATTCAAATAGAAATTCATTTGAAATTATTAAAAAATTTAATTTAGTGTAATTTGACAACTTTTCCTAAATAGTTGCTGGTAACTGATTGAATTAGACCTGGGAACCAATGAGTTCCGTTTATTTGTTTCTCAATTTGTAATGTAGTTGAAATGGATGATGGGAAAGAGTGAACCATTGTGTTTGTCAAAGTATACCACCACCGGACTGGAGACATGACAGCATGAGCCAAATCGTGGCTCTCAATTACAGCATAGCTAGAAGTCAAAATTCCGTTAACTAAAAGATTACCAGACATTGTCAAAGGAGCAGCATAGCCATTGACAGGCTCTACCAAAATTGACTCAATTTTTTCTTCGATTTTTTTCTCATTTTCAAAGTCGTACGAAATTATGACGTCATCTTTTTGTAAGTTTTTGGCAAATTTGTATTTACCACCTTCAATTGCCATCAAGTGAGTTCCAGATACTTTAATACTCTTTTGCGAACTTGTTTTTATATTAAAAAACAAATCTAGAAAAAAGATATTTTTAAAAAAGTTGGTTATTTGAATAAAAAAAATAAATGTTTACAGTCTTCTTCATTAATATCCATCATCATTACAACATCGGTTTCTGTCAATCGACCATTTAAATCCAGAGTTTTTATTTTATCTCCAATTTCAAGATCTTTTACTTTTCTAAGTGAACCGTCGGCCATTACAGCATCACCTTCAGCATCAATACAAGTTCGTTGAACATTTGCTATCAGAAAAAAATTTAAACTAAGTCTAAGCACAAAAAATGCTCACGATTAAAAGGACATTCTTTAGTAGAAGTTATTCCATTGCAGCAATACTGAGCAATATTTTGTAATTCGGTAAGTGTGCCCTCTCCGAACTTAATATTTTATTTTTAAATTTGAAAAATTGAATCTTAAAAAGAAAAATACATAAAATCCAAGACATCCTCTTGTGTAAGTTTTTATGCATTCCATGTATCTGCTGGCCAATGCACAAAATGAATCAGCATCATCTGAACCTTTGGCTACTGCCACTATAGCGGACACGTCCACTTGAATACATCTAGCCAAATTAGTAGGATCATCTTCAACTGGACAAATTGATAACACCAATTTAAAGAAACAAATTTGAAACAATATAACTAAGATGCTTTTCATTATTAAATATTATTGAAATGTTTTTATTTTTCTAAAAATGATTGATAATTTCAGTCTACAGTTTGGTTGCTTTATATAGGCTTTTAGTTTGATGATCCAAAAGAGATTTGTTTTTATTTGGCAAACAATTTGAAGGATACAATTTTTTTATTTTAATTTAAATGCAAATTTAAAATAAATTGAATTTAAATTTTAATTAAAAAATGATGTAATTTTAAAAATTTAATGTTCGCCAACTACACTTTGTTTTCTATTTGACATGCTTCTTTTGTACTCTACCAAAGAAGCTGATATTTTTCGTCTTACATCCGGTTGCTTTTCTTTAACTGGTCGTTTACCTCGACAACCCAGGACATGACACAAGCCAGTTACCACAGCCATTACATGAAAAAAACCTAAAAAATTTTTGTTGTTGTATAGTTTTTTTTTAGGAATAGAATTTATAAAAATTACCTGATAAAACAAGAAGGCAAAAAGCCCAAACGGGAAAAAAACCATCACTTGGATATTTGTCTGGATCGACTCTACCATTATAATCTCTCTTCAATGATATAATTTCTTCTTTAGTCAATGGAGGCTTTTCAGGACTATTTTGGTCGTAGTCCCATGAATAATCTTCATCATTTTCTAACTGTTGAGCTAAAATTAATTGAAAATTATTTACACTTTTCAAGTACAGATTTAAGTCTTTGTTTCTGATAAAAATTTTCTTCAGGTTTCTTAAAAAATAACAAAAATATGTTATTTTATTAAATTACTCTGAAGAAAGACTTGAAATTTTACACAGTCTTGAAAAAATACTGACATTTGGAAAACGTGAATTTTTTGTTTTTTACGTTAGAGAAATATAATTATAATAAAATTTGATTTTTTTGCTAAATCACATAAATAAATTGAGATTAAATAGATTACTTACCATTAAAACTTGATAAAAAAACTAAAACTAAAATTGAGAATGTGGCCAAATTGTAACTAAACCGCAGCATCTTTTGACAAAATAAAATTTAAAATTTTTAGGCTTTCAAATTATTTTATTTTAAAATAAATGAGCTATAACGCCAATAGGCAAAAATAAAAATGAATTTATAATTTAAACAAGAAATTATAGTCTCTTTTTTAAGAAAAATTTCTAGTAATCAAAGCATAAACACAAATATCTAGTTTAAAACTCGTTCATCCAAATCACTCTGAAACTTTATTTTTTGATTGAAAATAATTTCTAATGGAAATGAGACCTTTGGAGCAAACATCTTGAGGCGGTTCGACCAATTGATTGCCATCAATATCGGCAGACAATAAATACCCATTCCAATCTAGATTATTCAATTGAATGATTTCAATTGGCAAGCTTGTCAATTTGTTGTTTCCGAGCCATAATGTTTCGAGATTAATCAAATTACCTATTGTTTTGGGAACGCTTTTAATACGATTTTCAAACAAAAGTAAGCTTTTTAAGTTGGTTAAATTTCCAATCGAATAAGGCAAGCTTTCTAATCGATTCGATGACAAATCCAAAAATCTGAGACTTAAAACATGGCACAGTGATTCAGGAAATTGTTTGAAATTATTATTAGCTAAATGAAGAGACCTTAGTTTGGTAAGGTTTGACATTGACTTAGGCAGAGTTTGCAATTGATTGCTGGATATTGTCAAAATTTCCAGATTTATCAAATTTTCACCGAGCATTTCTGGAATTATTTTGATCAAATTACAATCTAGATGAAGTCGTTTCAGTTGTCTAAAAGTGAATAGATCATTAGGTAGAAAAAGAATTGGCAAGTTAAGCCCCGATTGCCGCTCAGTAGTCAAATCCAAAACATCGAATTGAATTGAATTGTCTTTAAAACTAAGTGGAATATTTTCTTCATCTTCCAAAACACTACTCCTAGTCAACTTATTCAACTGCTTTAAATCGTTTGATAAATTGACAGGTATGATGCATTTACCACATAATTTAAGCTTTTTATCTCCGTAAATTCTATCAGATTTTAGATGGTAGTGATACTTGGACAGCTTTTGATGGGAATGCGTAGAATCTGTCATTTTATCAAGCTTATATGTTGAATTTAAAATTACTGATTGCGAGTGTAAATTTCTCTTTTGCATCTTGTGAGTATAAATTTATCGACTTTATTTCTTCTGGTAAATATTTACTGAGCCTAAGCAGAAAGAAAATAAAGAAACCAAAACATGAGATGAGATCAATAAAATAAGGAATCGCGTAATTGTTTTGACATTAATGTTTGTTAAGAAAACTAAAAAAAACAACAGAACATAAAATATTTATTGACATGATGTTGATTTAAATTTTTTTTCCAAAAAATAGCTCTAAGGCAACCATAATTATTTACCTTGAAAAATAAAAAAATAAACAAGCATTTAAATTCAATCCATGTCTAAATTAGACGATTCTGGTAGTTTGAACGAGAGAATTGAGCTCATTATCAACAGTCCACTAATGGTCAGTAAAGGTACATAGCAACTGGTGTCAACCAAAATTCCAAACAGAACATTTCCCAAAATTGCCCCCAAACGCCCTGCAACATATTGTACACCCAACGCAGATGATCTCAACCTGGTGGGAAATAATTCTGTGGCTGTGCATCCAAATGAATTAAATGTAACTACATTAATGCCTCCAAAAATTGTTGCCAACAAAACACCTTGGCTTTCTTTGGTGATGAATGGAATTCCGAATACTGATAAACCCGACAGGAAAAGACTCATTGCTTTTTAAAAAAAAAATATTCTAGAATTAATTTATTTGATTAGTTAATTTTCTTACATGTGACTAAATTACGACCCATTTTGTCTATAAAAATAATGGTAAATATGTTTCCCGGTAGATTACTAAGTGCACTAATAAAACTTGATTCAAATACTGACTTGTCTATTTGACAGCTGCTTTGATTTGAATTATTTGTGCCATTTGTGGGAATAAAATTGGTTGAACACGGCGATCCGCCAGTTAGAGCCATTCTTTTGTACAATTCAGGCAGCCAAATCCACAAACCATAATATCCAAAGCAAATAGCAAACATTATGCAAAGAATAAGTGTTGTTTTAAAAATATGGGTTTTGCCAAATAGACATTTTGTTTTTTTGATTATCTTAAAAAATGAAAATATTTTTATATAAGCTAATAATGAGAGCAAAAATTACATCTTTTGAATTTTGAACTATTGATTTAATTAAACCAGTTGGCCGATTAGGTCCGAAGAATATTTCAGTATCATCATCGGTATCATTCAAATTAGGTCTTACTGAAAATTTAAAATCATCCAAAATCTCATTTAAAATCTTAATTCATATAATTTATCGATCATAGTTTTAAAAAAATGTACGTTTATTAATTTTACTCTTTTTTTTTCAGAATTTGAATTTCCATTATTGTAAACAAAAATGTTTTTGAGAATTTTTCTAGCTTCGCTAGTTTTGCCATTCTAGGGATTCAATAAAGTAATTAAAAAAAGAAATTGTAAAAAAATTTACATATAAACAAAATTTAGGACTTTCTGGTAAAATTAATAAGAGAACACAAGTTATTGCACTTGGCAAAGCTGACACTATCATAAACATTTTCCAATTATTTATGATTATATAGCCGGAAAATAAGTTAATGTTTATTTGAAAATTATTTAGCAGTATGTATGCGAACACTTATATAAAAAGTTAATTAATTTAATTTAAATGAAAAAAATTAAATTACAAATAACGAGTAAATTCCCGAAAAACCAACTTGAAGCCAAGCAGCAAATCATTCTGCCACGAATGTCTTTTGGAATGAATTCCGAAAAATATGACCACACAATAGGAACACTACCACCTACTCTTTTATTTTTAAATAAATAATTTTTATCATTTTATTTCTAATTTGAATAAATTACCCAATTCCACTTAAAAATCTGCATAAAAGTAAAATTTGAAATGTTTGACTTAAACCTGCCAAGACTCCGAAAAGGGCATTGAAAAAAAGAGCTGAAATTAATATATATTTTCGGCCTGAAATTAAAAATTTTGGATTATTCGAAAATTTCTTTAATCATTTTTTACCCAAAACATCTCCAAGACTGCCCCAAACATATCCACCTATCATCATTCCTATGATAATTTAAGTTTTTATTGAGAAAATTATATTCTAAAATTTTCATTTACCTAAAAAAGTTATTGAGCTAAGATAACCTTTATCGGTCGATGACATTTTCAAATCGCATTCGGCTGATGGCAGAACAAAAGAGACGCAAAGTATTTCAATTGCGTCACTCGAATTTGCCAGACCACATATGAACAAAAGAAGCACGTGAAATTTTCCAAATCCTATTGCTGACAAAGCTTTTTCATAATTAGTATTGATATTTGAGCTTGTGTTGGTCGAGTTGTCCTCTTCATTATGCTCATCTTGAATCATTTTTTTAAAAAATTTATTTCAATATCTTTTATTTATAAAAATACCTCTTATCAACGATTCTTGTTCTACACGAAAATCTTCCATCATCATCGAGATATAATAAAAAAATATTTCGATTTTATTTTCACTTTTAAATGTTAAATTATGAATTAATATTTAATTTTTTAATCATAATAAGCTTTGAGTTACTTGAATTGAAAAGCTTAAAAAACTTAAAAGAAGGAACCAAATTTAGTTCTGCATAAATTCATGCTTTAGTTTTACTTAAGATATAAATTATTTATATAACTTAGCTATTCAGATTCAAAAAATTTATAACTAGAAAATGATTAGATAAAAAAAATTATTTTAGTTGTTTAGTTTTTAGCTAATATATTCTGTGGTCAAAAAAAGCTTGATTTTTTAAAAAATTTTTTGTTTAATTTAATTAAAACTAATGAAATGTTTAATTAAATTATTTCAAAAATTTAAATATTTAATTTGAGAATTTGAATTTTTTTATTTATAAATTAAGACACACTCCAAGAAAGTTGATTTTTTTGATTCAGCGTAATTTCAAAAACGCTATCGTAAAAAACTCTAATTAAAGATAAGAAAAATTAAAAAAATTATTAAATTAAGTATAAACTAAATTTTTGAACAAGTGTCCAGAATCGTTGTTTTTCTAACAATCAAATTTATTAATTAAGTCTATATTTCTTATAAATGTCATTTATCATTACAACTAGTCTTTCAAAATAGAATTAGAATTTGTTAAGCGTATTTTTTTTAAATTTTTAGTTCTATAAATTTTGAGATTCTCTACCAGATTTAAAAAAATTAAGTAAGTGATAAACTCAAAATATCATTTATCATTGGCATTGATTCAATCAATTTTTCTACGTACTCAGTCGGAATCTGCAGCCACTCTTTGTGTAAATGCTCAATAGAGATTACTTTAGTATTGTACCAATTTAGCATCCATGTATGACCATAAATTCTCGATTGGGTTAAGATCTGGTGAACGGGCACACCATGGTAG
>PJRA01000549.1:155672-183795 GCA_016987375.1 Brachionus koreanus | reverse complement strand
AAATCACTGACGAGATGTAGGATCTTTTCTAATCCCTCTAAAAATGTAATTTTCATCCCTAAAAGTTAGCTTTCGAGGTCTTCGAGAACAGCTTCGATCAGAGACAGAACCAGTCTCTTCATATCGTTTTTTAGTTGAAGAGACACATTTTGGAGATACACCAAACAACTTGGCTATTTTGTTTTGCTTTATATCTCTACTTTAGCAGACCCACGATCTGCCATTTTTGTGTGCCAGACCCATTTTTTTACCCATTTTTGCCAAGTTAAAGATTTTTTGGTAATGTTATTTAGAGATCAAATGAGGAGTTAGAGAGTTCTAAATTAAGAAGTTAAAGAGCAAAATTTACTCAAAATTAGAAGATATTTAGGGATTAATCATTTAGATTACCCGATTTTCTAAACTTTTGCACCGACTTTTATTTTTTAATTTTTTCGAGGAAGTTTTTTGATTATTAATTTTTAAAAGATAATTATATTTTTATGTCGAGTTTGATTTACCAAATTGATGAGAAAAAAATTTAAAATTAGTGCTTTTATTTTTTTTCTTTTGCACTCTAATATTGTAAAATTCAATAAATAAAAAAATTTAGACAAGAACCTAACACCTTATAATTACTCTATTTATTTGAAAATAAGAGTCCCTAAAGACCATACCGTTTTATTATAATTTTTTTCTAATTTGCACGATTAAAATAAGTAAAAAGCTTTTATTTTAGTAAAAGGAATACAGTATGCTGCAAAAAACCCTAGACTGGTTAATAAAATAATTAGAAATTAATTATTTAAATTAATTAAATGAAATTAATTAAATTTTTCTCAATTAGTTATTAATCAATCGATTATTTCTGAGAAAGTTAAAATTTTATTCAGTAGTAATGTAAACAACGTGTTAATTTTCTTTGGAATCTAAATTTTTTCAAATATGAATAAAACATACGGTAGTCTTAGAAATAGGGTTAAATTCAAGTTTATTTTTATGAAGTTATAACCAAGTTTTCAATATTATTTTAAAAATAAAAAATTAAGCTCATCTTCTACCATTAAATGCCAAATTTTCAACATAATCCAAACCAAAAATAAAAAATAAATAGCATTTATTTAAATTATTTAGAAATAAGGATAAGTTCAATTTTTCATTAAGGACTTTTTTTCCAGCTTTTATCAAATTTTCTTGATTTTTATAATTTTATTTTTTTTAAAGATTAAAAGAAAATATTTATTTTTCATTTTATAATTTATATAGAACAAAATTTAGTATTAGTCAAGTCAAATTTTAAAAAGCTCTTTAAAGCATTAAAATAAAATTAGGAAATTTTTTTTAAAATTAATTCTTTAATAGTCCATAGAGCTTTCAAGGTTTTAGAAACAAGTCATTTATTTAAAAAAGAATAGTCTTTTACTCAATTAATTCCAATAAAATTAGCTTTTTTCTTAAATTCAGTTTCAGTTTTATTAAAATATGTTTTTGTTGAATTTAAAAGGTAAAAATAAAAAAGCATTTTGCAGATTTTTTAGTTTATTAAAAATAAGAACAAGTAAGACTACAAACATAGGCTAAATTCGATTAACAACCAAATCTATTTTACTTTTTTTGCTTCTTGTTTTGGAGAATCTTTAGAAGTTGGACTTTGAGATCCTTCAGATGAATTAGTGGTGTTCAATGAAGCATTAGCTGAACTTTGATTTTCATCTTCGTGATCCCTATACATGAACATGCTTTTTAAATCACCTTGAATCAAAGCCACAGTCAATGGAGTGATTAAACACAACGGAACAATGTACAACAAAGCTGGTTGAGCATGTTTAAATACATGCATTACAAAAATGGTGCAAAACAATGCCAAAATATAAGCAATGAATGATGAATAGAAATAAGTCTTTGTTTTTCGATTTAAACTCATGTCATATCTCAGCAATAAAGCAATAAAAATTCCTGGGATAACGATATCACCTAGACCTAGTAAAGCATACTTTTCAGCGCTCAATCCGCGCTCAATTAAATCCTGTGGGAAAATCACTATAAAAAGAATTAAATAATTTTAAATAAATTTTTATCTTTTTTACATTTAATGGGAGCATCGAAAGACTTGGCAACAGAAACCATTACATTTGTTCCAAACACCCAAAATACATCATAAAAAAATAAACCGCCTAGCAAAATACAACCATTCAGTACTTTATTCAGCTGTAAGAACTCAATTCCATTAACAGCGAATGCAAGTCCAAATATATTGTTGGCAATCCAGTGCTTTAATTTTTTAAATTGTTTTATTTTTTTCCTTTGTAATTTTTAATAAAAAATTAAACTACTTTTTTCATAAAATACCAAACACCAATACCCATTGAAAGTAAAAAGCAGGCTATCAATTGCCGATCGAATATTTGTTTAATAAACAAAATTTCTTTGCTTTCGTTTTTGGAATTTTTGCTATTCAACGTTAGATGAAAGTCATAGTGTTCGTTTTCAATTAAACTAGTCGGCCAAAACTTGCCAAGAGTTGAACTTAACATTCTAGTCAAAGCAATTACTCCAAGTAAAAAAAAATAAAATGCAAGAAGGAGATTAATGTGCTCTTTGGAAAATATCTTAAAATAAAATTTTTGAAAAAAAAATTTAAGAGAATTGTGCTATTACTTGAAAAACAAGATAAATTCCGAAAAGAGTTACACTAGCAATCACTGGGAAAAGAGCTGCTTCTCTTGTTGACATGGTCTCGATCTCTTCACCTGATTCTTTTTGATTTGATTGATGTTTAACTGATTTGAAGCTGCCTACCACTATAGGAATTAGTGCCATGACTACCAAGCTTGAATAGGCCAAAAAAAGACCTTCTGGTGTGGCTTTAAATTTTTCGGTCTCGTTTGTTCCATTTGTTAAATTTGAACTTAACGAATCTGTATTGGCAAATATATTTGCTACAGTTTCACTTGCTTTTTTTACAATGCTCTCTATTAAACTTGCCTTCGAATCGCTCATGTTCAAAATTGATAATCTTTAAAATAAAAAATATTGTTTTTATTCTATTTACTTATTTACACGTATATATAATATATATATATATATATATATTTAAAATGTCTATGTGTAATTTTGATATTCACTTCTTTTTTTTTTGATCGCTAAAATTTGATTTCGTAGCAAAATTTAAGGAGGGTGCTCAATTGATGAATGTATGAAAAAAAAATAATTTTATTATTCATAAAAAAAAACTAAATGCAATTTTAAATGGCTTATAAGAGATTTTATCGCTTATATGAATGAAACTTATGCATTTTATATTATTCTTGCTCGATTTTAATGTTGATTTGTCAATATCTTATTCGTTTTAAATTTTAAAATAATTTTTTTATCTTTAAAGTCTTTAAAATCAATTAATTGTGTCTTTAAATTTACTTTAAATAAATTGATAGTTTTTATTTTATTTTTTTAACTCATCAAAAGAATGGGTCTTTAAAAAAAAATTTATTTGACCCAATTTGTGAAAATATTATACTTTCTAGGACTAAAACAAAAAGATAAATAGTTTAAAAACATAGAAATTTTGCTTTAACATTCTTATCTGATATAGCAATGATTTTTAGCCTTAGTAGAATAGTCTAGAGCCATTCAAAAATTTTTAAAGTGCAATTAAATGATCTAATTATAGTCCAAGCTTTTCGAACTTTAGTTTAAAAAGTACTCATAGTTACAGTACATTTTTTGAAGATTTAAGCTATCAGTTTAAAAAAATAATAAAACAATAAAAATAAAATAAAATTTTAATTTCAAATAATGGAACTGGGATTCGGTGAACTTTGCTCAAAAGCTGCAAATGATTCAATTGAAATAATCAAGTGTCAAACTCAAGACTCTGATGTTAAATATTTTTTTGATGAACATAAAAATTTGATCGAATCAAGCTCAGAACCTGAACAAATAGATAAAAATCCAAACTCAGGTGATTTGTTCATTGTCAAATTTAATTTAAACACTTTTACTACATGTTGTCGCGTATGCAATCAATTACATCCACTAAGCAGTGAATATACTCCAATAGACCGTCGTTTGTCTCTCATGGACAGCATTAACTACAAAGCAAATTCAAAAACGAATGCTTGTTCAACATTAAACAAAACAGTTTCATTTAATTTTGGTCATGGTTACAATCAATTGGATCCGATTAAAAAATTGATTGAAAATATGAAAAATTTTCAATCAATAGGACAAAATTTTGAGATAGAAATAAAAAAAAGCTATGATGTAATCCGAAGAAAAATACTCAACTCGTTTCAAAATAATCTACTAAAAAAATTGAATGAAGACTATTCGATTTTGGTCAAAGAATTGGAAGATTTTGAAAAAAAATGTTTGCTAAATGTCAACAAAAATAGTCAATTTTGGAAAGAGATGGAAAATTTAATAAACGCCAATGATCTTGATTCGGAAACAATTCAATATTATCTAGACAATGAACACACCGAACCAAATGAGTCAACCATAACTTTAATAGAAGAATTTACAAAATTATTGGACACTAAACTAAAAGAGTTCAATTCATATATTTTAATGGACAAAAAAATTTCTCTCAAACAAAATCCTAATTTTAAAATTGACGAAACTTCTTTTGGATTTCTCAGCTGTACACAATTAGAAACAAGCATTAGAAATCAAGAAAATAGCAGTGAAACAAATAATCAAGATTTTTTTCATCTAAATGAAATAAAAGACGAACAAGATACTAAATTAAAACTAGTTAGTGAATTGGACTTGAGTGAAAAAATAAATATAGATGAAAATAGTTTTAAATATGTAAGTGTATATACCTTAGATTCACTAGATAGTGTTGTGCTGTGTGTGCGGTATGGAAATTCAAGCTCAAATGATATGAACACTGATTTTTACCTTGTTAATTCAGACGGCTTCGTTACAAAATCTTTTAGCGCTAACAAAGGTATCGTTCGCTGTATTAGCACTAGTTCAAGTCATGTTCTATTCACTCTAGAGTCTTATCAAAACGAGTTCAATAAGTCTTTTGAATTGAATTTGTGTGATTCGGAACTTGATTTGATAAAAAGTTTAAAAGTAGTTGATACCAATCATTTGGTTGAAGCTAATTCGAGTCAGATTTTTCCCATTTCAGTGTTTTTGAATGATGAAAAGATATTCATTTTCAAAAATACATTACCTTTTATAAATGTATATGACATGAATTTAAATATTCTAACTATTTTAGGTCAAGATATAAATTCGAATTATAAGTTTTTTATTAAGAGAAATCATAATTTTATGTGTGTTAATTCATCTACTCTTTACACATCTCAAGTTACTGCTAACGGAACAACAGTAACCGCAATAGATTTGAATACAGGATTTAGTTTGCTTGAAGTTGAAATTGAAAATTATTTTACTAACTTTTATGTTCTATCTCAAAGCAAAATTAGAAATGAAATATTATTTGTTTGCTCTTTTACAAAAAAAATGGTTGTTTATGACCTTAAAAGTAAAAAAAATGTCTTTTTTGTAAATGCTTGTCAAGAAAACGAATCTATTACCTCGTACTGTTTAAATAAATTTGGATTTTTGGTAACAATTTTAACAAATGCTTTAAAAATTTCTGTTTTTTAAATTTTTTTGGTTTTAATAAAAATTACTTAACAAATTTTAATATTTTTAATTTTCAAACATTTATATATTCAAATATCTAGCCGAAGATATTTCAGAATTTCAAAAATCCTTGAGAAAAAATTCTGAAAACTTATTCAGGTGACAGTTTAGTGTGAAAAAATCTGAAAAAAAAAATTTTTTTTGTGAAAATTTTTATTGGAAAAAAATTAGCAAGAAAAAAAAACAATTAAATTAACTTAAAAACTTTGTGTTTTTCAATTGTTTGTGTAATTTCGGTTTGAATTAAAAAAAAATTTTGCATTTGTTTTTCAGAATTTTCAGAATTTTCGAATAATAATTGAATAATATCTGAATAATAATAAGTAAAAATCATTTGACAATTTGTTTTTACACATCACAATTAATAACAAGCATAATTTTAGGAATTTAATAATAATAATAATAAATAAAATAAAATTTTTTAATAATTTTATTAATTATCAATAAAAAAATTTTCTTTAAGTAGCAAAATACAAGCTAAAATTGAATTGAAGAGGAATTCATCAGAACAAATTTGTAAAAAAGTCTCTAAGTTAGCAAGTAAGGTAGAGTCTCATATAAATTATTAGATTAAAAATTAAAGTGTTTTACTATTGCTGATGGTTTGAGCAAACATATTTTTTCAAAAATTTAAAAAAAAACTTTCAAGTATCTCATCGTTTTGTTTACTTATAGCAACTAGAAATTAGTCTTTATTTGATTTTTTCTCTTTTTAACATTGTACGATTAAAAGGAATTTTTAAATAGAACAAAGGAAGAGATTTTGAACGATTTTGTTTTGAATTAATTTAAAAAAAATTAAAATCACTATACAAAGCTTATTGTTCTTTTAGTCATAACATTATAGTGAATAAATTAAATTATACTAATAAAAAATGCTGAAAAGTTTATACTAAAAACTAAAAATAAAGGTTTCATTAAAAATAAATTTATAAATAGATTGTTAATCTGCTTTACAGCTTTACAATCACCATCCCAGTTTTACAAGATAAAATTTTTTTGTATGACTAATTTCTGAAGCAAATTTTGAGCATTTTTTAAATTTTAGAAGTCAAAATTTAAAATATATATTGGCAAATAAAATTGATTAAAATTGTTTTGTAAAAATATGATATTAGCCTATTTATTTATTAAATGTAATACCAAATATAAATAATATTAAGTGTTAATAATTTGCTTGAATAGTTTTTAAATCTATAATTCTTCGTGAACTGAACTCTGATTTGGCTCACAAACAGCAGGAGTTTCAAATCTCATTTCATACTTAAAGAGAAAGAAAAATTTGAAAAATAACGGAAATTTTAAATAATAAATTTTAAAAATTTAACTAGTGATTACCTCGCATCTATTTGGTTCAGTAACGCTAGTTAGTTGAGTTTCTATACCACAAATGACTATAACATTTGTACTTCTTTGAGGTCCATTCCAACAACCTAAGCCATTATCAAATTTCATTTGTGAATATTTATTTTCTCCATCTCCCCATGATTTCCAATTACCAATACTTGTCTCACCATGATTATTTTTTGATTTTTGAATAGTTCGATCAAATGGACACAATTTGTACACATATTCCCTATCCTCAAATTCAAAGCATTTATCAATCATTGAAGCAAATTCGTTATTTTGTCCCAAATCAAGCTCTAATTTTTTTTTAATATCTTCAATTTCTCGTTCAGCATTTCTTAGATCTCGTTCACTATTCTCAAATAGACGTCTAGCTTCATTTGATTCATCAATTAATTTTTGGGTCTCTGCATCGTATTTACTTTCAGCTTTGGCAGTTTCATTAACTTCAGTTTCTGGTACACTTTCTTGTTCTGTTTCTTGATCTGCATCAATTTCTGTTTCTTCTGAAGCTGTTTCTTCAGCTCCGGCTTCATTTTCTACTTGCTGCTGTTCATCTACTTTTTCTTCCAAATTGATATGTGGTGATAATTTCTCATAATAGCCCGAAATAAACACATCTAAGTTGATACTCTCATTATTATCCAATAATTGCTAAATTTAAAAAAATTAAAAATTTTCTTAAATCAAGTTTTTTTGTTTACAATTGATTCTTCAATAGTAAATTTTCCATCATTATCAAACAAAATATCTAATTCTTGACGAGTGATTAATTCACTTGGTGTTAAAAAGGAATCTTTATTTAAATCTAAAAGATTAAAAAGGTCATTAGCTTTCTTAATTAGTTCGGCACGCTCTTCTTCTTTAGCTTTTTCTTCCAATATTTTATCAGCAGCAGTCTTTGCTTCATTTGCCTTTGATTCAGCCTCATTTTTTTTACCTAAACGTAAAATCAATATCATTAAAAGAAAAAAAAACCAAAGTGTGAGATTGTTACTTTCTAAATCATTTTTTTCTGTTTCAAGTTTTGACTTTTTATCTTCTAGTTCAACAATTTTTGCCTCTAAAGTTTTCTTGAATTCTTCACCTAGTTTAATTAGTTCTTGTCTTTTGGCAAATCCTTGTTCTCTAAGTAATCTCATTTTTTCTTCTTCTTCCCTCATTTTAGCAGCCAGAGCAATGCACTTATTTTCACATTGAATTTTTCCCGAATATTCATCCGATCCATCACAACAATCTAAATTCGGATTTGATTAGATCACTGAAACTTAAAGTATATGTATACAAATTACCGCAAATTCCATCATTTACACGACTTGATGGAATATATTGAACAATGTAGCCCAAATTTTCACAAGCAAATTGTCCGTTCATACATGCTGCTGTTCCTGGCTCATCACTTCCATCTCTGCCTAATTGAAAAAAATCAAATTGGTTAAATTCAGTATTTTAGCTTACAATCGCAATAATCATCATTCACTTGATTAAATGGAATTGTTAGAGAACCATCAAGACAAGTAAAAGGCCTGTTGGGATCATAGAGCGAAGCTCCTTTTCAATTTGGTTTAAATTATATTTTTAGTATTATATTTTTACTAAATGATTACTTTCAGGTGCTATGCCTCGAACAGTTTGGTCACAATTTACCAAGCTGATTGACAACAATAAAATTATTCTTAAGAACATTCTTTTGAATTTTTTCTAACTAAAAATGCTTATGTTTTTTTTTTGATATTTAATTAAAGCGTTGCAAATAGCAAAATTCGGCATATGTATCACTATTTTGTCCTATCAAGTTATAGATGTCAAATTTAAATTGAATCAGAAAATAATTAAAAGATATAAATTTAACAATAATTTTAATAATTTTAATTTTTATTTTTTTTACATGATTAAAATTTTAGTTATTTATGAGCAAGAATCTTTTTTTTTTTTACTTTTTTTGAAGTTTAAGAATTTCAAACGCCTCAAGTCTATATCCCAGACCATTATTTAAAATTAATGAATTTAAGACTTTGTTAGATTCAAATAATTAGCCAACATGAAAAATATTTTGAAACTTGAGTCTAAAAAAAAGATTTAGTGCTTAAATTAAAAATGGATTAAAAATGAATTTTTTAAATACTATAGATAGTATTTAATAGATTTTAAGAATATAAACAATGATCCACATGATGGATTTAATAAAAATAGTTTTATTCTAATTTCTACATGATTCTTTTCTTTAAAAGCTTATAACTAAAAAAGAAATTAAAATAATTGGGACAAGGTGATAAAACATCCATCAAATGAGTCTCAAATTATACCAGCATCCAATTGTTTCCAAATTTCGCTGATCCAAGTTATCAATTGAATATAGTCTGATGTTGTTGAAAAAGTTTGTTCTTTATTAATCAACTTTGCCATTTCTCACAGAATTCTCTTTTGAGACAGCTCATCTAATAATAAAGGTGCTTATATGGAACTAAAAAAATGAAATTCTTTTACATGAGATTTTTTTAAAAAGACTACTTGAATCGAAATGAGTTTCATCCATGCTTGAACATACATTTCAATATTATTAAAAATGTAAAATTACCTTAATGTAAAATTATTCACTTAATGTTTCATACAATCTGCAGGGAGTTTGTAAAAATTGCTTAGTTTTATATAATAACCCTCATTTTTTATCAAGAAAAGAGAAAAAATAAAAAAAAATAATGCCACCTTAATTCTGCCCAGAATCACACTTTGTTTGCTTTTGTTAGCAGAGTAATTCTTCTCTAATTGTCGCAGGCCATTTGTCACATTTCTTTGGTAGTTTGACAATCAAGCTTTTTGACGAATTTTTTTGAATTTGTTCTTCAGACCATACTCATTTACATAAGTTTAATTTAATTTTTAATTTAATTTAATTATATCATTTATATGTCCAAAATTCTTTTCAAAATTAATTAATTTTGTATGGCAATAAACCCTTATCTATTTTTCATACGTATTTTGCGACTAATTCCCATATATATTTTAATAATTAAATTCCTTTTAGTAGTAGTAGAATATACTGCGACCCTAACAGGTTAAGCTTCTACGAAGCTATGGCAGTATAATGTATGATCAAGAAAATCTATATAACATGTACATGTGATTAGATATGAGCATTTACTATAAGAGTTTGTTTTATTTATTATTTAAATCGATGATAAATTTTAATTAAAAATCAAATTTATCTCAATTAGAGATGCCGAAATTTTTATTAATATTTTTTTTTTTTCTTTTTTTTCAAAAATAAAAACCATTAAGTTTTTAAATAAATAATAAGTTTCTTCTGACATCTTAAGCCAAAAAATAGATCCATATATCATTCATCCTTTACAATTTATTCTTATTTTCTAAACTGTCCATGAATATTAGCACTCTAATTATAATAAATTGAATTCAATTTCGCTCCAAAGAATCATTTAAAAATTTGTTTTTTTAAATTCAAAATTTATTGCTAAATCTTTTTAAAAATCAAAAGATGGAAACTGAAAAAAGCACTCTTGATGTGGAATCAGTCAGTTCTCTAAGTGATGAAGACTTGTTTAAACATCTAAAGAAAAATGGTCTCAAATGCGGTCCGATTACAGCCACTACGCGATATTTATATGAGAAACGTCTAAAACAATTTTTGGACCCATCTCTTATTGAGAAAGAAAATCAAACAGAACAGCAAGTAGAAAAAAACACAGAACATCAATCAGTACCAGAACAAATATCGGTTCAAGAGTCTGTAACACAAGATGAAGTGGAGACCATTTCTCAAAAGAGTGAAGAAGAAATACCACATAATGTTCCTATTGAAACAAAACGTGATGAAAAGGATCAAGTTGAATCAAAAATCACCGTTACTCCAATTAGTACTTCCATTTACAATGAAACAGATCTTAACAAGTCCACAGATTCGACAATTAGCTCGTCAGGTTAGGAATTTCGGAAGTTTTTTTATGCAAAAGTTATCTTTTTTTCTATCCAACTAGATAATTATCTTAATATATCTGGGATCAGAGGAAGAGCTCCATTAAGACGACAAAATGAGTCACTGAAAAATCAAAATTCCACGCCTCAAAGTAATTTGAATATAAAAAAATCTATTTAGAGTAGTGTAATATTTTTTATAAAGATGGCTCATATTCTAAAAAATCAATTTGCGTGTATTTTGTACTTGCATTGATTTTAGCATTCAGTATTTACACAATTTTGATTTTTCTAATGGATCAAGGTGAAAATTCAGTTGAGTTATGAAGATTCAATTATAAAAATTCAAAAATTTACTATTTATATTGAACAAAATTTTAATTAATTTTTTGTATTAAATTGTTTCGAACACATATTTGGATTAAAGTAAAACAAAAACAAATAGAAAATTTTTTTATTTAGTTTAAAATTTAAAATAAACATATTGAAAAAAAATTTATTTTATCATTTTTTTTTGTTTGATTAATAAATTAAAGTTTGCTATGCTTAAAATCGCCAAATGATTCGAGTCGAGTTTTTTTAGTCTATTTAAAAAAATATTATAATAGAGCTGTTGATCTTTAAATTTTATTTTAAATACTTTTAAAAAACCGAAATAATAAACTTTTATAAAATTTGTACCTTTTTTTCAAATAAAATATATTTTTTAGGCTGGCAACGAAAACTTTTGTCCCTTCAACACTAAAACAAAACAAATAAAACCATTAGACTTCGCATACGGTTAGTCTTTTACCCTTCAAGACTAGTAGGGTTTTTTTAAAAAACTTATGAGAATTGTTGATCTAAATGCATAGAAATAGACTTGAATTTTGACAATATATTTTTAAATTTTTGTCTATTTTTATGCATACTTAAACATTTATTTTAATAGGAAAAATTCATTACCTTTTGTTATGTATAAATAGAAAAAATCACAGTAGAGCACTGTTTGGACAATGCCAGCCAGAATAGCAATCAAATCATAAAATCCCTCGCTATAATATCTGTAAATCCAGTTCAGAATGTAGAAACCCCGATAAGCTCCAAGAGCAAACAAATAGTGGCTAGTTATAGACTCTGCTTCACCGGTTTTGCTTACCATAAACAATTGAGGCAAAATTGCAACAGCTTCCAAATAAATAGAAAATGTCCATAGAATCTAAATCAATTTTTCAAAATTAAAATGAATAGTTGATTAGTTGATTTGAATTACTTCCAAAACATCAAAATCGTGGTTTATCAACAAAGCTAAAACTGCAGCTGGAATCAACAAGAATTCTACGCGGAACGTATCATGATTTCTGTCATAAGTTGCTTTGAATTTAAAATACATTAAATAAATTGTACCATATGATGAAACTAGATAGAATATTTTCATCAAAGTGTTGTAGAGAGAAATGTAGTGAGTGAACAAGTCCAAATACCGTGTTGAAAATACTATAGCGAATAAAATTTGACTCCGACCAGATATTCCTTAGAATAGATTAAAATTTTTGTTAAAAAATTCATCATAATTAGAATTAAAATTTTAAATTTAGGAAGACAATGACTTCTTTTTTTTTAAGATTATTAGGAAAAATTTACCTGCACATGATCTAGTTTTCCAGATTTTAAGTAATAGAATGATGATGGCAAATAAATGCGACAAGTCCCCGATGAGTCGAAAAATGTTCATTTTATTAATAATTTTTTACGCTAAAAGTCTTAATCTTTTTAAAATTTATTTCTAAATCCAAAAAATAATATAATTATGATGACGAGTTGTTTGAAATTCAACGAAAATATATAACTTTAATATTTTACTGTAATTTAAGCAAAAAAAAAATTTAAAATTCAAAAACTAATCATTTCATTATTGAATTATACACGTACAAGCTGATTTTAAAAGTATAATTGAAATTTTAAGTATGTAAAGCTTTGCATTCTATACAACGTGGCGATTGCACATCAAAAATTAGCAAAAAATTTATTTCAAATTTTAATAAAACAAAATTATAATAAAAAATTTTATATGCAAAAACTTGCCAAATCAAATAGTATTAGGTTAAGCTCGTATGTTTAAAATATCTATTCAATGTAAATTATTTGCTCTTGTGATACGTATTTTTCATCGATAGGACTCTAAAATTTCTAATTCGATAATTTACAAATAGAAAAATAAAACCAGACTTAAAATAAAAAAAAAAACTTGAACGAAAAAATTTATTTAAATGACTAAATAGTAAACCTAATTTAAACATTTCTAATAAGTCGAGTAATCAAAAACTTGGCAACAGGTTGAAAATCTTGTTTCCACAAGTAATCCATGTAATCATCGATGTTTTCGGAATTGTCTGTTTCGGGTGCAGATGATTTGAATTCACTTTTGTGACGTCTTAAAGCGAAATTTTCATCCAACAGTTCTTTCAAAATTACAGTTAATAATTTAACTTCATTTTGATCAAAAAAATGATTGATGGGTCGTGTATTATCACTGTAATTCATGAGCAATTTACAAATCATGGATGACATCTGCCAATCTGAGGGGCCAATTTCATTTAAAAGATCAATAAGTCTTTTTAAATTTTCAGTTAATATTTTAAAAATGTATTATGAATGCTTAAATTTACTTTTTGACTCCATTTTCTTCCCGAAGAATGGCTCGATTTTCTTGGTCTGTCATGATATTTATCAAAAATCCGATAACTATGTATATTAATTCCCTATTGTTCGAATTTAAATAAGCAATTGCCAATATGTTAACTAAATATTAAGATATTAAAATATTATTTGGCTCATTTTTTCAAATAGAAACCTTTTCTATATGCCAAATATCCGTGAACGCTCTGATCCCTTGACAAATTGGCTAGTACCCTAAAAACTTCAGTTATTGCTTCAACATTGTTTGAAAGAAGAAATTTCATCATAACTTAAATTTAAATCTAATTAAAAAAATGCATCTTTTATCAAATCTAATTTTTTAATACAATCAATTATTTTTTGAGAATTTTCTATGATCAAATCTGAATAGTAAAAAGACAAATTATTTATTGTAACTATTGTGTTTATAATCAACTCTTCACAGTTCAAATCTTTGAATTCTAAATCAATCCAAGGTCAAAATAGAAAATAAAAATTGTATTTATGCTTATTTTACCAAGAATTTTCAAGAGGACATCGAGAACGTCTGGTCTCTTGGCCAATCTTTCGCCAACTTCTTCACTAATTGCTAAATTGGCCACAATTCGTACATACTTGATGAGGACATCTTCATTAGGACTAGCCTCTGTTTCACTAAGCTCTTCCAAATTACCACTTGACCCAGCATTGTTCTTTTTTAAATCAAATTAGAACAAAAAAAATTTCAATTATTTACCTGTTGGTCATTGCTAAAATAAACTTTTAGCGTGTTAAGTAAAGTTTCAATTGAGTATTTTTCGCTCATAAAGCGTAGGCGTGCGTTTTCATAACGACCAGTTATATTACCCAAAATGAATCCAATACGAACAACTAAATCTTGTTTGGACTCGTGTTTTATCATTACTTTGAGAAAAGACTTGTAAAATGACTCATGAGGGATCAAATCTTGACAACAATCGGAATGCAACGTCAATTTGCTGTTGAAAAGAGAAATAAACTAATCCATTAATTTTTAATAGCTAATAAAATTTACCTTAAAATTCGAGATACATTTAACATAAGTTCAGGATCACTAGTATAATATTTTAAGATGTAGACCAAGTGTTCCATTAGTTTAAGGTTAAGAAATTTTTGTCTGGTATTAGATAGATCAGCTAGATTTCGAATGGTCGCTGTTATCTTAAGATTAAAGGGAGAAAATTTTTTTAATTGAGTGAATAAGGAAAAAAATAGTTTTTTTAATACCTGTACTAGAGCATGGCCAGCTTCAGCCTTTAATGTCTCTGTGTCTTTGAACTTAAACAATTTTTATAATTTTAAAAGTCAACATGATTAAAAAATTGTTTACATATTTAGTCAAATCTTTAATTATTTGTATTAGAATATTTTCCAAATTTTTTGATGACATTAATTTTAAAATTTTTATATTTTCGCTTAAATTTTTGATTGTTCCACAAAAATAGATAACTGTGTCGGAATTTTCTTTAAAAACAAATCGTTCCGGAACGCTAAATAAGATCTCTTCAATTAAAAAAAAAATCACTTAGTCTCTCAATCAACTCTGTTTTAAATTAATTACCTATTGTTTGAGGATCCATAAAAAAAAGATCATTTTCACTATTTCTACTAATTGAAAACAATAATCTACAAATATTAGTCAAATTGCTACCGGTAATTTTCATCTAAATTCAAAAATATTTAGAAGGAAAAATTTGAAAAAAAAAATTTAACTTTTACATTTAATATTATTCTAGAAATTTTCAGTTTTATCTTGTCACTTTCTGTATCTAGATATTTGAATAAGAGCTTTAGAATAACTGAACGCTTCGAACAAGTTTTCAGATAAATTTGGTTGTCACAAACAAGTTGATTTAGGACGTCTGAGGAATCACAGAATAAATCAATTTGATTATCTTAAAAATAAAATGAATTTTTTTTGTGGTTAAAAAATATTTATTTTAAAATTTTACTTTTGAATAAAACCTCCATTTTATTTATCAATGGTTCAATAAAATTTTTCCAAGTAATATCTACTTTATCATTGTCATATTTGATGTCTTGATTTTTTGCTTTTTTATCATCATTTTTGAACTTCAATTTATCAGTGCTTTTTTCCAATGGCGCCAATCGACTCGCTGACTTCGGGCTTGAAAGTTTGATTAAATCACTATCTTCATTTCGTAAACTTGTCTTTGATTCGCTTTCTAATGATGTTTGTGTACTATACGTTGATTTTGATGAAGTTTTTCCTTCAATTGGCGAGAGTCTGTTAGCTGATATTGGTCGACTCACTATCGGATCTGTTTCAAAACTTTTTGAGCCGATACTTAAATCAAAATTTAGATTAAAAAAATTTTTTTCTGAATAAAATTACGAGAAAGAGCTTGGTGGTCTTTCATTTACTGGACGGGTACTTTTGGGTCCAAACAAACTGCGTTTGTCTTCTCTAGGTGTAAACGGTCTGTTTGAATTTAAAGTTCTGGCCAAGTTAGCTGATTCGGGCAGATAAGCAATCTGATTACGTTTGGCATCGTGAAGTTTTTCTTTTGCCGCTTTGATTATCTGAGAAGATGTTGGTGCATTAGAATGTGACTCGTAAAATGGAATGTCATTTTTCTGCGACTTACGACGCATTAATTCCGAACTTTTTGGTGAACTGGAACGTGACATTTTTATTTATTTTTCAACTTTAGATAAGATATTTAATTATTCTTGTAAGTCATAAAGCATATGTTGAAGCTTGATAAAAGCATAGTTTAAATTTTTTTATTAAAAGAATTAAAATTAATTTGGAATATGTGAATTTTAATTCAGCAGTAAATATGATTAAAATTGATTTAATTTTTTTCTATTTTAATATTCAGTTTCCATGACAGCACTTAATTTCTAATTCAAAATTTTGACTACTTTTATTGCTAAAGTTTTTCATATCCTAAAATTACTCTTCGAGTTAATTAATTAAAATAAAGTTATTAATGCTTGGAAAAACATAAATCAAAGTATTTTTTTAAATTTAGGAAATTTATCTGAACCTAATCTAATTATAAAACTTAAAAAAAATTAAAACATTTTGTTCATGAAAAAATTAATTTGGTCATCAAATTAGAATTTTTACATGGGATTTTTTTTTTTAATAAAAAGTTGCTGCTTGTTGATCAAAATTTATTTTTAATTCAAATACAAATTTATTCTTTAAATAAATTTAAACTATCTAAAGTTTTATTATTTTTTTCTAAATAGGAAGCTTTGAATCCAAATTGAAGATCTTAAATAAATAATAATTTAGTTTTAATTTGGCACTGTGAATTTTGGAACAAAAAACACAAACAAAAATTGAAAATTAAATTTTTTTTTTTTAATCTAAAAATAGTCCTGCAAAATGTATCAATTGATTTAAAGTATCTATCATCCAAATTTTGTCTGTGTAAAAACTTTGCAATCGTGCAAAACAGTATATGTATTAGAAAATTATTAAAATTAAATTACAGAGTTTTAGCACAGACTAAATTAGGTGATACATACTTTGTATCAATTGATACATTTTGCAGGACTATTTTTAGACCCTTAGAAATAAAGTTATTTTGATTTTAAATTTTAGTTTTTGTTCTTTGTTCCAAAATTCACTATGCCTTTAATTTTAAAATTATTAATTTTTTTATTGTTTTACCTGAAAAATGAATTGATTGATTCTCTGCTTCTGTGAGGCTAAAATTAAGACTTTGATTACTTTGATTTCGACTTTTACCATTATTCTCAACTTGGCAATTTGTTAAGTTATTTCCTAGCGGATCTTCTATAATTAAAATAAAAATTTTGATTTTTTTTATCCTATTATTTACCATCAAGAGATTGCTGTTGGTCTGATATTTGAAACTTGTCTATTTCTTTAAACAATTTAAAAAAATTTTTGAAAAATTAATCTTGAAAATTACTTAATTTAAAATTATTAGTTTTTTTTTGGGCTTTACGGGGAATTGGAGTCAATGTTAAATTTAGATTTGGTATTAAAATAGTTGGTGTTTGATAAAAATTAATTTCTTTAGCACTATCATTTTGATTTTCTCTGTAGCTTATCTCAGCGCTTTCTGAAATTCTCGTCAAAGGTGTCGATGTAAGACACGAAGGTTTTCTTGTTAGTGATTGATACTTGCTCTGGATCCAAATTGGATCTCTTGGCTTAAAATAATAAAACTAAATACAACAAATCTTAATTTAGATTTTTCTTACTTTTAAAAAAACATCTGAATCGTTTTTGTTCGAATGAGTACAACTAAATGAATTCGAAAGAATAGTTGGTACTGATAAATCCAATTGATCTGATGATCTCTTGAAATTTAAAGCTTAATTTAATACCATTTTTATTGTTTTTTTTTACATTTTTTTTTTCTTTTTCTTTTTCTGTTTCTACTTTTTTAATTTTTATTTGATCATTAATCATGTTTTTGTATTCCGAAGCTCTTATTATTCAATTTAGCTTAACAATGATGTTTTTTTTTTGTATAAAATTACATTTTTACAATATTTTTTTTTACACTTGACCAAATTTCATCATTTTTCGCTTTTTGAATAGAAATTTCATTTAAGTATTCAATTTTCTTTTTTTTTAGTTCCTCAAGCCTATTTAAAAAATATCAGATGGGGATGATAATGCATTTTAATTGTCACTCTTCAAGTTTATTTTTGTATGAAATTATTATTTTTATTCCATCACCATTTGATTTCATTTCTTCCTGAATAATTTTTTCTATAGAACAAAGTTTTTCTTCGAGCTTAGCTTTATTCGAGTTTCTAAAACAGACAATTAAGAAAATTAAGAAAAATTACATGAGGTTTTGTATTTACAATTTTTCATCTAAATTCTTTTTTGCTAAATTTAAATTATTTTGTGCAATTGAAAAATTCTTGCTTGCTGTTTTGGTAGATATCAAAATCCTTTGAGTATAATTATTGTTATTATCATTTTATTTATTGACTTAAGCCTCATAGGCAAAGTTAGAAAGGAAAAAGTTATATAAAAATAAAATTAAAAGTTTTCAATCTAAATCAGTCATAAATTTAGCTTACCGTTGAATATTATCGTTAATTTTATCAGACAACGATTTATACAGTTCAAGTTTTGAGATTAATTCTTGTTTTTTGTCACATAAGACTGAAAATTCAGTTTTCAAATTGCCAATTTTTAATTGAATCTCTATACAAAATTAGTAAACATCTGTTGCCTACTTTTTTCATAAATAATTAACTAAACCTTTAATTTCTTCATCAGTTTGTTGAATAAAGCTGGAAATTTTTTGTTTTTCAAATTCTGAGTAAGCAAATTGTAAAATAAATGGCCTAAAATTTTCATAAATTTTTTACCATGAATTTTTAAGCCATCTTCAATGCTAATAACTTCCTTGTCAAATTCATTTAACTGAAAATTCATTTTTTTATGTCCTCGTGTTTCTCATAAAAAATTTATTTTATTTTTAAAAAGCTTAATCCTTGACTTAACTAGATTTAAAAACTTGTTTGTGCTTTTCTTAAATTGTTTTAGTGGAAGTTGCAGATACTAAGACAAATTTTGTGTCTATACAAAAATCATATTTTAACAAAACATAAATTTCTTAACAAGATGAAATATATTTTTTTCAATATTACTTGAAATAAATAATTCTATTTAGTAAAAAATTAAGTTCCAAATGAACTATGTCTGTGGTAAAAAAAGCTTCAGATGACGAGCTAAAATTGGTACCATGTGATCAAAAGTCAAAGCGAAAAATCAACGTATTGGACGAAGATACCTATATTCATAAATTGGAGAGTATAATTGAAAAAAGCTTTTTTCCCGATTTGGAAAGACTAAAAATACAACAGGCTTATCAAGAAGCTCTTAAGACTAATGATTACGATGCGCTTAATAACCTGTATGAAAGATATAATAAACTTGTCAATTCAACGCCTAGAAAATCGTCAGAGGATATTCAAAAAACTGATTTACCCTATGCAAACGAAGAGCCTCCAGTAATCAATCTAGAACAGCCAACAAATGTTAAGATAGCCGAGTCTTTGGATTCATTTTTGACCAAAAATACCAGTGAAGATAACATTTCTTTCGAAGCTCTAATAGAAGATGCCGAAACTAAGCAACGAACTAAAATTCATCAAGCTTGGCTATTTGAAAAAGAAAAGCACCATTTGAAGGTAAATCTTAAAACAATAATTTTTTTATTTATTAAAAAAGTAAAAAAGAAATCAGAAGAATCGTTGATGCTCGATGGTCCAAAACTTAATGATGAAGTGATAAAATCGCTCGATACTTGGAAATATACAAGCAAAAATACTTTAATGTATATTCCTGAGGGAGCACCACTCACTTTGGAAGAAGAGCTAAATCAAGCCAAATCTAGTCGAGTGATTAATCATTCAAATACACGATTTACACCAGAGACTTTAAACAAACTTGGAACTGTAGTACAAATGCCTGCAACTAATACAAAGACAAATCCTATGACTAATCCGTTTGCTAAGCTTAATGTCGACGGGAAAGAGCACGGACCAAAAGAGACACCTAAAGTACGCGGTTATAGCTTAGTTGATCCGTGTCCATCACCTATGCCGGGCAAGCTGGCAGGTGACGAATCGCCAATGATGATATGGGGTGAAGTTGAAAGCACACCAATGAGACTGGATCCCACTCAAACACCATTTACTCCTAGGCTCTCTGATGGACCTGAATTCAAAATTCCTGATATTCCAGAGCGTGAAAAAATTGCTTTACAGCTAGAGGAAAAAATAAGTGCTGAAAAACGAAAGAAAAAAATGGAAGCTTTAAAACAAGTTCAACGAAGTATAGCATCACCATCAAGAAATATTCTAAACTCACCTAGAGCGTCCGATAGAATAAATAACATGTCACCAGCAGCACAGCGTTTGCTTTCTTTGAAAAATAAAGATGATTCTATACTTTCGTCACCTATTTTGGCAAGATCTCCCTCTATTAAAAGTCCCTACATGGGATTCGAATCACCAAGAATAACGACTCCAGATTTTTCAAGTCGTCAATTGAATAAATTGAAAAATAGTCTGAAAAGACCAGTTGATTCATCTTTCGATGATGAGCTAAAGCTGCCGAAAAAATAATACACAAAGATATTTTAAATGTAAATTGTTTTATATATAATCGAAAATATTTTTTTCTTGTTTGATCTGTTATTTAATTATTTTTTTAAATAAAATAAATAATTTTAAAAATTGAAATAATAAGCTAAATTTTTTTTTCATACTTTGAACTAGTAAATTAAAATTTTTTTCAACTCAAACTTATTCCAACAAGCGCCATAAATCGAAACACAGTTTTGGCCAATAAAATACAAAACAACTTATAATAAGATTTAAAATTAATTAATTTCAAGTCAACTTTTTTTAGGATAAATTGATTACTATTGATTATGAATCATTCAAAATACGCATTCATTATTCAATTCATATTTTAATTTTTAATTTTTAGTGAAACTTATTTTCAAAATTTATATCTTATTTCTTAGTTTCACTCTAGCCTTTTTATTGCCCCTTACTATGACCTAAGTTGTCCTCATACGACACCATAAATATTTTGCTAGTTTAATATACTATTTTGTAGAGAACTTTGGTCGTAGTAAGGGGTCAATAAAAAGGCCAGAGTGATAGATTTTGAGAGTGAAGTTTCAATAAAAGTATAAATTCTAGAAACTAGAGATAAAAAAATTAGAGAAAAAAAAACTATAAAATCTCTAAATTTCACATTTATACTATTCATATATATTTATATATTTGTTCATTATTTTTTTTATAAATAAATTTTAGGACAACCATTTTTAGCCACCGGTTATATCTTTATAAAGATATCATTTATTATATATTTATAAAAATATAATAATCATCTTAAAGATTATTGATTATTTATAATCATATTTTATGGATCAGCTTTTTGTAAAATTCATTTAATATTGTAGGCTTAAAAATGCCTAAAAATTTTATGATATTAAAATACTAGAAAAATTGGTAACTCAAAATTTTTTGACTAATTCAAATAAATTTAAAAAAATTATTAAGTTTTTTTATCTAATTTAAGTATCTCTTTAGCTAATCTTCAAAATATAAAACCATTTTTCTCAAAAAGATTGATCGCTGCCAACTCTCCTTTTTTTCTGTTATCATAATTTCGAAAATACATTCATTTCTCATCACAAGTAATGATTCGTCTAAAATCAGTTCATCTAGAGGATTTTAAAAAATTCGATAAAAAATTAAATAATCTTTTTAATAGTGTTTCTTATCACTCAAATCCTAAAGGTTTTTCAATTAAAATTAATTAATATTAGCATTTTTTGATTTTAGTTAAGGTTCACCAAGTCATAAACCCGAGTTAAGAATTTAGGATTTTATTCCAAAATAAAAAAATGAATTCTAGGATAATTTTTGTTGAATTTTCTGAATTTTAAGTCTTTGACTTGATATCTTTTACTAATTTTGGGTTTTTAAGCATCCATATTATTGCTAAAAGCACGTTTTTTTAAACCAAAAATACATGGACCGATAATATACAAATGGTTAATTCTTTGTTAAAGATGGTTAAAGATTAGTTAAATGATCCGAATAATAGTAGTCAGGTTTTTGTTTTATATCGAATTAACTTTATTTAATTAATTAAAACCCTATAAACTTTCGTTTAATAACTTTAGTTTTTTTTTAAAAAGAAGCTAATTGTATCCTGAATAAAAGTTGGTAGCCTTTTTGCTTTCGGATTATTAAATTGTCTAAATATTTTTCTACTTATCTAATTGAAAAAAAAATCTCCATTTTTTTTATTTTTTAACTAAATAAAAACAAAGAAAAGATGAAACATCAAAAAAACCTCCAGGTTTTGAGTTTTATTTCTATCATATAAAATTTTTTTTAATATTTGTTTATATTTCTTCAAGCTATATTCTCTTTTTTGTTATATATTAAAGGTAAGTGAAATTTAAAAAAAAAAGAAAGAATTTAAGAATTTTTTATTCTAAATTAAAATTAAATTATTAACCATAGAAACAATTAATGAATTTTCATTTAAAATAATATTTGAAAAAAAAAAATTGAAAAAAAATTAGTCTTAAAGTTTACATATCGATTTTATAATATAAAAAAATTAAAATATAAAATAAAAAAGTTTCCAATACTGCTCTTAAATTGTAATTTTTTTTATAAAAGAATTTTTTATGATTTGTAAAAACAATTTTTGGATATACTAAAAATTTAAAATAATCAGAAATATACTGCGTCGGAAACAAAAACTTTCAAACAAATGGATGCATAATTTAAATAGCTATCATTAAAGTATTTAATTTAATTTTACTAGTTTTGGGTTTTATTTTGATTATTATCTTTCTAAAAATTACAATTTAATTTAAAAAACATGACAAATATTTCAAATAATTTTAATTTTCTTTTTAAAAGATGAAATTTAGTATTGAATCAATTCTTTATGATTAGTATTTGCTTTTAAAATTATTTTATTAAGCCTGGCTTTAAATTTTCAATTGAAATATTAATCAAATTATTTTTTTCAAAATTTATATTTACCATGGCTCAAAATTTTTTAAACTTTTTTGTTAAATTTTAAACCTTGAAAATATTGAACAGCAAAATAAATTTAACCATTTAAACACAAAAATTTAAATTTAAACCAAAATATATTTTCAAGATTTTTATTCAATCTTATTATAAGAGACCAGGTTTTAAACTGGAAAGATTTTAAAGGTATTTTTAAATAGCTTTATTAAGGATCAAATATTTTTAATGAGTCATCGCAATTTTATTTTGATCACATGACCATATTTAAATTATTCTTAAAATTTTAAAGTAAAAAAAGTGAATAGAATTTTTTATTAGATACCATGAATGAAAATATTGCTAATAGAATTTAAATTATAAAATTTAACTTGAGAAAATATCTCAAATATGCATTTAAAATAAAAAAGTAATAATAAATTTTCATTTAGAAACTCTTGTATGCTTGTTGGAACTCAAATTTTTAAACCATGGTAAAAAATAAAAATTATTCGGTTGTTAAGAAAGAAAAAATATGCCAAAATTGTGATAATAATTATTTTAAATTATAGGAGAAAAAAATAAAATAAATTTTAAAATAGGTTATTTTATGAGTAGCGGAAAAGGCAAGTTTATCCATTAATGTCTTACAATATTTTATTCTTTATTATGAAAAGTATAACAAACTAAAAGAGACCCAAATCATGATTTTTTAAACATAATAATAATTTATTATTTTTCTTGCATTTTTAATATGGGTTAATGCAAAAATTTTCAAAATATCTTTTTTTTAAATTAAAATTTTATAGATTTTTATTCAATCTTATTAAAAACTAAAATGTCGTCCGAGTCAGGTTTAAAACAGCGCAAACCAGTCAGCTCAATGGAATCTAGATATGGCGATTCAAATAATTCAGATGCTTTTCAAAATCTAAGCGAAAGTGATAAGGAGGAAAACAACGACGACTTCGATGCTGATTCCAAAGAGACTAGACTCACATTGATGGAAGAGATACTTTTATTAGGACTTAAAGACAGAGAAGTAAATCAAAATACAACAAAAATATTTGGTATTTTCAATTTTTTTAAAGGGATACACTTCTTTTTGGAACGACTGTATTTCTAGTGGCTTGAGAGGTTGTATTCTTATTGAGCTGGCTTTGAGAGGTCGAGTGGAACTGGAAAGACAAGGTATGAGAAAAAGAAGTTTGTCTAATCGTCGTTTAATAATAAAAAGTGATACTCCCACTGGTGATGTACTGCTCGATGAAGCTCTTAAGCACATAAAGGAAACTGATCCACCAGAGACTCCTGAAGCATGGATAGAGTACCTTAGTGGTGAAACTTGGAATCCCTTGAAATTACGATATCAATTAAGAAACGTACGCGAACGTTTAGCTAAAAGCTTGGTTGAAAAAGGTGTTTGTAGTACTGAAAAAAAAAATTTTTTTCTTTTCGACATGACTACTCATCCACTAAATGATTCTCATTTAAAGCAAAAATTAATAAAAAAAGTCCAGGATTCTGTATTGTTAAGATGGTGTAATGATGTTAATCGAATGGATAAGCGATTAATGTCACTATTATATTTGGCTCATTCGTCCGATGTACTAGAAAACGCATTTTCGCCTCTAAAAGACGAAGACTACGAGGTTGCAATGAAAAGAGTGCGCGATCTGCTTAGTTTAGATCCGGATATAGAAAGTGCCAAATGTACAAGTCCATCATCTATTGAAGTAATTTGGGCTGTGGTTTCCGCTTTTAACAAATAAAACTATTTTGTTTAGTTATTTTATTTAAAAGAAGATTTTTTAATTTTTTGATGTAATTTTTCGAATCGAATAAATTTTCAAAATAATCAATTAAATAAGTTAATTAAGATTCGAAGATTTTTTTTATTCAAGCAAAATATTATTTTTTTAAAAAAAGCTAATTTTATTTATATTGGATTTTTAAAAACTGAAAAAAAAAACAACTAAAAAGACAACCGTAATTATGGTACAAAGATGGGATGATCAATCGACATTGATTTACGGTGCAGATAAATTTAAGTTATTTAATTTATTTTATTTTTTGTTTTTATATGCGGACTAACCATGATTTTTTTTTTCAAATAAAAAAGTTATCTTTATTTTTATCTAATACTAACTTAAGGAAAAACAAAAGTAAGCTAAAATTAATTTTTTTTTTGTTATTTAGAAATAAAAAAAAACATGATATATTTTCGAAATTTTTGTGATTTTTGTTTAAATTAATTTAAGGATTAAATTTAAATAAAAAAGTTAATTGTTAAAATTAAAATTTTTTTTTAAGTTTCTTCATTTAGTAAAATATATTGATAAATTTGAAAAGTTAAAAAAAGCTTATTTTTTCTTATTTTTAAATGTTTTTTCAATTAGATGACATGTGATGAAAAAAATGCTTTAACATAAAATATGAATTATGAGCATTTTATTTAATATAAAACAATTTTTTTATTATTTTCGTCATCTTGTCTAGTGACAGTATAATTTTTAATAGCACTCAAACAAACCGAGCCAAATAAAAATCAAACATGTTAATTTCTGTTAAAATGCATAATTAAAGATTTTTATATTCAATAAATAATTAAAAAAAAAATTTCCGCGAATGCATATTCAATTAAAGAAATGCATTTGATATTTTGCTTTAAATTTTATCTGCACAAAAAAATGATAAGATAAACATGAAGAATTTTTAAAGACGATTAATAAACAATTGTTAGTTTTATTGCCAAGACAAATGCAAATTTTGTTATGCTCAAATTACAAGTTGGCAATTAAAAATTCAGCAATTTTTGTTCAGTTTACATTGCTAAATTTTTGAAAAAAAAATTGAAATGAGCCGAAATTCACAAAATCCGGTTCAATTCATGCAAAAACGTTTACGTCATATTTCATGGCTAAAGTTGAGAAATTTACAAATAAAAGCCAATTTTTTTTATGTTTGGTTCACAATTCATTCTGATGAAAAATCAAGGGCAATTTTTCTCAGTGATAAAATCGAAAATGATAAAAATCCTAGTTGGAAATTAAAAAGCATAAAAAATTTTTCGCACAAAAATTTCATTCTAAGAGTTTGGTATTCAGATAGATCAACTAGCGACTCAAAGTCGAGACTTAATCTTTTAATTGAAGCCGACATTGACTTAGACCATTTTGTCTATTTGGGAGACATTAATTTAAATTATCCAAGCAACAAGTTTAGTAATTTCATAGTTTTTGAATTTTTTGATAACTTGGTATTTTGTGAACCGATTGACGAAAACCAAATCATGGTCAAAACTCAGAATTCCTATAAGTTGAATTCAAATGAGCAAAAAAAGTCCTACGATCTAAATCTATTGCGTAGATTGTGTAATTTTGACCGAGTCATTCAAGAATTTAGGAAAAAAGCAGACCTCCTTAAGACTCACACAAACCCGCGTCTAGAAACGTTTCGCCACTATACTCAACTTAAAATGCAAATAGAAGAAACAAGTTACAACATTGAGTTGACTAAATTGAAACTGGAAAACACAAAAGAATCAATTTTAATTTTAAATGAAAATAATCGACGGCTAAATAAGTCAATTTTGCTTTATAAAAATTCTTTAGTCAATTTACGAAACAAGTGCAGAACAGAAAATGAATCAATAATAAATAAGAAAAATATTTGTGATAATTTAATACGTGAACAAGTACTGGTCGAAAAGGGAATTAAAATGCGTCAGAAAGAATTGGTGTTGGCCTTAAGCGAAATTTTTTTTATTAATAAAATTAAAGAGAGTTCAAATGAAATTGTAAATGTTTGCCTAGATTTTTCGAAAACCTATGAAGAAAAAAAAGAAAATGAGTTAAATGTTGCTTTGGGATATTTTGTCCAAGCTTTGGATTTGCTCTCATTTATTATTGCTGTTCCATTGCGCTATCCGGTAGTCGTCAGATCTTCCAAATCCTCAATTATTGAGTTTGTTGAAAATGGAAATATTAGAGAATATGCACTTTATTTAAACACAAATGGAAATGAGTTAGGTTTTAAATATGCCTTAAGGCTTCTAGAAAGCAATGTTTTTCAATTGAGATTTTTTTTAGATCCCAAACATGATTTCAGAAAAATAGAGGACTTACTTACTCACTTGAAATGGATGTTTGATTATCTAGTTATTTAGATAGATTTATTTTGTTCTGGTTGACAATCTAGTCATCAAACTATTTTTTACTTTTTGATTATTTAAAAAAATATTTATAAGCTAAAATTAATCAAATTACCGTTCATTTCCTTGGAAGATTTTTATTTAATTTTTTCTAAATTTAAGATGAAAATAAAATGATTTTTTTATAATCTGGTTCCCTTTTTTCTTAATTTTAATTTTAAATTTCTAAGACCTGATTCTTTAAATTACTTTGACTAATAAAATTTCTTTTAATCATTGACCTCTCTAATACAAATAAAAAAATCTGAGTGTTACATAGATACTTAGTTATGGAAATTGATTAAAAAAAATGAGAACATTTATTTATCAGCATCTTGGCAATTTTTTTATATGATGTTAAAAAGACATGGACTAGCTTGAAACAAAAAGTATCATTTATGGCTTTTTTCTTATCTTTTGTGTAAGAACTTAGAAAATATATGATATATTTCTCTTTCTACATTTCAATCGAAAAAAAGTATTTCGATTACAAGAAACAAGTTACTTTGTCTGATAGTGGATATTATTGAATGTTATTGTCCTACTGGAAAAGAAATGAGCATTACTGAGAAAGAAAATGATAGCAACCTGTATTAATCATAGATAAAATACATTTGAACAATTTTATAAAAAGAGTATTCAGTGCTTTGATTGTTCAATTCCCAAAGAATGAAGATAAATAGAGAAAAGCTAGATGCCCATGTTCTTGTTTTTTAAAGAAATATACTGTATGTTGCAAAAGTTTAGAAATTAATTATTTTATTTATCTAAATTTTTTTATATATTGAATTTTACAAA
>PJRA01000549.1:141767-153717 GCA_016987375.1 Brachionus koreanus | reverse complement strand
CAGATCGGAGCTGTTGCTCAAAAAGGTACTTGAAAAGGAGATGAGCTCCTCCCCATTATCCACTTGGATAGAATAGGGTTAAAAAAAAAATTATTTCAAAAACCACCTAGGTATGTCATGAGTAATTCACCTATTGTGAGCTACAGCAATAAGGATAAAGAACGTTTTACTAAGCGCACTAAGTTTAATCTTATGCCCGTATTTGAAATTTTTAAAAATGTTATAAGAGCAACTAGAGTCTTATGTTTCATTACAAAAGGAATTTCCTCTTTGTGTTTGGCCAAAAAAAGTCGTTAAAAATGAAGCAGAGAAATTAAAGAGTCCGCTATTTTTCAAGGCAATAACGATGAGGGCTTATTAACTTATATCAATAATGATAAGCATCATGTACAAATAAACCCACAGTGTTTTTGCGTTGAATGTACTTATTGTTCATGTTGTTATTTCTTAGATGAACCCATTTGTTTACATTTAATAGGGTGTTGTCTAAAAGATAAGATCCCTTTCCCTCGACTATCATTTAAGGGAAAAGCTGAACAGAAAAAAGAAGACGAATTTGTTAAGAAAACTAAGTCAGAAAAGACAAAAGCTGGCAGATGGGCCGAATTGGATTAGATTTTATTTGTTTCTCTCTTTTTTTATTTTAATTTTAATGTTTTTTTTCTCTTTTTAATACAATTATTTGGACATTACTTTTATGTGTTTTGAAACTGAAATAACTTTTGTCTCTTTTTTTTATTTTCTTATTTTCTTCTGACATATCACTTATTTGACTATATTCTTAAATTCTTATTTTATTTTTTAACTTTTATTTTAATCATTTTATTTTTCTCTGAAAGAGCTAACGCTCGATACAGATTTAGAAATAAATAAGTAATAATAATTTGGTATCTAAATTACATTACAAAAAAAATTTAATTTGTCAAAAAATGGGTAAAAAAATGTGTCTAGCCCACAAAAATGGCAGATTGTGGATCTGGTAAAAAGTGGAGATAAAAAGCAAAACTAAATAGCCAAGTTGTTAGGTGTATCTACAAAATGTGTCTCTTCAACTAAAAACCGATTTGAAAAGACTGATTCTGTCTCTGATCGAAGCCGTTCTGGCGACCTCGAAAACTAACTTTTAGGGATTAAAATTACATTTATAGAGATTAAAAAAGATCCTACACCTAGCTATCAAAAACTCGCCACTGATTTTAATTCTTAGCCCAAGGGGTTTGAATAAGTAAGAATACTATAATGAGATATCTCCAAAAAAATAGGCTTTGAGTCTGATTCAGCAATCAAAAAATCGCTTCTTAACATAAAATATAGACAAAAATGATATAAGTGGTGTAAACAGAGACTTAATTGGACATTTAATGATTGGTCCAGAGTTATATTCAGTGACTTTTTGAGGTCTTTATTCTTAAATCAAGAATTATAGTAAAAAGGTTTAAAAATGAGTTTCACCCGAAGTTCTGTATACCAAGGTTATAAAACTGTTGAGGGTCAGTCGGTATCTGGGGATGCATTTCTAACAAAGGCACAGTATGTTGCAAAAGTTTAGAAATTTTTTTATTTGTCAACACAACGATTGTTTTTATGTGTATAAAAGGCGGGAAAATAATAAAAAAGCGACTTTTTTAAAATATTTATCTGTGATCATTCCAATTACCTAAAATCAAAAAATATTTTTTGCCGTCTCTTTCAATCACATAAAAAAAGAATATAAACTACTTTGCAATATTTACTTATTATCGTTAATTTTAATTTCATCAAAAAATTAAATATTTTTTGTTCAATCAATTTTAATTAAATGTAAAAACTGATAATTCTGATTTTATTGATAAATTTATCAGACAAGTTAATCAAAAGCAGAAATTTTTTTTAATTGCAAATTTCAAAATTTTAAACAAAAGTGATGTAAATAATATTTTAAAAATATCATTCAAAATTTATTTCTGAAGGTTTTTTTTTTAAATTTCAAGCAAAATATAACAAATAATTGATTTTTCTATCTTTAAAATTAGAATTATATCGATTAGTAAAATCGGCTAAGTGACAATTATTGCTCATATCTAATATTTTAATCGAGTATTTTTAATAATCTTAATTAAAGAAATTAAATTGCTCAAACATAAAAAGATAAATTTAACTAAATAATTTAATTTATTGTAATAATTTCATTTTAAGGTAAAGTAGCTATAAAAATTCATCAATTTAAGTGCAATTTTCAGATTTTTTCAGATTATTTTCTTGCTTCGATTGATTTTAAAGCTCAAATTTAAAGCATGTCTTACTCAAAAAGCTGCTCAATTAATAATTAAGTTTAAATATAAATTTCAATTTTTTGATCGAATATTCGCTTGATTTAATCTTGAATTATAGTGAGGAGAGGCAATCATTTGAGTTAATAAAATTTGCTAAAGAATACTTGAGAAAATCATCTATAAATTTGATGAAATTTTTTTTTGAAAAAAAATGGAACCAAAATCCAAACAAAATAAAATGCTAGGCACAATTGAGAGGCAAATATCGACTGTGACTATACGAGGTTTTTCAATGGTCTCTTTAAACATAGAAGGAAAAGAAAGAGTTTGTTTAGCTCAAATATCAAATTTGTTGCTTAGTAAATACAGCTACAATGAAATTCATAATAGGAGAGTAGCCTTGGGTATAAATTGTATCCAATGTAGCACCAGTCAGCTAGAAGCATTGCGTAATGCAGGAGCAATGCCTTTATCATCACGTAGGTGTGGAATGATTACTAAAAAAGAAGCAGAGAGACTCGTTAATTCATTTTTAGATGAAAGCAGGCCTCCTAGCTTGCCAGAATCTTTCTATTTTGAAGTGGAACACAAATGTGAGTATGGCTGCAACGGAATATTTTATCCATCAAGATACAATAGCAGTCGAGCAAAATGCATTAGATGTATGCATTGTAACTTATATTTTTCGCCTAATAAATTCATATTTCATTCTCATGAAAAGTCTAACGTGACTTACAAGTCAACGAATAATTTGAATATAAACTCTTGGCGGAAGCACATAGACCTAGTTAACCCAGATGATGACGAAGATTTACATAATGCATGGGAAGATGTTAAATCAATTTTCAATAGTGGAAAGCGAAAAAGAAATATTTCTTATTTGGACTCGGATTCAGATAGTCAAATAAATACCTCGGAATCAAATGTTAAAACTCATTTGGAAGAAATTGCTAGTAGTAGTTCAATTAATCCGATGAAAAATTTTCTAAACCCAAATTTTGGACTAATGAATATTGTAAACTCGTATCAACCTCCTAATTTGTATTTGATGCCAGAGTTTTTGCAATTAAACAGGAATTTTCTAGCCTATAATTATTTAACAAAACCTAACAATTTTTTGATGAATTGTTTTTTGAGTAAAATAGAAAATTCTAGAAGTGAAGCTCATCAAAGTCAAAATAAAACAGTTTCTGAATGTTCTTCAACAAATTTTTTTAGTATATAAAAACATTTTTACAATTAATCAAAGGCTTTAAATAAAATTCATTTTTGATGATGATAATTAAATTTTTTAGTTATATTTTTAATATTTCATTAACAAAAAATATCCATTCTTGAGAGTTTTCTAATCTGGAAAATGCCAAAATGATAAATTTTGAAATTAATTTGATCACAACAAAAAACAAAATAAAATTTATGATTTGAAATTTAAAAAGTTTGCTCTTTAATTCTAAAGGATGATTGATACTTTGTATATATTTTTCAGATTGAAAAAATGGATTTTTTACTGTATTACATTTTATTAACAAAATAAGGATTTTAAATTAATCTTTTCTTAATATTAGCCATATGATTTTGATTTTTAATACTAATAAATAGTATCTAATTTTTTGATTCGTATCTTTTTCTAAACAAATTCTTGTCTAGTTCATAAAATCTAATGAAAACTTTACTAGTGCATAAACAAAAATGAATATCAAATATCAAAAATCGTAAAAAAAATTTATTTATAATTAATAGAGTATTGCAATCAAAATTTTGTTTAAAATATCTCATAAGAAAAAAATTTAAATGTTCAAATATAATCTAATGTTTGGAATTTTTTCTTTTTTACTTACGTTATCTAAAAAGAATTCACTATTTTCAAAGTTTTTTAATAATCTAGATGAATCTAGATGACTTTTATTAGCTATAAATTGTTTTCTATTTCACATGTCAATTTGTCTATGTATTCTAGATGGTTTGTATTGTATGCTTTTTTGGGTATAAAACCATGCTATTTCTCACTAATTAGTTTGTTTTCGAGCAAAAATAGTAAAAATTGATTCTTGATAATCTTTTCTGTACATTTTCCAGGAATTGATGTAAGTGAGACTGGTCTATAATTTTTTGCATACAATTTATATCTGCTTCTATGGAGGGTTGTTATATTTGCTTTTTTCCATTCAGTCGGCAGTTGACCTTCAAGAAAAGATCTGATAAATATTAGCGAAAAAGGAATCGAAAATGATTTTTGAGCAGTTCTTCAATAAGAACGGGTTGATAATCTTATTTTTTATATAATTTTTTAAAAAACATTATCCTTTTAATTTTAAATTAAGTTATAAAGTAAATCTCTAAATTATGTTTTTTAACTGTTTCAAAAAATTTTAGAAAAAAATTTTTTTCATAGATATCCATGTTTTATCGAAAAATTTTGGATTATTTTTTAATTAACTTTAATACAATTGTCAGAAATTTTTGATTTTTATTACTGTTTTAGATAAATAACGCTTTTTAGATTACCAAATTTTACGTAAAATATGGTCAATTCATTCATTGTAATAGAACTATATTTGATTCCTGATTAGATTCCATTTATTCTTGAAGATCAAGTCACCATTTTTAGAACTCAAATACATACGTTATTTGTTTAATTTAATACAAAAAAAATTAAATATTCATAAAATTTTGTGTTTACAATTAGTGAAGGGAGTTTTTTTGGTTTTTCGGTATTGTTTAAAAAATTCTGCTTGGTATTTAGCAAAATAAAAATTGGCTGACCGAAAATTTATCGCTATTAAGTAAACTAAAAAAATTAATCTTACAAATTTGAAAATAATAAATAAAAAGCCTTATGTATTGATAAAATTTAAGTTTTTTTATTCAATAAAAAATGATTATAAAATCTAGTATGGAGCAAAAGTAAAGAGAGCTTTTAATGATTAATTATAGAATAACTTGAATTTAATCTTTTTTTAATTTTCTATAGACAATTTTATCATGTTCTGATAAAATTAGCTTTCAATTTTTACTGAATTTTTTTGCTAAAATATTGAAAATTAAATTTTTAAATAGCAGCTATATAAAATTTCATTACTTACTGAATAATAGTTTTAATAGTCAAATATACCTAATTTAAAATTCAGCATTTTAGAAAAATACTTATTTTCAATAGAGGTTTAAGTATCCTAGTAATTTCTTAGCAACTGTATAAACCATTTGAAAAATCAAACTAAATAATTCGCACTCGAAGATTTTACTATTCTTGAATGTTTATGATTTATTACTAGCTTTTATAGCTATCCTTAACGATAAGAAAATGAAGTAAACCTAAATTTTTCATTCCTCTTCTAACATTGACTAATTGCTTATTGATAAGAGATTACTCAACTGAAAATATTGAAGAGCAAGTTAGAATCATTGCCGAATCATCACGATCAAGACTTCATGAATTTTTTGTTGACTACGATCGTCTCAGAAGCGGCTTTGTTACTAGTAAATCAATTTTAAATGATCAAATAAACAAAAATTTTATTGTATTTTTTTTAGAATCACAATTCCAACGAATTCTTGATCAAGTTCTTAAGTCTGCTTTAACTCAAGAACAAATTGATCTTCTATCGAACAAATACGATCTGAAAAGAAATTCTACAGTTAACTATAGAGAGTTTTGCCGCAGTGTTTATCGTGAATTTCCTGAAGACGATTTTAGAACTAATCCTCAAAATAATGTTTTTAAAAACCCAGAATATCTTGGAACATTTAGATCGTTGCAAAATCTCAATCAAAATGAGGAGCAACTCCTTGATGGGCTTTTATCTGATCTTAATTCATACTTTTCGAAAAAAAACATTGACTTGTTACCAAATTTTAGAGACTTTGATCGAAATAACATTGGTATTGTAACTGAGAGCCAGGTAAAATTAAAAAAAAATTTAAATAAAATTCTTTTTGTTAAATGCAATTTTTTTTTAAAGTTTTTAAGAATAATGACTGAACCAAACATGAGTCATGAAGAACTAGGGCTTTTGATTCGAAAATATCAACAACCAAATGTCAAGTCTATGTTTAACTATCTGAATTTCTATAATGACCTTATGAGTAAATCGGACCCAAAAGGAGAATTATCAAAATTTTCCCAGCCCAATTTGACTAAAAAAGAAGTAAGCATCTAATAAAATTTTATGAGAAATATTTGCCAAATAAAATAATCTTTAAAGAACAAATTTTTTATCACAGTTAAAAAATGTTAAAATTTTATTTTTAAAGGAAGCTATTCTTTCAATACAAGAAATAATTGATAGAATCTCAGTAATTTGTCACAAAGAAGGTATTAGAATAGTTGATTTTTTTAAAGATTTCGATCGACTACGCAGTGGCGTAGTAACCGATAGACAATTTGCAACTGCAATATCTTTATCAGTCAAAAAGCCGGCCAATTTAACTGAAGATGATACGAGACAATTGATTGAGTATTTTAGAAGAGGTGACGACCGATGTGACTATAAAACTTTTATTGAAACTGTAGAGAACGCATTTAACGTTCCAGATATGGAAAAAAAACCATTGGCCAAAGTTATTCGGCCACCAAACGGTCTTCTATCAAAGGTATCAATTTAAAAATTAAATAAAAGTGTAAAAATTTTAAGTTTTTTAGAGATAAAAATAATAGTAGAAATTAATATATAAATCAAGAAAACAAAACTAAATAAATTAAATAATGTCTAATTTTTTAAATAGTTAAATTTAGTCAAAAAAATTTAATTAAACAGAAATTATATCAGCTCATTTATTTTATTTTTCGTAATTAATCAAAATTTTTCTATAATTTGCTCATTTAGAAAAAATTCTTTAAATATTTTAATAAACAAAGAAAAGTTGTATATGTGTTAATTTTCGAATTACTAAAAATTTAAATGTAGAGTTAAGATAGCACTCAGAACCCGGAGATAATTTTTTGGGGTTTTGTGTTACATCTTTTTGTTTTTTAAGTTAAACAGATATGATAATTTTTGAATTTTTTTTCAATCAAGAATCTAAAATCAAAAAAAATTAAAATTTATTTATTTTTGTTGCCAAATGTGCTTATTTTTATAGAATAAAGAGTAAAAATAAAAGGTTAGACAGAAGGTCGAAACAACTCCTCCGGTATTTGAGAGTTAAAATTTTTATGCAAGCAATTTTTTTCTTATTATACCTATTTATTTTTTTATATTTGATTTGAATCGAAATTTTTTTATTTAACTCATTAATTTTTTAGACTTTGAACGGAAATTTGAGTTCTACCGAAGAAGAAATTGTCCAACGCACTCTGAATGATATATCCGAAAGAGTTAGAAAATTTAAGCTTCAGTTATTTACTTATTTCAAGGATTTTGATAGAGTATAATTTGGAAAAATTATTAATTTAGAAAAATTATTATTTTTTTTTAGAGTACTGCTTTTACCAGAAATGTGACTAAAATTCAGTTTGGTAGAGTCTTGTCAACTCTTGGTTTAATGCCGTCTACCAAAGAATTCGAGTTGTTGTGCAAAAAATTCGAAGACCCAGTGACTGGTGATGTTAATTATCCTGCTTTTTGCCAAGGAGTCGATGAGGGTCAGAGAAACAATAATTTAATAATTTTTCTAATAGTTTGTAATTTTTTTAGAATATGTTGGGAGTATAATAGATAAATTGGAATTAGAAGAAGAGAATAAAAAAGAATTAGCTAATAAAGAATATCCAATAGATATATCTTCAGTTGACTTGAATGAACTTATGGCACGAATTAGAAACCATTGTTTATCTAATAGAATTAGAGTGAAAGAATTTTTCCAAGACATGGATCCTTTAAATTCTAGTTTTGTCTCGAAAGCTCAATTCATACGATGTCTTAGCTCATTTGGCTTGAGTTCGATCGGGTCATTTAACATTAATAAAGTCCAAACAGAAGCTTTGTGTCAAGAGTATAGACATCCAACTGATTTAAAAAAAGTTAACTGGAAAAAATTTGAAGAAGACGTTGAATCTGTCTTCACAATCAGAAATTTAGAAAAAGATCCTAATATTTTAGTGCCAAAGTCCGAAACATTTTTGATGCCACCGCCTGGAACTGTAAGCTGGAAAGATGACGAAAATTTGAATACAACAGAGAATTACAATTATGTGATTGATCAATTGCGTGAAATCGTAGAACAGCGTCGAATAGATTGCTGGCCTCCTTTTAAAGACTTTGATAAGCTAAATAGAGGCCATGTGACCAGTCAGCAATTTCGTCAATGTTTGGCAAAACTTGGTTTACCAGTTCATGACAAGGATGTTCAAATACTAGAAGCCAAGTTCATGGATAATGCCGGTTTTAATTATTATGAATTTTTGGGTAAACTACAGCCTCATCCGTATATAGCTCCCAAATATAATGAATTCAGGGCTGAATTAGCCAAATTAAATTCCAAAAACAATGACTTTGAAAGTAATCCATATAAAGACGTTCAATCGATTTTGATTAAAGTAAAAGATCAGGTAAAAAATTTTATCTCTTAATATAGAGCATCATTTTTAAATAGCACAAGATTACTTTGATTTTATATTGTATATACTGGCAATATTGGAATAGAAAAAAAGAATTAAATATATATGAAAATTAAACTTTAGCATAAAATAATTTCACCAAGACAATAATTTGACTTGAACTTAAAATTTTAATTTTTTTTAAAAGTTATATTTCTTTTAAACTTGGCTAAAAATTTTATCATTACCACTTTACATGTTGTAAATTTTCCAAGAAAAATTAATCAATTGCAAATTTAGGATTAAATGATGTAGTCTTCTTGAATAATAGCCTCTAACTTTTCAGATTTTGTCTGCATTTTCATTGATTTATTTTCGGGATTCTCTTTCAAAGCTCCTTTAATACTTGAGGGAATTACAGATAATTATATTGTAGTTTATTCTGTCTTTGGCCATATGATTTCTTCAATTTCATCTGTGATGATCCTACAACCAAAAACTGATCCAAATAATGAATACACGAATAATGTTCAATGATCCTCTTAATCTCCTTTATTGAATGATTTATTTGATTTTGTGTTCATCCAACAAATGTAAGTCAATTAAGATCTTCTTGTTATGAAACATGGCTCCATTAAGTACTAATTTGAGCATTTATTCTTACTTCAGACCAAAATAAGTTTTAAATTGTCAAAAATCAAACAAAAAATTTCTTATCGTGTTAGCTAGTTGCTTTTACAAAGTTTGATTTTAATATTTCATTTTTTTAATTTGCTTAAAATGTCTTGGTCTAATTATTTTATTAGAGTCTTTACAAATTTTAAATTATTTCACCTGGCCAAATTTACATTTGAATTTTTGTCAGTAAGAAAATTACTTTAATTAAATATTTTATAAATTTAAGGTCTATAGAAGAAGAATAAGTATTTATGAATGGCTAAGAGATCATGACAAATTAAATTCAGGAAAGCTACTCAAAGATACTTTTAAACGTGCAATTAATTTATGTAATTTGGATCTGGAAAAATCTGAAATAGAAATGATTATTAATTAGTAAATAGATAAACACTATTAAGTAAACCATTTATGTTTATTTTTAATTTTTTTAGTTATACAAGTACAAAGGATGACAATTATGTTGAATATAAGGATTTTTGTCGTGAGGTTGAAAGAGCTTTTGGCAATGATCAACTGGAAAAAAATCCACTCATTCAATCCAATCAGCATAAACCTCAAAGCTTAAATGAAAGCAAAACCTTGAGTCCTGATGAGCAAGACAGAGTCTTAGTTGGTCTAAAAAGAATTGCTGAGAGGGTACCCTCACTATAATTATAATTTAAATAAAATAAGATTTAATTCAAAAGGTGCGGGCTAATCGAATGCAATTGTTTCCGCGATTCGAAGATTTTGACCGAGTTAAAAATGGAAATGTATCAATTAATCAATTTAGGCGAGTATTGTATGACCTTAATCTGGTCTCTTTATTGACAGAGCTGGAACTTGAATCCATTATTAAGAAATACTCAATCCGTATCGGAACAAATGATGATGTAAATTATGTTTCGTTTTGCGATAAAATATATGAAATTGGATCGTTTGAATACCGAAAACCCTAGAATTTTATTTGTAACAAATTTTTCAAAAATAAATTTAATTTTTTTATTTAAATAAATTAACTAGAAACATTAAAATAATTATTTTTATATTATATAGAAAATATTTTAATGTTATGAAAAAAATATCTAATAAATTTATAGAAATAATAATTTTTTTTCTCGAGGTATTAACATGTTTTATTCTTTATTTATGTATCGTCTATGTTGAGTCAAAAATTTTGTGTTTTTTAAAAAGCTGGATAATTATTAAAATCTTTGAACTATGTGATTCGTGGAATATTTTGAACTTTTTTTCAAAAAAGCGTTTCTGAATACACAAATGCCGAGTTATTTTCTCATAATAGTAAATCTGATGGATTAAATCTTTAATTTGAGCACTTAAATCTCTTTTTGGCTCGAAATGTTGATGTTCGTTTGGATAAATGAGAATTGGTGCTTTCATCGAACCAGGATCTGGCCATATTATTAGCTTCACTGAATAAACTTTCCGAACATACTACAACTGTAATTTTGAATAGTAATTGCATCGCATTTGCTGTTAATCTCCTTTCGCCAAGTACACTCCTGAAAAAAGTCGTGTTGTAAGCATCGCTATATTTATTTCACTATAAAATTTGATTAATTTTTAATTAAAAAAAAATTTTTTTTGTTTGAGAAGGTAATTCTTTTATTTGAAATTTTTATTTTAAATACAATTTCAAACTTATTCTTTTAATTCTAAAAAATTACATAAAATAAAAAGGACAATTTAAACTATTTTTACTATATTCTATATATCAAACGAAAGCTTAGTCAATATGGAACAAAGCTAGATATATTTTGTTTTTTTTATCAATTACCATTACTAAGATATTGAGCCTCTTAAATAACTAATCAAAAACCTCTCTTTTTAGTTTTTGAAATAATTTTGAAATATTGAATTATTTACTTCATTAAATAAATAATTATTCAATAGAAAATTCTTTCCTCTAAAAGATAGTAAAAACTACAGAACATAGAAAACCTTTTTAAAGTCAATTAATTATGAAAGAGTTGTTAATTTATTATCTCTACTTAAATCAATTAGATATTCACGAAAAGTTATTAACAAGTGGTATTGTGAAATTCAAACACAAATCGAACAAACGAGTTTTATTTTTTGATAAATATAAATTAACTAAAATAAATAAAAATAAATAATTGATTTGATTTCAAAAATAAAAGAATGTAAAAGTTTATTTTAGATAAAAAAGCTACAACAAAATATGTTGCAGTATTTTTTAAATGTTTTTTATTTTATCAAAAAAGGAAGAATTTTTGTTCGATTTGTATTTGTTTTTTACATTACTTTAACAAGTTAAACTTAAGACTTGGACTAAAAATTTTCATTGTTCATAAAATTACTTTTCATGCTGTTATTTTGTAAATTTACTAATTAAAATTCAAAAGCAAATACAATGATGTCATCAAATATGTAACTTTCTTAGATGAGGCTGAGAATTTATCAAAAAAAATTTTTAAATAATAATACTTAAACATCTACCTCAATCTGAACCTCAGTCTCATCTCAAAAATATATAATTCATATAATTTCATAAATTTCCAAATGAAGAAAAGAAAATGATAAA
>PJRA01000549.1:116967-136502 GCA_016987375.1 Brachionus koreanus | reverse complement strand
TGTTTAATTTATCTTGATAACTTTATTTAAAATTTTAATGAGAAATCAGCCGGGCTTTCTAGTGTTAAATAAAAACTAAAAAAACAGGATTTATAGAAAACAGAATCTCTTTTATTTATTTATTTTTTCGTTGAATTCACCATATACGTACAGTGATAGTAAGATAGTTAAAAATTATTTAAGCCTCAATGATCAGAACGTCTTAGATACTTGCTTGATATAGCACTTGTAATCTTTTATATGCTTGGAATTTCAGATTGCGTGATAGAATCAAATTTTTTCAGATTCTGTGAGTTTTAGAGTCAATATTTTAGATAAGAGAAGCAATACTTGGCTAATTAATAATTTTTGTAAAATTTTTTGAATATTTTTAAGAGCAAATTAGTTAAAAATTTTTATAAAAAAACTAATTCATAAAATTTAAAATTTTATTATTAAAATCGTTTCGTTAACTAACATTGAAATTTTTAATCGATGAGTTTTTTTTTTGTCTGAAATAAAATTCAATCTTTTCTGTTAGCTTGCTTTTTTAGCATAAGCGCTCTTTGTTGCTCCAGTAGTCCTTCCAAATGATCAGCTCGCTTGCAAGCTGCTTCATATTGTTGTTTAAGGCTATTAAATGTTTCATCTTTTTTGGCTACAACTTGCTTAATCCTTAATTTAATAAATTATTGATTGAAAAATTTCAAATTAAAACTTAATGGATGGATCTAATACCTTTCATGAACTGTATTCAGTTCATCTGCTTTTTCTTTTTGAACTTTTTCTATTTCTTCTTTTTTCTTGTCCAATTCATATTGATGTCTTGATTTTATCTCAGCCATTTCAAGCTTAATTCTCTTGTTTTCCTCTTCAGTAAAAATCAATCTATCTGAAAACTCTTGACGAATAATTTCAGATAAGCGATTTCTCTCTTCTTGCAGAGTATCAGTAACTTTTTTAATTGCTTCCAAGTCTTTTTCTTTTTGTTTGTATAGAACTTTAAGACGCTCATACTCGCCTTCAAGCTCATTGTACTTTGCTTTTAGACTGTTAAATCTTTCCATAGTTTCTCTTTCAGACTTTTCGACTTCCCTTAATTCAGATTCATATTTATCACGGATTCGTCTATAATTTTTTTTTAAAAAATTTTTTAATTTTTTAACAAGTAAAAGATTTTAAAAGTTACTTTATTCTATTATCAGCAGTGCGCTCAACCTCTTCTCTAGAAACATTGGTTTCTGATTCAAGTCTTGATATTACCATTTCAATTTCTTTGTCTCTTTCCCTCCTCACTTGCTCCTTCAATTCTCTTTCCTTTTGATTAATCCAATTTTCCTAATAAAAGATAAAATATATAATCAATTCATTGATCAAAACTTTGAAAAATAATGGTATATGATAATTGTAATAGAAAATCGGCTCTAACTAATTGATATTCAAAAAATGTGAAAAAAATTTTAAATCTCGATAAATTAACTTGCTAATTTTTTTAAGCAAATTTAATTTTGATCATATTTTACTTGTTTTTTCATATAATTTTGTTCCCAAGATTGTTTTTCAATTTCAAGTTTTTCCTTTAGGCTATTTAATTCATATTGATGTTTTTTTTCCATTTCAGCTTGGGTATTTGTGTATTCTTTTTTAATTGCTTCAATACTGCTAAGATTATTTTCTTCTAGCATTCGTTTGAGTCTGTCCAATTCTTTTCGTTGAAAAGATGCTTGTTCAGCCAGGCGATTTTTCTCCTCTTCCACTTCGGCATACAAACGCCGCCTTTGTTCTAAAAAAGATTTTTCTTCATCTTCCAAACTTTTTTCGTAACGCTGTTTGGCAATGTCTCTTTCTCGTTGAACACTAGCTTCTTTTTCTCGCTCAAAATTCTCTCTCAGCTCCTCAGTTATTTTTATGTAGCGCTGTGCGGCCCTTTCATCAGCTTGCAGCAACTCAGCTTCATGTACAGTCTTGAGAGTCTTAATTTCATTTTTGTGCTTATTAATTAAAGATTGAATTTCAGGTTCTAAGCCTTTCACTGTCATTTCTTTTATTTTTTTTGTTTTTTCATCAATCCATTTTTCTCGTCGAATTTTCTCGGCCGCCTCAAATGTATCCTTTAGTTTTTGTGTGTCAAACTTATATTTTTCTTCAGCATTTCTTAGTCGATCTGAATAATTTTTTTCACAATCTTTTAATTCTTTTACCAATTTTTCACATTTTTCACTCAAAGTTTTCTTGTCATCTATTAACTAAAAAAAAATTATCCTAAAATAGAATATTCAAATGAATCATTACCTGATCAATAAAAGATAAATGTCGCTTTATAGTAGCTTCATAGTCACTTTTTTGAGCCTCAAGTCTAATTTGTGATTCCCGCTCTGATTCTTGTGTATATCGAATAGTTAATTCTTTTTGTTGGCTCTATTTAAAAATAAATTTAATTTCTTTGTTTGATTAGTTTTTAAATCAAATATGCGAAAAAAAATACCAGCGCTTTTTCAAGCGAATTAATTTTTCTTTTTTTTTCATCTAATTCCAACTCGAGCTCGTTTACTTTGTCACTATTTTCTTCATTTCTAGGTGTTTTTTTGCTTTCAGAACCCAAATCATCATCAAAATTTTTTGCATTTTTCCTAGCCTTTATATTAAAGATTAAACTGAAAATTTCAAAAAAATCATTTAAATTTTTTACACTTGTTTTATTACTAATATTGATCGAATCAGTTGTTTTTTTGGGTGGAATTTTTGCTTCAATTTTAGCTGACTTAGGAGCTTTTTTTTCTTCACTACGAGTTGTTTTTTTGTCCGTGTCTTGACTGGAGATTTTATTTACTTTCATAAATTCAGTAAAATAATCTTCATCAAATTTGTAATCCTTCATTGGTTTTGGTACAAAATTATTGTCTTTGGAGGCTTCTTCGTCCAAAAAAGACAAAATAGAATTTATCTTTTCACTTGTTTGACTTGCAAGTGCAACATCTTTATTCGATGATGACACTTGACTTTCTTTTTCTAGTTGATCTAAACTCAACAACAAATTTTCAACAGTTTTATTTGTATTCAAATTGTTTAGCAATTCCGTGTCAGTATGTACAGATTCAGCAACAAGTGTATCATTTAACGATTTATCATATAATATAATTGATTTATCAGTGGTTTTATTTTTTTCTAAACATTTATCAAATTTATCTTTGGACTTAAAATCTTGTGAAGACTCGTTTTTTGATTTGTTTGACTTAAAAGATTGTGAATTTATAGATGATCTGACAGGTTTTTTAAATGTTGAACTTTTGTCGGTATTTGTTTCCATTTTTTTTTTCATTTCAAATTTTTTTTGATTAAACAATCTTCAAATAAAACTTTAAAAGAGAATCTAAATTTAAATTTTCATACTTTTCAATTTCATGCTGATTATTGAGACGTTTTTCTAAAATAGCTCGATACCAATTTTGAATTGAGATTGCAGCTAAATTTTTTCGAATTTCTTTCAATTTCTCCTCATTTTTATTCAACTTGTCTTGAGAAATGGTATCCAAATTCAATTCTCTTCTTAAGCCGTCAACAGAGTCTTGAAGTTTTTTTAAGTTGTTGTCTAAAATTTCTATTTTATTTATCTTATTATAAATTAGTATAAAAAACCTTTTAATGGTTCAATGTGATCGTTAGAAAAGGAACTAAAAAATATGTCAAGTCCTGTCTTTTGGGTTGTGTTTGTTACAGATTTTTTGGCGCTTGCTTCAAGTTCATCAAACGAGCTTCTCTCACTAGATGGTGCAAATATATTCGACTAAATTTTAATATTTAATACTTGGAATTTAAATATTATTTTTAAATACCGATTGGGGTGTTTTTTCACAAGACTTTTGATCTCTTTTGAAAAGAAAATTAATCAAATAATAATTTTAAAAAAAATTAATTTACTTTTTTAAATAAGGTGGTAGTTTTTGTTTTCTATTTGAATAGCTAGATACGCTACGACTAGAAATGGGTTGAATTGGTTTTTGATCATTATTCTTTTTGCTTTTGTCAGCTATCTTGATTAAAAAAAAAAAACATTAATCAAAAATAGATTACTTATTTGTAAATCTTTGTTGATAAGAAATAAAACATTAAAATCAATATAACTTATTAATCTTTAGTAAATTAAAAGGAGTATATTCATATTTTATAAATATTTATTAGCACTCAAAAGTCGGAGGGATTTTTCCACCCATTTTATTTGGGTCGTTTTTTTTATTTATTCTAAATTAAAATAAAATTATTTTGAAATAAAAATTAAATAATTTAATAATATTTTTAATTCAAAATATGATTGAAAAAAAATTACAAAAAAATGGTTAAATTTATTGAATAAAAAACAAATGAAGTAAGTAAAAAAAGTAATAATAGAGTCCTCTGGAGTGAGTTGAGTGCTGAGTAATTAATTTTAAATTTGATATCAATTTCAAAATAAAATTATTTCAAAGATCTTAAATAATTTTCAAACAGTCAAAAACTATCTTTCTGCTATTTTACTCCGATTAAAGACCTGGCAATAAGTTATGAAAATTGGATGAAAAACATCTGTATATTTTGAGAGAATTTGATATTTTTCTTATTTCTGTTAATTTAGATATTACAATTGTTAAAATTTAAGCTTAGCTAATTTTGATTTCGAGAAAAAAAAATGTTTTAAATTCTAATAATGACTTACTATGTTTGAAGAGCTTGATGAAATATTAGATCTTTGTGAATAGTTTGAAGATTTTTGTATTGGCCTATTAGAATTTGATTCTTTCGTCTTAAATTGTAATCCATTCAAACTTAAATTAAGAGGAATTCCACCAGTATCTGACAATTTGCTCATTAGGTTATATTTGTAAAAAAGATTTTTAGTTTAAAATTTGTATGATTTTTGAAAAAATTTAAATTGTAGCAAAGACATATAGGAATTTCAATTTTAGAAAAAATGTTTGTTGCCAAGAAACACATTAAACTTGAACTGAAGTGTTTTAAAAGATGTCTTGTAAAATTTATTATAAATTTAATATTAATGAGAATAAACTCTTGAACCAAAGATGAAATTAAAATTACAAGATGAGACTAGTAGCGGTCCATCTAAGAACATGTTTTTTTTAGTTCTCAAGAACCTATCCTATTAATTAAACCAAAAAGAGACTAAAATTCTTACTTAATTGATTGACATGCTTTAAGAATTCAAAAGTTCAAAATCAATAAAATATAGCTTGCTATTACTTTCATGCTATTCTTTTTGTAACTGAAAACATTTTATGTTCAACAAAATTCTATCTTTTAAGATAATAATCATATAGCTTAGAGTTTTTATTATCATCCTAATGATGACATCTAATAACTTGAGTTAATAAAACTTTGAGTATCAACACAATGAACAGGATCATGAATCGTGGATCACAAAAATTGTGAAAAATTGATTTTTATCATATAAATATTTATATATTTTATTATTATTCTACTAAAACTTCGATTTGTAAATAATTATAGAGAAGGTTTCACGTCTAGGTTATTCGAATACCAGACTGGGTCCGTTGGATCGACATAAATAAACAAGAAAGCTCATAAAGAGAATGGATGGGGTTACTTATTGATAGCTAAGAAAGGAATGAAATCATTTTCTTAAAATGGGTTAATAAGCCCAACAATAGAGGTAACTGAGCCTTATCCTTTACCTCAAACCGATAAGACCATTTTTATTATAAAACTTGGAAAAAAATTTTAAAAATTTTTAATTTATTTATTTTTAATGATAAATTTTTTTTCGCAAAGCTAATTATTTGTTTTAAAAATTTTAATTTTTATTTTAAATTGTCTATTTTATCTTTATTGGCAAGATGGAATAATAAATTACTAATTCAAATACTAATAATAAAGTTTATTTAAGAATAAAAAAAAATAGATTAATTATTAAATTTTATTTTTAACGAAATTTTTTAATTTTTATTAATCAGTTTTAAACAATGAAAACTAGCTTAATACTAAATATGGTTAAATAAATGTTAATTAAAATTTATAAATAAAAAAATTAAAGTTTTATATGATAATAATAATAATTTCTTTATACGATTGACAAACTCGGTTTTCGATTTCAAATGAATGTATTTGAAACACATTCTGTCTCTAGACTGCTCATTATGGTTCTAAAATTCGTATTCGATTTCAATTATATTCAAAACAAAATTTTATCTTAAAACTTAAACTTTTTTCTGTGTGTCGTTAATTTAAACAACCAGTGAAGCACATTTGCTGGCAATGTGTCCCATTGTTCCACAATTGTAGCATTTGGTGTTCATCATCTGCGAGCAATTTTTTGCCAAATGTCCAACTTTGTAGCATCTAAAATATTTTTAATAAATTTAGTAACAAGATAGAAATTATTCATTTGCTAAATTACTTGTAGCACACATCTTTATCTCTATTTAAACCAGATTCAGGACAATCTCGCGAAATGTGACCTGACTTTCCACAATTATAGCATGTTCTTTCATCTTCATTACTAGTATCTGCCAATTGACAATCTCTAGCCAAATGACCAGTTTCTTTACATTTGTAGCACGTCTTTATGGTAGCTTGTTGGCAGTCTTTTTGTAAATGGCCCACTTGACCGCAATTATAGCACGAACCGCTCTCAACTTGATTCTCACATTCTTTGGCCAGATGTCCCATTTTGTTGCACTTATAGCATCTTTCACTGGTTTCACGGCAATCACGCGCAAAATGCCCACTTCTGTTGCATTTATAGCATCTAGTGCTTGTTTTGTTGGATTGCTTTTCTTGAGGACTTCCATTTGATTGAGTGCACTCTCTAGCAAAATGGCCCGGCTTGCGGCATTTATAACAAATGTTTTCACTCATTTTATCTTAAATTTAGATTAAAAAAAATCACTAAAGAATACGATTCGAATTTTAATTTATAGCCGGAAACTATCTATTTATAGAAATTAGGTAAGATATTTTGTTGGATAAATATACGCATCAAGAAACGAAGACTCTTTTGCGTTTCTTGCTTAAAAAATTTGAATTAAAATAAAAAATAAATTTCAAAATTAAATTCTAAGATATGAATGAGCGTGTAAATTAGCATGAATGTTTTATTTTGTTGAATTCCATCTTAGCTTCGAATAATAAAAATTTTGGTTATAGGTCCTCTTCAATATATACATGCAAGATTTGTTTGTTGTTTATATCAACTAAATTCAAGTTAAAAATATTTCAACAAATTGAAAAACTTTTGAAAATCAGATTTAATTTAACAAAGGATGCTAAGCTTATTTTATGTCTACCTATTCTAAGCTCAGTAAAAAAATTGAATTTAAAATTAAAAAACTTTTTAAGTTCTAAATTCTTTGTCTCAATGAGCTTAAGTCATTAAGACACGGTCATTAACTGACCTTAAAAAAATAATCATTTTTTAAAGTTCAAAAGAACTTGATAAAACTTGAATGGTACTAAAATAAAATTCTTATTTGATTATTATTTATATTATTTGAATCGAACATTGAATTTTTCGATATATTTAAGTCAATTAAGCCGAAAATAAAAAAAAAGCTAATTAAATGTTAAATATATTATGTCAAATAATAATTAATGAGCAATTATAAAATTAAAAATAGAATTATTATATTTTATTATAAATAGAACATAATTTTTATTATTAAAAAATTTTTAAGCATTTTGATTAAGAAAAATGGGTTGTGATGGAGGAACAATCCCTAGAAGGGATGAGCTTGTTAGAACAAAAAAGAAAAAGGTTCAAGCTTCCAAAGAAGTTAAAGCAGGCGCACGTTGGAATTATTGTCATTTAAGTCAGCTTCCTTTGCAAAAGCCAGTAGTTGTTGATCAATTAGGAAATTTGTACAATAAAGAAAAATTGATTGAGTACATGATAGATAGAACCAAGTATGAAAATGGACCAGAGTACATAAAGAATCTTAAAGATATTAAAGAATTGATTTTGACTCCAAATCCAAGCTATGATTCAAATAGACAAGAAAATGGCGACGAGTCAAACACAATCAACAAGACACAATGGATTTGTAGCATTACTGGCCTAGAAATGAATGGCTCATTCAAGTTTTATTGCTTATTCTCATGCGGATGTGTGTTTTCTGAACGTGCTTTTAAATCTATTAACTCAACCAGTTTAAAGTGTATTAGATGTGAAAAGCCTTATGGAGAAAATGATTTAATAATAATCAATCCTACAGATGAAGAGCTTGAAACTAATATGAAAAAAATGAAGGCTCGTAAGGAAGCTATTGCTAAGCTAAAAGCGGACAAAGCCGCTGAAAAATCTAAAACAAGCAAAACTGAATGTCAAGATTCGTTAGAATCTTGTGAATCAAAAAAGACAAAGCGTTCAGTAGAATCCTCGTCCAAAGGGTTGATAAATGGAAATTCAAAAAAAATCAGAAGTATCCAAGAGGATCCAAATGCAAGCGATGTCTATAAGTCTATATTTAATACTTGTGAAAAAGCTAAAAGTCAACAAAAAGCTCACTGGGTTACATTTAATCCAATGTATAATTAAAATTCTGTACAAATAATAAATTTATTCTATTTCATTAATAAATATTGTTTTTATTAAAGATTTAAATTTTTTTCTTTTATAGCATTTTATTCACATAACATTAAAGAATGGATTTGAAAATTTTTTTCACAGAAAAAATTTCAAGAAACTGGTACGAAATGCTAGCTAAATAAAGAATCTGAAATCTAACTTTAAAATATAATATTTTTTAAAAACTAATTTAATATTTAAATTCGCTTTTCAAAAATAAATTTGATAAATTCTCCAATTTAAAAAATTTAACTTTCATCTTTTTTTGGCAAGAGACTCTGACAGTTAACTAATTCAAAAAGTTGGTTTTCTTTAATTGTTTATAACTTAAGTTTGCAAAGATTTGTTGAAATCGAGTATTCTTTAGATAGTTAATAATTCGAGCTTTATTCTAGCTCTGTTATTTAAATAATTGTGAATTATTAGTTAAGTTTTTTCCAATACTTTGAAAAAGATCTATTTTATTATATGAATTAAGAACAAGCCTTTTGCTTCAGACTTTTTGTATTAAAGGACCGATGACAATTTGAAGCTTTCCTTATCATCATTTATCTTATAAAGAATAAATCACCATTGCCTAAAACTTTCTGAATCTGTTCCTTTAAATAAGTATTTTAAATTAAAATTGGTTTTTCGGAAATCTGATGAACGGTTCCAAAGATATAGGACATAAAAAAGGGTGTCAAATTGACACCGATCCTTTGAGTGCCAAACATTCGCATTTGATTTATCGCCCTCTAATCAGATGAGTACTTTTAGTTTGGCACAAAGTACAATTATTTTCATGTTACAGATTTGAGAAGACATAAAAGGCTTTTATGTCTTAAAAAAGCCTTTTATGTCTTTTATGTTCATAGTTAACAAATTGACGTCAAATTTTTTTTTAGGTGACTAAGCTGATCTGAAAAAATTCGCTAATTCTTTATTTAATTTTTCTATCAAAATTGTCATTTTTCAATGTGCTTTTAAAAAATTTTTAAAAAATTTAACAAAAAAGATCTAACAAAATAATTGATTTATGAAATTTTTTTTTTATTAAATCGAATAAATTTTGGCCGATTAATACACTGTGTGTAAAGATAAATTGAAGGCAGTGTTGGTAATCGATTAACTTTGACTTAATAATTTTTTTAATCAATTTATAATAAGCTTATTTTAATAAATTTCAAATATATTTTTGATAAAATATTTCTTCTTTAAATGTGCTTTCCTACTTTAAATTACTTAAAATAAAATTTATAATAAATTTTGAATTTAAAATTTTTTATATTATTATTATGTTCGAAATAACAGAAATATGCTGAATCCATTAAAAATATTAGTAGATTTAAATTTTATCATTTGATTTGAGTCGATCTCCATAACTAATTGTAGGATTAGCTATTATTTTCTCGGAGAGAATCATATAAATGCGTTACAAAATTACCTAGATCAATATAAGAGTTTTTTTTTTTAAATATTGGTAAACATTTTGAATCGATTGTTGTGGGACACATTTTTAAGCATATAAATAGCTCAAAAAGTAAAAAAATGGCCATCCTCAAATTTCTAAGTAGAAAATTTTCAAAATTTTTTGCCAATTGTTAATTCAAAATTTTAAAATTATTTTATTTGAAAAAATCTTCTTTAGATAAGCATTCAAGTATTTATAATTTACTAAAACAAGACTTGATAATATTTATTAAAATTAAATTAAAATTAATTTACATAAAACATGGTAATGGAAGCATTAAGAATTAAAGAGACTTTAAGAGATTTAACATTCTTGAATTGATTTTAATACCATCCAATTTAGAGGTTAATGATCCAAAATCAGCACATTCAATTTTATCTTTTTGATATTCCGGTAAATCAATTGTATCTTCCGTTCTAAAAAAAAATAAGTTTAAAAAATATAACTTTAAAAGTGTGAATTAGAAAGTACACAAATTGATCGTAGAAGAACCTTTCGGATAAGGCTGAGAGCCCAATGAATAATGGAAGATTTATTCTCTTATCCTCTTCAAGACAAACCAACTGAACTATTTCATTGACGTGATTTTTATTGATGCTTTTCATGTGTACCTCAATTAAGCATTCTTCAAAAGTCTAATAAATTTTTAAAAAAAAAAAGCTTCACATTAAATGATCAGTCATACTTTCATATCAATGTAGTCCTCTTTGTCATTTTTTATTTTATATTTGTCAAAAATTCGTTTGTATAGATTCCTTCGACGATCATTTACCTTGCAATATTTTTCCAAATAATCTGATGGAGCCATGATTTCAAATTGTTTCATATCAATTGGTAATTCAAAGCGGCAAACATTTTTTGACAGTGCTAGCCTTCCTATATTGTTAATAGCTTTTGTGTCTTTAAAGCTCAAGGTATTCAAATTCGATAGTTCATCTTTTCTATCGTAAGTTTCTGATTCCATTATAAATAAGACCTTATTTTTTGTCAACTTAAATTAATGTTGAAAATTTTATTTTAAAAAGTGTCACATGAAATTAAAATCTAAATTCTTAACTAGTTTTATTTACATTAGCTGTAATTATACCAAATTGAAAAAGAAAAAATTAAAAAATAAAATATTAAAAATTCAATAACCAAGGTGATTTTATTGATCCTGTTTTATTCATGATATAACATTGCTTTCGTGCAACCGTTTTTTTATAATTTTGCTGTCTGTCTATGGAATAAAGGTAATTTTTTTTAATTTACTCATAGTAAATTACTCTCTAAAATAAAAGAAATTTCAAATGAATTCTTATTAACTTGATCTCAAGTAGGTTAGCTTAATGTTTGTCTAAGTTAAAAATAGCTAGACAAAATTTAGTTAAGTTTACTTGTTTGGAAAACCTTAGAAATCTACCAACGCTTTTTTCATATTTATTCGGAGTACGTTTCCGAGATAAAAAAAAATTTGATTACAAGTTATCTTATCGGAGTAAAATCTAATTTTAAGCTGAAAGTGCTAATACAAATATGACAAAATTATTTTTTATTCTAATGAAATATGAGCTCTTATAAATGATTATTTTAAAGGAAAGCAAAATTTTTTTCTATGAGTACAATATTTTTTTTCTAAAAAATTTTAAATAATTTATTTTCTTAAATGCTTTCTTCTTATAAACACTAAAAACTTATATGAACAAGCTAAAATTAAAGTAATATTTTTAATTAAAATCCTAAATTTGACCGTATTCTCTCTTACCTATTAAAAATAAATTACAAATAACCAAAAAAGCACTTTGTGGTGTTTACTTTTGAAAAACTATTTTGTATTTGATGTTAACTAGTAACAATAATATTGAGAATATTTAGCAAAAAAATTTTTTAAACTAGAGTCAGAAAATTTTTGTTTAAAAATCAGGGAGTTTTGAAATTAATAAATAATACATTTTTTTTTGAAGTTTATAAATTTATTTTTAATAATAAAAATAAGAGAAAATAAAAAATAAAAATTCCTACACATAGAAAAGTAAAATAAATGCACCTTTAATATAGTTGTACAAACCAAATCAAAGATTTTGAAAATGATTAAATTTCAATCAAATAAACAATTTTTCTTAAAAAAAACGGATCCATTCGGAAAAAAGTCCATGATAAACTAAATCCTTGTAAAGCATCAAAAATAAAAAGGCATATTGAAGCTTTTTCTAATCAATAGAGTATTTTTACATTTTTTTACACATATTGAAATGATGCTTTTTAGGCTAAATTTGGTCACAATGCCATGAATTTGCCTGAACCGGAATTTATTTAGATAAAACTTTTCGTTTATTATTGGTAGTGTTTATGAGTGGATTTTCACTAATGCAATCACGAATTTTTTTAATCCATTCATTTTTATCTTCCCCATTTATAGCCGACATTCTGTATACAGCATGGTTACCAACTTAAAGAAAAAAAAGACAGTTAATTGTATCTTGTTAATTAAAGATGATTAGTTGCTAACTACCTTCAATTACTTTTCCCTCAGAATCATGTTTGCAAGCTTTTATTTTATCATTTGTGGTTGAGTATATTTCAAAACAGAACTGTTTAGTTTTGTCATCTACTTCTCTAACATTTACATTTTCCAAAGGAATAATGCCTCTAGGCTCTTTGTCCTTTTTAAAAGTTTATTTCTCTAATTTTCTTTTTTAAGAAATGAGCAATTACCGCAGTTAACTCAAAATAGTAAAGGCATCCGTCATTTAGAATGAACCACCGGCGTTTCCATGTTTTGTACCTACCACCCTGTTTCCAAAGCCAACCTTCCCTGATTGGATTTAGAAAAGTCAACATGAAGTCATTTCCCTCATCAACTGGAATTTTAAACGGCTCTTTTTTTATACTACTATAGCAATCTTTAAGCATAGACTCTTGAATCTCATTTTTTGACGCTTCTTTACACATCTTTAGAAAAACATCTAGAGTTTGCTTATCTTTTACATTCGGATTATGTAAATTTGTATTTAACATTATAATGGCAAAAGAAACAACATAGCATCCTTCGGCATCAGAAAAAACACCTGGATTGCATTCACAAAATCGTTGAGAAAAGCAATCCATCATTCGATCAATTTTTTGAGCTTCACCAGGAAGACGAAAACTCCATAAAAAATCTCTATGAAAGATAATTATTTTTCATTATCAAAGATTTAATTTGGAAAAAAATACCTTAATGCTTCAACAATTGTTTTAGCTTTAAAATCATGAAGATCGACAAATTTTTTCAAGACTATCATATTAAAATCAATTCTTTAAAGTTTAAAAAGATTGATAAAAATTAAAAAAAAATTTCCACTTTAAGTACTTTTCTCCTAAATAGTCACCGATTGCTGTTTTGTTTAATCCCTCACCATTAAAAAAAAATTGAGCAATGGCTTCTGGAGTATTTTCAACAAGATTGTTCTCGATTAAAAATTCCATACCTTTTTTTGGATCCATATTAAACTTTTTTTTGCCTAGAGAAATCTGACGCAATTTCGGCGGACTTTTAATTTAAATTAATTCATCCATAAATTAAAAATTCGCTAGAAAAATAATACCTTTCATTTTCGGAGACCCCAATTTGTTCTATTTCGAATTGAACTTCTGCAAGTTCATCTTCGAGTTCCTATAGAAAAAAAATTCAAAAATGATCAATTTTAATAAGAACAAATTACTTTAATCTCATTTAGTAAATTTTCTTTGTACAGAAAAATATTTTCAAGAGTCTCTCGGTCTTCTGGTGTAAGATTTGGATGTAGAAAAAGATGAGGATTTTCTAAAAACATAAAATTTAGTTATTTAAAAATTTTAGATTTAAAAAAAAACAAACCTTTCATAAATTTGGTAAAATTATCTGCTTCCATTTAATTTATTTTCATCAATTTAATTTACTACCTTTTTTTAGAATAAAATTCAAAAAAATTTCTATTTTTTTTTAAAAGCTAAATTTACTTTAGTGATGATTTATTCAAAATTTTTAGGCTGTAATGCCCATATGGCCAAAATTTTTCTTTATTTATAGATAAAAAGTTGTTCTCATTTGAATTTGCTTTTTGAATTTAAATGAAAAATTTAAATTTTGGTATTTTATTATTAAAGAACAAAAAATGACTGTGCAATTGGCCTCTAAAACAATTAAGTTTGTTTTCAAAAATAAAATATTAAAATTATTTTTGTAAATTTTAATGAAAAGAAAAATATTTAATTTTTTTTAATTTTACAGCTTATTTTTATGGATTTTATGTTTTATTTTGTTGTTATTTTATTCTTAAAATATGCAAAAAACTATGAGTGTATATTTAAATACTTTTTGCTACTTAATTAAAATGTCTTGTCAAAATTTTCGGCATGAATTTCAAAACGAAAATAACTTTTTATCAATTTTTGCATTAATTATTTCGAACGAGCTTTTATTTAAATCACAATTATCGTGATTAATTTTATTCTCAATTGAATTATTTTTTCAAATTTTGAATAGGGGTTTTAATTAAACTGCTATAGCCTCGTCTCTTGAGAATTTTTAGATAATGAAAATCATTTAACAAAAGAATTATAATGTTTTTGAAAATTTGAAAATCTACCTAAATTTTAAAGATATTAGAGAATAAACAGTCTCATTTACTTTTCGTTTTTAAAAATCATACTTAATAATTTTGGCTAATTTTTTAATTTGTTTGATGAAAGAGTTTCTATTTCAAATCCCAAATTAAAGAAAATGCAACTGAACAGTACCTGGACGAGCCAAGCAATTTCTATTAATCTAAATATACAATAGGGATAATTATTACATATGAGTCTCATATCAACATCAGTTAGAATAATCAACAAATTAGAAAATCCTGAATGAGCATGCCATTAACTTGTCTAAAATAAAATTTAAAAATTCAGATTTTGTAAAATTTTAAGTAACATAAACCAATAGAAGCTTATAAATTCTTAACAAATTAATAAATTATATTACATAATTATGAGTTAAAAAAGTGTAAGAATTTACATAATGATGTATTCCAAAAAATTTTATCTTTTTGAATATAAACTTTAAGAAAATTAGAAAAAAAATTCAAAATCATCTTCTTTAATTTTATGAAATCAAGATAATCATAATAAAATACAAATACTAATTTTTAATGAAAAATTTATTGAGATTGAAAAACTAAAGAACAATTTTGAATAATAGAAAAAGTTAAATTAATTTTTTAACTAAATAAAATAACTCGTTTTAACTGAAATTCTAATTGCACTAATTATAATAAGTAATTTCATTTAAGTCGAATAATTAATTAAACGCTAGCAAAAAAAAAAGTTAACAAAGATTTTTTTGGGTTTTTAAAATCTAAATTTTTAAAAGAATACTATTCTTTAATCAAATTAATGAAGAAATTAAAATATTATTCAATGGCTTGAAACTCATAAATATTCATTTCCATTGGTAAACAAGACAAAAATTGAGTCTATACGATGTTGGGACCAATGCATTTTGTTAACATAGAATTCTTTTTATATAAATAAAAAATACAAAAATAGCGACATCACCCAAGGCTCAAGTCCTTTAATGCTTAAGGATCTAATTCATTTTATCATCATAATTAGACACAAATATAATTTTTATGTATGCCCATTCTGTTTAGATTTAAAATTTTAATTTGTATTTTCCTATTCACGAAAAAATTATATATAAAAATAAATTTTTTTTTTCAAAATTGTTTTTTGAGTTCTAATCCTGGCGAATCGTTAGCAATCTCCGAGCAAATCAGTTCACATACGTTAAATAAAATGTCCCAAAATGATACAAACTTGAATCAAAACAATCAAAGACCTCAATCAATCACATTTTTAAAAAATAATTCGCAAATGATAATTAATGCTTACCCGAATGAGATAGCTAATCCGTCTTTTGTTAAATCGTCTGGGCCAATTTGTAGTCAACAGTAAGAATTATTATGATAATTGAAAAAAAAAGATTAAGTTTTTGTTTTAAAGGAATGAGTTATGTTGTGTATTATGTGGCTTGGGTGAAAATAGTATGCTTTCCCTAGGCAAACTACACAAATTCAAGTCGACGTTTCATTTTAACTCGAATAATTTCATAAATTTAAAAAATTTTTTGCTTAATTCAAATTTGAATGAATCAAATAATTCAAAGATAACAACTCATAATTATAAGTAATTGAATTCTTTATTTTATTTAGAAAATTTAAATTCAAAATTGAGTATTATTCATAACTTGGTGTTGGTCATGTAAAAAAATAAAATCTGAAAAATTTTCAAATTTAAAAAATTTGATAGATAGAATAATTGAGTATAACAAAAAAAGGTAAAATTTTTAATTCCTGCGGTCATCAAAATGACACTGACGGTACCGTACACCTCCTAAAACAAACAGATTCTTAAAAAAGTCAATTTTATGCAGCTTTAAAAGACTTTTTTTTTCAAACTTTAATTGATGATAAATGAGATTTTAGAACTTGAAAAAAAAAATTTAAAAAGGTACATTTTTGATATAATGATATAATTAACTTTGTTTTAAAGTTAAAGTGTATTTTACAAATTCGATGAAACATATAAAATTAGTCATTTATTTGTTTTTTTATTTAAATTTATTAGGACTGAATTAGTTTTGACTAAGAAATTAATCTTTAAAATTAAAGAAGTTCAAAACTCAAAGTAAGCATGTTGTTGAAATTGGGAGTAAAAGCCATACCACAGGTTTTACTTAATGACATTAGCAAAATTGGCTGGACGATGGATCCAAATATCAAAAACACTGATATTTTTGATTTAATCAATGATTGTTTTTGTGTTCATTTCAATTGTTTTATGTGGTCAGTTGATATTCAGTTTGATTCAAACAGTCATCCAATAAACATTGATAAAGTTGTCTTTGAATCACTTACTAAGGTAAAAAAGAAACAAATTTAGAATTTGGAATTATTTTTGTTTTTAGAAATGCTCTTTGTGTGACCTGTACGGCGCCTCAGTTAAGTGTCTAGTACCTGAATGTACTCAGATATTTCATTATTCTTGTTCTGTATTAGCTGGAAGCTACCAAAACTTGCTTACTCATCGTATTTTATGCCCCGATCACATAAATCAGTCAAATTTATATTGTAAAATAAAAAATAGCTTTTTTTAAGTGCATTTATTATAAAATAAATTTTTTTTTTAGTTAACAATAAATGTTTGCTTTGTGACTTTTCAGATCCGATTTCAGAGCAGTTATTTTGTACAAATTGCGGCTATTGTTATCATAGCAAATGTCTATCGCCTGAAATAGAAATCAATCCTTTGATCCGAATCGGTTGGCAGTGTCCTGAGTGCAAAATTTGCCAGTCATGCCAGTAAATCAGACAAAATATCACTTAATCTTTTTTTAAAATTTAATATTTAAGCAAACGGGAAAACGATACTAAAATTGTATTATGCGAAAATTGTGATAAGTGCTATCATTCATACTGTCTTAAAAATGAAATTTTTATGCTTAAAAACTCGCCTGGTTGGAAATGTGATCCGTGTAAGCGAGAGCTGTCTCTGACCAGAGCTTGTCTTAGTTGTAAAGGTCTGGTTTTCAAGGACTCAATTGAGTGCTTGTGCGAGACATGCCAAGAAATAAAGCGTAATCTCAATCAAGAAAATAATAAAAAAAGATCTGTTAAAGATTTACTAGAGTTATCTCGCTCTCAAACAAATATTAGTCAAGCTATACCTAAAAAAGAACCCATTAATGACTTAAATGCGAATATAAGTGTAAAATTTGAAACACAAGCTCAATCGGCATCAAAACCAATTTCATCCGCTTCGTCTAAACCAAACATAGCCACAAAAAAGAAACAAATACCAAAAAAAAACGTAAATAATTACATTATTATAAAATTAAATTATTTTTAATATTTAATTTTTACTATTTAAATTGAAAATTTAGTCAGAAATTAAAAACTATAAAATTATTCTATGAGTTTTATAATAAATACAATCTACAAAACAGCATATTTCCATAATTTTTTAATTTATAAAAAATCAGTCATTAAATGACTAAGATAGAGAAAACTCTTTTTCAAAAATTCTTATGGTTGTATTATGCTGGGAAAAAAAATTGACTTATTTTTATTTATAAGAGTAAAAATCAGTATACAGTCCTAATCACATCATAGACCTCCTTTGGATTTAGCTCGCAATGAAATCTAAGCAAATAATAATTTTATGTCCATATTTTTGGCTAAAATTTCAAGATTGCTTTCACGCAAAATTGCTGAATGCTTTAACAAAATATTTTTCAATTCTTTTAATTGTATTTTCGCGTCTAATTTAAAACTTAGTTATTGAGCAATTAGCCATAAACCTTTACTTTTTCTATTTAATGGACCTTCTCGAAAAAACCAATGTAAAATGAATTCATTTTTTTGATCTTCACCCCATTTCAACTGGTCATAAAAACATTGTCAACCAGGTTTTAATGAAATTGTGAATTTTGGAAAAAAAAACAAAAACAAAAGTTTTAAGTTAAAAAAACTTTTTTCAAAGGGTTCAAAAATTTCATTCTACAAAATGGATCAAATGATACAAAATTTGTATCATCCAAACTTGGTTTTTGTAAAAGCTCTGCAATTTAATTTTAATAATATTCTAATGCATATACTCTCTTGCCCAATTGCACAGTTTTTGTACAGACTTAATTTGGATGATACAAATTTTGTATCATTTGATACATTTTGTAGAATGAAATTTTTGAACCCTTTGAAAAAAGTTTTTTTAACTTAAAACTTTTGTTTTTGTTTTTTTTTTCCAAAATTCACAATGCCGTTTTAACCTTAAAGGTATAAATTCAATATTTTAAAGAACTAAGTAATTTACAAATTAAAATTGAACATGTAACAGTTCTTTTTTCATAATTTATTCCATTAGATCAATATAATGAGACAAGAATATTTTTCTATTGCTTCTTTCCATTCACCTTCATTCAGCGAAAAAAAAGTCCAAGAGGTGAACAACTAAAAAATCTGAAACCATCAGATTCTTTCCTTTCCTTATATTTACATGAAATTTAAGTCGAGCAGACTAAAAATAAAATATAAACCTTTTAGTAATAAATGGAAATTGGCCTCTTTTCATTCATCTTGAATGGGATTGCTGATTGCTTCTTAAAATTGATTCTTGAGTCAAATAATTATGCTCTTTTCTATTCAAAAAATAAGTTATAAATTTATTTTTCTATTCCACGACATATCTTTATTACTATAAAATTTTTAGATTAATTTTAAATTAAAAAATAAACACTATAGATCAAGACTTTAATCCAACGTTGAGTAGGTTTAGATGATTGAATTAATTCAACTAATTGTAGAATAAGAACAATATCTATTGTGAGGTTTTGTGAAATTTGGTACAAATTAAACAATTAGAACAAAAAAAATGTTAAAATATTTAATAACTTTTTCTGAAGGCTTATAATTAGTTCTATAAGTGCAACAAACTGCAATATACTAAGTTGCACCTAAAGTCAAAGTCTGCTAATTATGTGCAAAATCT
>PJRA01000549.1:65753-116932 GCA_016987375.1 Brachionus koreanus | reverse complement strand
TTGAATGTTGCACCATGTTGCATTTACAGAACTTGCTTTTATCTTTTGAGAGAAAATTTATAAGAATTTTTAACATTTTTTTCGGTTCAATTGTACTAAATTTCACAAAACCCTATTGTGACCATTTCTTCTTCTGGAAAGAAAAATTCACAATCAGATTTCTCTGTTTCACAACCTGATAAAAATAAAGATTCTTAATAGTTATTATAAGTATAAGGTTCAGCATAAACATCCATTTTAGTTTCAGTCTCAATGATTTTTTTTGGCAAAATATCCCAAGTTTATTATTGGGCAAAATGAAAATAATTTTACATTTTTACATTTTCATATTTTTAGATTTTTTTTTCTCCTTGAAATTATTTGGTAAGCAAGAATAAAATTAAAAAAATTTCTATTAAAATATTGCACAAAAAATCTAAAATATAAAAATGTAAAATTAATTTCATTTTGCCTATTAGTGCATGAACGCATAAGTTGGATTTAACAATTCACATACTATTTATCACCAAACTCTTAGATTATTTTCTTTTTTTCTATAAAGTAAATAGTAGTCTAATCCAAAAATATCCTTATTTTTTGTTGCCAGAAGTTTAATATCAAAAACATAAGAAATTTTATTTCCAGATTAAACTAGAAAATTTTTCGAAAATGAATCTTTCTGAATGTCTATTACTTAATAACATTTTTTTTTAATAATAAAATAAATTTGTTATATTTGGTCATCTCAAAAAAATTATTATTATACATATAGATACAATTACCTTTTAGTATTATTATTAATTTGAAAATCTGAATCGATTGTTAGCTCTTAAGAAAAAAATTAATTCAAATAAATAATAATTGAAAAGAGCTGAATTTGATGATAGAACTAGTCTATTAACTTTTATGTTGGTGTACAGTTGCTATCTGGATCTGGTAAACTGGATTGTGATGTCTTTAGATTGATAAATTTAGAAATAAGAATTGTCGTCAAAAAAATTATTTGCAAAATTTTTGAAAATAATTTTTTAATAAATTTGCGCATATCTTTATATATTTTATGGTGAAAATAGTTTCTTTTTCAAGAAAATGATTAAAAAATTTAGCGTAATTTTTATCAATTTAATTAAAAAAAAATATTTTCTATAATTTATCAAATTTAAAAAAAAATTTTACGAACTATCTTTTATATTTTGGAAATTAAAATTTTCTCAAATAATTTTTTTTTTCTAAAGCAAAATAAGATCGCCAAAAGATCTGGTCAAACCTCAACTAATCAAGTTGGCATCAGTACGAGAGGTACTAGATCCCGTAATAGTGGAAAAGACCCTAAAACAGATCAGAATAAACGAATTGAAGAAGAATATGACTTGCAGAAGAAAAAAAATTCGGGAAATGAAGAAGGGAGCATTGGAACTATTAAGCGTGATGAAGACGATCATCATGCAGTTACAGTTATTTCTTCTATGAACGACTCATTTAATCTGAAACAAGACATGTGTTTAAGCTGTGGAAGTTTTGGCAAAGGTGATAGCGGTGTTGTGCTACCTTGTAGTCAATGTGGTCAATGTTTTCACTCGTTTTGCGCTGGCATTAATGGCTTAAGTGACATAATGTTACAAAAGGGCTGGCGATGTTTAGATTGCACAGTCTGTGAAGGGTGTGGAAAAGCAACTGATGAAAGTCGGCTATTACTTTGCGATGATTGTGACATTAGTTATCATATATACTGTCTAGATCCGCCTTTGGATCAAGTGCCTCAGGGCAACTGGAAGTGCAAGTGGTGCGTCAAGTGTACTAAATGTGGATCTAGATCGCCTGGAAAAGATTTAGAGTGGAAAAATAACTACACTGAATGTGCTATTTGTTACAGTCTTAATTGCTGTCAGATATGCGAAGCTAATTATAACGAATCGGACATTATAGGAAAATGTGTAAAGTGTGAGCGATGGTCTCATGTTAACTGCAGGATGCAAATTACTGATGAAGATGCTGAGAAAAAATATGGAAACAATTTTAAATGTTCGAAATGCTGTGATTTGGATAAAGCAGATAAAAAATTAAATTCAAAATTTTCAAACAATATTGAAAATAATCAAAATGAGCCATTATTATTTATGGAAGAAATTATTAACATGTCAAGAAGGTGTCAAATTGATGAGGGTACGTTTTTGACCGATCTGGGAGCTGAATTGATTAAAAAAATAAAAATAAAGCCATTACCATGTCCGAGACGTCGTCCAACCAAGACAAATATAATAAATACCGAATTTGATACAAATAAAATTATGGATGAAAATAGTCAGTCTTCAATTGATGATAAACCAGGTAAAAGGAATTAAATTTTTTTTATTTTTGAAAAAATCTGCTTTATTTACAAATATTAAACTTAAAAAAAAGGCAAAATTTTCCTTTAAATATTTGCATCATAAGTAGAGTTGAGTTAGGCAGGTCAGTATGAAGGTCGCTGACCGTGACTGGCCAGCCTGTTTTCTGTCTTCATTTAGAATAATTCATGATTTCAGACAAAAAATACTTTAAACAGGCGGTACTAAATTGATCGCCGTCCAATTATTTGCAGACACATGATTATAAACATGTCATTGGAGCATGCGGAATAATTTTTTGAATTTGAATTTTTTTTAAAAAATAAAATTTTTGATTTAACAAAAAATATTTTAGCTTTTTTTTTGTTGTTTTAATTTATTTTGATAATTTAAAATTTTAAGAATCAGTACATGATGAAATAAATAGTGAAATTGAATCAGGAAATTTTGTCCCATCAGATATTAAAAAACAAACAGCGCCACCTAAGCGACAAATTAATTTTGGCTTAGGCGGTTTCTATGTAAAATCAAGACGCATAAAATCGCAACCTTTGTCACAAGCTGACGGCACCGAGTCGAACGAAAATGAGAACAAAGTTCAAAAACGAAAAAAAAAATACACCTATGAAGACATGATACCAAGCTATATGCAAGAGGCATTTTTTGGAATCAACACATTATATACATGCCAAGATGCTGAGAATAATTTCGATGAGCCATTTGAAAAATTTGTCCAAAATAATCAAAAAATCGAGGTCCATAGAGTCAATTTGGACGAAAATTTATTTAAACTAGCTCAACAAAATAAAAAAGAAAGTCTAGAGCTAGGAATAGAAGACTTTTTGGATGGAGACATAGTCAGCATTTTGCTTAATGAAAACCGAAACTTAATGGATTTTAATCCCGAAAATGATTTGGGACATAAAAATAGGTCTAACGATGAAAAAATATTTGATGAAGAATTATTTCATCAGATAACCAACTCAGAATCAGGACAAAAGTCCAGTCCAGTTGACGAATACCTTAATTTAAACCATACGAGTGAGCCTTATGAGCACAAAGAATGCCCAGACACAATTAACGATAACAGAAATATAGATGATTTAGCTCGACAATTTAAAGAGTCAACTCACAAGTATGCATCAAATCAAGCACATAGTTCTATGTCTAGCATGGAAATGTACAGCAATAACTCGGAATTTTTGAATATTCAAGAGCCATTAATGCACAAGGCGTCTAATTTTATGCCCGAACAAGTCATTAGACCAGCACAAATCGAACAGCCTAAAATAAATCAAAATCAGTATAATTTTATAATGAATCATAAAATGGAACAAAATCAAGCACCAAATTCTCAAAATATTGTTTTTCAAAATGCCAAATATCAAACTTATCCAGGAGAGAATGTCTCTTATCAACACCAACAGCCACATCAGGGACAAGCACAAGAGAGTAGAAATTTCAGTGCTCATCAGCTCCAGCAGGCACAGGAAACACGAAACTTTAACAATCAACAAATTCAGCAGCAATTACAATTACAACAACAGACTCAAGTCCTTCCGTCACCTCAGCCGAAGCCATCCGAAACACCTATTGAGAGTCAGATAAGCTTCGATGAACAGGAGTCTTCCAATGATTGCTTTAATAACTCTGGTTCGAAGACAAATCAAAACACTCAAAGCAAAGAAAATAAAGAAGACTTGAGCAAACATCAGAAAATGTTGGAAAAGTATGCTGAAGACGAAGATCTAGGCGAAATGGCTACACAAGCTATGCCTCTTTATAGCAATATTAACTTTCCTAATTTAAAAAATGAAATAAAAGATGTACAAGAAAGGTATAGATATGTAAATAAAATTTGGCGCAAATTAGATAGTCAGGTTAAGCTGGATTATATAAACAAGTCACGTCAGAATAGATATAAAAAGAAAAGTGATGAAAAAGTGGCTAATAAAGCAAAAGCTAGAGTAAAAAGTCCTATGAATAGTGATGCTGAAAATTTACAATCTAGATCGGCTACTCCATCAATATCAATGGAGGACACAAACGAGAATATTCAAACCAATCATGCGCATAATGCATCCGTAAATCAGCTAGGACATGGTCAAATTTTGTTGTGCCAAGTGCCAAATCAGCAATTGTCTCAAAATCAGAATCAAAATCAAATGAAACAAATGGATCAAATAATTCATCATCATCTGCAACAACAGCAATTGCAGCAACAGCAACAACAAATGAGTAATAAGCAGGAAAAAATAACAATTAAATCCTATTTATCTAACCAAATGAATGCAAATATGTCAGCAACAAATTCTAATATTTCAAATCAGTTTCAATTTTCCGCTCCTGTAGCAAATCAGTTACACGAAAGAAATGAACAAACTGATATGAATAAAAATGACACTGTCTCCGATCATGTTGATAGCATTATTGAGCAGGTTGTAGCAGGATATGGGACAATTCCATCTGAAATAGATTGGGATGATGAAGAAAGTATGATCAACCTAATTTAAATAAAAATAATTATTTTTAAAATTAAATAAATTTTAGCAAATTCTTCATTTAAAGAGTTTGTTCTTAGTCAAACTGAAAATCAGCCAAACAGTAAGAATTTTAATTTTTTTAATGAAAAAATGATGCTTAAAAATTAAATTTATTAAAATTTTCAAAAAAAAATAAAAATAATTAATATTGTTTTTTTATCAAACAACTAAATAAATTAAGACTTAATTAAGTGATAAAATTGAATTTACTTTTAAATAATTTTCAGTCATTTCGGATTAATTTTTTTAAAAAAAAAAAACAAAACACTAGTAAGATATTCGAATTTTTGAATCCTTAACTTGATATATTCACTATATGAAGTATGTTCAAAAAATTCAAAAATCCATTTTAATTTTAAGAAAGCAATCATCTATTTATAAAATTAATCAAAACAATATTTTTATCTTATATAAATATTAAAACTCTTAAGTGTGAAAAAAAAAAGAGAAGTAACTTTATTTTTTCCTTGACATATAAAAAACGATGGTTATTTATTCATTTTTTTTCTGTAGCGAGCTAATACTCATTCAGATTAGATAGATTAAAAAAAAGATATAAAACGAGAGGCATTTAGTAATAAATAAAAATAAAATGTTTTGACACAAAGGTTATCGAATATCATTATATTTATTTAAACAATGAAAAACAAAATATTGTAGAAAAACATACAAATTGAATATTTGGGAAACGAATAATTTTTTAATCGTTAATTTAAGGCCCATAATTTTCCATGCTGTTAATATTTATAAACTTTTCGTTAATTTTAATTAAAATACGGCTCTTTTAATAGAATAAATCTAATTTATTAAAATTTAGATTAATTTAAGAAAAAAATAGAACTATTCTAAAATTTTAAATTAAATTTTTTTTATTCAAAAAAAAAAACAACAGCTATTTTCAAATTTTCATCTAGAACAAAAAAAATAACTTCGTTAAACCATTGCAAGTTGAGCACAGTTAATTTTCTAAAATTTCATTTTCAAGTTTATAAAATTAATAAATAAAATTAATAAAATTTTTAGCCTCTAATACAAATTTTCTTTATTAATTTTAATTGAAATCTAATTTTGATTAAGTTAGAAGTAAGTGATATCTATTAAGATGAATTTTTTATTAAATTATTGGTATCATTTCTAAAACAATTTTTAAAAAAAATGTCATATTGAAAAGCGAAGGATCCATTTTTCTTTAAAAAAAAATTCTTTTTTTTTTTAATTTAAATTTAGTACCTATTATAAAAGAAATTATAATTCTTTAAAAATATCCAGGTTCAAATGACAAACCAACCAAGAGCAAAAAAAAGCCAAACAAATCTTCCGAAGACAATGGTCAATCTAAGTCAACAAAAAACAAAAAACGCCAGAAAAATGACGCTGAAGCTGTTAATCTACAGCCAAATCAAAGTTGCAATCAGATGCAATCAATGGTAAATCAAATAAACAAGTTTGGGCAGCAAAATCCTCAAATGATCGATCATTCAAAACTTAATGTCAATCAACGATCAATAATAACCAATTCGGCCACAAAAATTAATGAAATATTAATGATTAATTCACATAGTCAACAGCAAAATACGTCTCAGAATTTTCATCAGCTTAATCAAAATAACAATCTTTTTTTTATTCCGGCCACGAACCAATTCAGTATGCAGGACTCACAACCAGCTAATCTAAACAACATACCGTGCAGTGACGATAGTCTAAAAAAAATCTTGTCGTTTCCTGGAAATGAACTGGTCCTCGAAGCGCCCACTCAAAATCAAAGTTACAATATTCAAGATCTAAAAAAAAACATAATGGTTAAAAATATACTAGTGTCTCCTAACGAGCACCAAATTTCTCAACATCAACAGCAACACCAACCACAACAACAAAACAATATCCAAACTATTTCTCAGAGTAATAATCTTAAATTTTTGCAATTGGATGGTCAGATTGATGAGTTTGATCAGTCAAAAGGTCAGCCACCATCAATGTCGACTAGCTCTCACATGGTCAACAATGGAGAAAACTCGCAAAATTTTCATAAACAAGAACTTCATTTAAACTCAAAATTAAACAACAAAGTGGTCATAAACCACGAATTGTTAAGCAGTTATGGAATTACATATAATCCGAATACCCAATCGTCTACGTATTCTCAGCCAGCTTTGGGTCAAGATCCTCAAAATTTTGCCATAATGAACCAAAGTTATGTAAACAAAGGAGATAATACATTGCTAAAACAGCTTTTAAATACTGCGCCTAAAAATGCGCTCCCAGAACAGAAACCTGAAATTAAGACTGAAAATATACCTCCGACAGCTCAAGTGACTAATAATGACAAGTCTAAAAAACCCAAAAGTGAAAAACCCCGAACACAAAAACCAAAGCAACCGAACAAATTACTCTCTGATTTAAAGAACAAGATTGAGTCGAACATAAATGAGGATGAAAATCCACGTAAAAGAAAAAATATAAAAGCTAATCAGGAAATTAATAATGAAATTTTAATGAACAAAATTCTTGATGAGCTTAAGTCATTTGGGTTGCTGAGCATGTGTCAACCGGAAATAGATCACAGCGATGAAATTTACCAAAATGTAAATCTACCTGAGAAAGATCATTTTCTCAAATTTCGTCACTACAATCTTAAGCATATAGGTGAATTGTACAACTTAAAAATCAGCATTGAGCCAATTGAATACAAAGAGAACATTTTGGAGGAAATAGAAAATAAACTGACACTTTATAACAAAAAAAGTGTTCAACAATCTGTTAAAATTTGCTCGGCTAATTTATCCAAACCACCCAATGTGGACACAAGCAGAGAATTGCTTGCCGACTCTTGCAATAGACTCGAACGATTACTTGAAAATGAGTCTAGTTGTGAAAAAATGTTCGATGAAGACTCGAACATGACTGATTACAGTGGGCAAATACTCTTCAAACAACCATCAAGTCCTCGAATAGAACTACAGTCGAATCAAATTAAAAAAGAAACTGCTGAAGTGACACATAATGGTGATATGGTTAGAACAACTTTTAAATTGTCGCACAAAGCTGGTCTAAATTTTAAAGAGACAGTCGAGAAGATGAGCGAAATATTGAATATTGATATGCCAGGTATAATGGACTTGGGCAAAATAGTTAAATATGAGACAAAGTTAAATGAAAATCACAAAACAAATGCTAATCATGAAACATTGTACACAATGCAGTCATTGGCAAATATTAAATTCAATACTTGTTCATTTTGTGAGTGTTTTATAAATGATGAGGAAAAAGAGAATTTAGATAAGAAAATTTTATTTTGTTCTAAATATTGTCGAATGTCATTTAAAAAATTGCTAAACTTAAAACAATTAAAATCTCAAAATCAAGATATAAATAGTACAGCAGTATCGATTAAGAGTGAATTTTTACCTAAAAAAGAAAAAAGATTATTGAAATGGTCACGTGACTTAATCAAGAATTTGTCAGATAGTGAACACATCACAAGATCGGAAAAGTTTGAGTTATTGAAAGCAAATGGCTATGATGACCATCGAAAGTGTGTATTTTGTAAGCAAAATGGTGATTTGGAACAAAATGGCCCGTGTCGTTTGCTCAGTTTGGACATGGACAAATGGTCTCATTTAAACTGTGCTCTGTGGTCTGATGAAGTATACGAAATTATGAATGGAGCTTTGATAAACGTTGAGATAGCTTTCAAAAAAAGTCAAAATCAACAGTGCTGCTATTGTCATGAAAAGGGTGCATCTTTACGCTGTTTTAGTCCAAAATGTAATTGTTTCTATCATTTTCCGTGTGCTGTAAAAGACAAATGTGCATTTAATCAAGACAAAACAATATATTGCTCAACACATTCATGCAAGGCATTGAACGAAAATCGATTAACTGATTTGAGTGTTAAGAGAAGTGTTTGGATACAGCGAGATGAAGTGGCTCAAATACAGAGCTTTATGAATAGAGACTTTGATGATAATGCTTATGCAATTAGAATTGGAAGTCTTATACTTCATAACATAGGCCAATTGTTGCCACATCAGCTGGCTTCTGGTGGCTACAACACTAGAGATTACATTTATCCTGTTGGCTATAGAGCGACCAGAATTTATTGGTCGACCAAAAGTTGCCTAAAACGATGTCATTACTTGTGTTCAATTGAAGAGGTTGATGGAAAACCGGAATTTTCGGTAACAATAACTGAAGAGACCGGTGAAAAAGAAGTAATTGTGGACAAGTCACCTACTGATATATGGAAGAGAATACTGGAAAAAGTCGAAATAATGAGAAAAAATTTTGATTTAGTTAAGTTGTTTCCAAATTATTTTAGTGGTGAATATATGTATGGCTTGACTGAACCTCATATCATTAGACTGGTGGAGTCGTTGCCCGGAGTCGAGACTTTGACTAACTATGCTTTTAAGTTTGGTAAATTGCAATTATTGGATATGCCTTTAGCGATTAATCCGACTGGATGTGCTCGAAGTGAGCCTAAGCTTAGGACTCATTTTATAAAGTCAAGGACTTTGACTTGTCCAACTATGGTTCCAAATTCAGTGCACAGAAGTGAAAGCAATGCTAGTAGTTCCAATGGACTTAATTCGAATGGATTCAATCAAAATCAAATTAATGACAATGTGTACGAAAAAATTCAGGATTTGTCAGATGACGATGAATTTGTTAAATTAACCGCTGATTCAGATAATGTTGGTTCAGTAGCTTATTCTAAACAATTTTTTCAATCGAAATCCAGTCAATTTAGAAAGCTAAAAGTTGAATGGAGACAAAATGTTTATTTAGCCAAATCCAAAATTCAAGTATTTCATTATTTTGATTTTGATTTTTAGGTTTTAGTTTTAATTTTTTGATTTTTTTTTCAAAGGGTCTTGGTTTGTTTGCAGCTAGGGATTTAGAAAAAAATACAATGATTATAGAATATATAGGTGAATTAATTAGAAATGAAGTTGCCAATAGACGTGAAAAGCTTTACGAATCACAAGTAACTATTATTTTTAAATTTAAATTTTTAGATTTAATAAATTGATCTGCAGAAAAGAAATTTAATACAGAGTATTATTATCATTAACGTTTTAGATAATAATTAGATTTTAGATTTTAATTTAAGTTTAGTTTATTGAATAAATATAGATAGCACAATTGATTAAAAACACACTGGTTACACTAGTTTACAGTACTATGTCTGTGAATTACTTGCTTTAAATATATATATATATAATTTTAAATTTAATTAAATGATTAAATGAATTAGAAAAAAAAAGTTTAATTCGAATCTATGATGATGGTATTTTGTGTTGTTTTACATCTTCTCATGTGTGCTTTGATTCCTACTTTGCCTCGAACTTGTTTATTGGCGGTTTTTTTTTTTTATAGGTACAAAATTTTGACATATAAAACAATTTAAAAGCTATTTTTATGTATATTATATCTGGAAAGTACAAATATTGTTAAAGTTTATTAAGTTTTTCAAGTTTTTTTTGTTTGTTTATAATTGATTACTTAGATCAAATCTGATAAAAACTATAAAATTAACAATTCAATAACAAAAAAGTGAGATCAGCATTGAATTTTGATTCCATTTTGCCTAAAAATAGAATCTTATTAATATTTTTTTAAAGTGAATGTCTATCAAAACATGTCTTGAGCTTTGCTTTGGGCGTTAAACGAGGCGTGGGGCGCATCCCCTCCTAGGGATACGGGTTCATTAAATAAAAAGAGAAATCTTTGTTGGATTATTTTTTTGTTATTTATTCAAGAATTAATCATCAAGAATTGAACAATCAAATAGGATTTAAAGAAAAATTAATAAAAATAAATAATATTTGAATAATTTTATTTAATAAAATGTAGTCTATACCTCGACTTTGACTTATTAAGATAAACTGAATTTTTTTTAGTCCAAAAAATGTCTTTTCTTAGTTTTCAAAAATTAATAATTTCAAATTAAAAGATCTAAAACTAAGATGAATTAATGACTACGGTCGTTTGTCTATGAAAATTATTCAAATAAAATATTTTCTAAAAATTAATTTTCTTATCAATGCAAAATTATAGTGCTATCTAATTTAAGGACAAAGTTTTTTTTAAATAATTTCTGAAACAATAATATAAATTTACTCGGCTTTGGATGCATTTAGGATCACTTTTGTTACATTTAGAGATGCTATAACTGAAATCGGAGATTTGATATTCGAAAATTGTTTTTAGTTTTTAACTAAAAAAGAAGTATTTTTTTCAATAATCTTAAAAACAAAATAATAATAATAGCTAATATTCTACGGTCACGTTTAGTTTAACTAAACTGACAAAGCAGAAAGACTATAGTAGACTTTTCGTTTTTTTGTGTTTCTACCGACATTGTTCAATCTGTTTTTGAACTGGTTGGTCGAACTTGCATTTTGTTAGCTGCGAGCAAATGCGATGTTTTGCTCCCCTTACTCCTCCACTTGGTCTTTCATTATCCACTTAGCTCATGAGTTTCGCATCGTAGCACCATTTAACATGGTGCAATTAAACTTTTTGTTAACACATCAACCCAATCAGATTCATACTGACCTATTACAACTTTCTGTTGCCTATCTTGTAGAAAATTTTCGAGCCATGCCAAAAGCTTACCGGTAAATCCATAGCTCTTTAACTTGATCTTTAGTAGCTTATGCGAAACGCGATCAAACGCCTTCGAGAAATCTAAAAATACTACCACAGCACTAAATCCTCTATTCAAGGCCTCAGTAATAATATCTAAGCTTTCAAGCAAGTTGGTTACACAGGATTTACCACGCATAAATCCATGTTGATGAGTAGAAAGTAATTTGTGTTCTGATAAATGTATTACCATTACATTTCTTATTAGCTTCTCCATTATTTTTATCAATATCGATAAAAGCGATATTGGACGATAGTTTTCAGGATTTGTTTTTCCACTTTTCTTCTTATATACTGGAGTAACATTAGCTCTTTTCCAACACGCTAGTATCATACTAAAACGCCAAAAATTTAAACAAAGAAGACGAATCTGAAAACTGTATATTTTTAAATAAAGAGAAACATAGTAATTAATTAATCTCAAATTGTTTTTAAATTTTTTAATTTTTTTAAAAATTATATCACCAGAATATTTTCAATCATTTTCAAAAAGTTAATTCTTTAAATTTTAATCGCTTTCATAAAATATTTTTCAAATGTTAAGTTATAGGCTTAAGATCAAACTATCAACAAATCTAATGAAACTGACCAAAATGATTAAAACGAAATATCGCATTAATCTATACCTATTTAAAAAAAAAATCTTTGTAGGTTAGTATTCATATCGTTAAAACATTACTAAGATAAATAGCATAGAAATCATTAAGATTTACTTTAGCCGCAAAATTAAGAAAAAAAATCTTGAATTTAAAATTCAGTTATGAAACAAAGTTGCTTAAAAAATTAAAGTTTAGAATTTGGAATATTTATGAATTGATAAAAAATTTATTTCACATGTTTAATTTTGATTTACTATTTTACTGATTAATTTAATTTAATAAAAAGCATCTTATTTAAAAAAAGTATTTTTGTAATTATAAAATTTTTAAATGTTTTCTTCTTTTTCTCAGTTATTTACAAACAAATTTTTTGAATCGATTTAATTCAATTAAAAATCAATTTTATAAGCTTTTGATTATAGAATCTAATTCTTGAGTTTTAAGTTAAATATTTTGCTTAAAAAAACTCAAATTTAGATTGATTTGGTTTTTAATTTGCTTCAAAGAATAGAATTTAAGTTTTATCAAATAGTTGTGTAAAAAAAACTCTTTTTACTCTAAAAAATTCAAAGTAAATAATTTAAAAGTCTGAAACACATGTCTTCATAGTCGAACTAAATAAATTGCCATGCTTGATTTGGTTCTTATTTAAAAAAAAAACAAATTATTTTTTTATAGATTTTTTATAAAAATTTTTAAAAAAATTAAACCTAAACCACATCTTGAAATTATTTAAATTCTAAAAATAAGATTTGCAAAATATATTTGTTATAAATATTAATTTTTAATTTCGTCTAGAATCGGGGTATTTACATGTTCCGTTTGAATGACGAACTTGTTGTTGATGCAACTATATCAGGAGGCTTAGCTCGATACATAAACCATTGTTGCGATCCGAATTGTGTAGCCGAAACAGTTACGGTTGATAAAGAACAAAAAATAATTATAATAGCTAATAAAAAGATACTCAAAGGAGAAGAAGTAATGAAATATATTTTATTTAATTAAGCATGACATTGAAGTGAATTTTTTTTTCAAGTTTACATATGACTATCAATTTGAATTTGAGGACGAAAGCAGCAAAATTCAGTGTTTGTGTGGATCGGCAAATTGTAAAAAATGGATGAATTAAAAAATCATAATTTGTACATAGCAAACGTTTGAAGTTGAATAAAATTCAAATTTAGTCAAAATATATTAAAGGAAAAAAGCAATTTTTATCATTTTTTTCTCTCTCTTTCTCTATTTTTGATTTTTTTTTATTTTACGTCTCTTCTATTTTTATTTTATTTTTTTTAAATGCTTTACTAAATTTGAATGAATAAAAATCCAAAGCTTTTTTTTACTTTATTTTTTCTTTCTTGAATTTTTGGAATTTTTTCTATTAGTTTGCCTTCATTTAACACAAATTAGCAAGGATACTTTGCTATCATTTGAAAACCAACCAATTTTCATTTTTGTCTATTTTTACATAACATGGTTTATTTATGTAAAACTAATTAACCAAAAAAGGTTTAATTAATAAAAACTTGAAAATAAAACTACACTCACTTTTACCTTATCGTTAGATAAAAAATGAATGAATACGTTTCGGAAATTGAGAAGAAAATTCTCGATTCCCAAGAGCCAATTCAAACTAAGAGCGAAGATGTCACCACTGTTAACGATGAGAAGGGAATTTGGTTGAATAAAGATGAATGCTTAGACTGGTCGGGTCCAATTAATTTGAATGAATATTCAATAAACAAAGATGATAGTCCAGTAGTAATAAACAAACATAACAATGGAAAAATTGAACAAAACCAAGAGGTTCTAATTCGCTACTTGAGGCCTCCAACACCAGAGCCAGAAGAAATAATCATCAGAGAAGAGCCATGTGTTCAGGAACCTCCGGCACCACCTCTGATTATTCGACAAGAAGGAATAAGACCAAAAACCCCTGAACCAATCGTTTACCGAGAACATCCACCGGAACCCCCAAAAAAGGCAGAAAAAAAAATTATCACAATTCCGGCCAAAAGAGTTGAACCTCCTACTCGAAAAGTTATTGTTGAAAAACTGCCTGATATGCCTATGAAACCGCCAGATATTATCATAGAAAAATGGCTCCCTTATCCAAATAGAAAGCGAAAAATTGTCTATGAAAAATGTTGTTCTCCAACTCAAAAAGAGCTAAGGAATCAACTAATCGAGTGGGAAACACCTTTAGTAAAAATTGAGCCTGTAATTCATGATCTAGGCATATATAGGGTCGATCCGGAAGTTTACAAAACGAACTATGAGTTTTCTAATCTGAAAAAATATGAACAATTCAGAAATGAAATAGATAGTGATAATTTTATTGATTTTGATTATTTAGAAGAGCTTGGAATTGATGAAATGTTTTCAAACCAAAATTTTTACTGTCAAACAGAATACGAAAGCGAGAATATTTATGAATTTTTTCCTAATAGAAATCACTTTCGTAATTAAAATTTAAAACAAAATTAAAAATTAAAAAAAATTATAGAGTATTTTAAAATTTAAATTTTATTTTTAGATTCAGTTTCAAAACAAGAAGAATATACCAATTCCGATCACAAGGTTTGACATTTCTCTTCATTTTTTAAAAAAAAATTAGCTTTTAACCATTTTTCATATTTTACGAATAGAAAAAAAAATAACTAGCTTAATGGCATTAGCTTGATAATTAATCAAAATTTTTTTTGAAAAAAATGTTAAAAATACTCAATAAAATGTATTCTTCTTCAATCTTTAAACCATATGATTATAAAAATTATTAAGAATTACAACAGGAGATAAAAAAGTCTTTTTTTGGAGGAAAATAGTTTAATGTAAAATCAGTTAAATGAAACTTTTTTAGCTGAATTCAAGACTTTATAGTTTATTTATTTTTTTTAAACTTTTTTAGTCTTAATAATATGACTTAAAAATATTTAATTTAAACTTTTTTTTTAAATCGATAAATGTGGGATAAAAAGGCTAGATACCGAGATTTATGGTTTAAATAAAGATAAAATTAGTCTCGAAAACACATTGAGATTTAAAAACTATCGAAAAATTGAGACATTTTTTTGTTGTCTTGTTGTTTGTCCTGTCCATGAAAAAAAAACAAATATAATTTTAATTTTTATTTAATAAATATTTATTAAATTGCTAAATAAAAGCAAATAATTGTTGAAAAATTCATTAACTTTAATTTAGAATTATATTTTTAACAAACACTGAGTTTCACAAAAGTTTTAAGAGTTGAAGTTAAAGTGAGACTTAATACGGATTTTAAATTTGATAACCAAAACCTTAGAAAAAAAGATATTATAATACAAAATAATTAGTTTAAAAGCTTAAATTTGAAAATTTTCAAAACTAAAAAACTATTCACAAAATAAATTCTATTGATCTTAATTTAACATATTAATTGACTTTTATTTGTTAGAAATAACTTTAAATAAAAATTATTTTTTAGATAAATCAGCAGTCATTTGATTCTTTATATGAGCAATTGAATGATACGTTTATAAAAAATAGTAATTTTTTTCGAAAACAAACTAAACTAATTAAAACTAAAGCATCCAATAAGCTGAGCAAGAAATTATGGTTTATCATGAGAAAAAATCAGATGAAATTAAATGGATTAAATATTCAGATGTTAAAAATGAAATTTACGAGCTTGGAAGCGGTCTAATTTCACTTGGATTCGGTTCTGATCAAGATGCCAAAATTGGTTTCTACATGTCTGATCGACCAGAATGTACTTTACTTGACTTATGTTGTGGTTTATTCTCATTTATACGAGTGCCAATAAACAGGAAAAAATCCATTGCCGAAATTTCAAAAATCCTAAATGAAAGTAATATAAATTGATTGATAGATAAATATTCTGGTAAAATTAAATGAAATTAATATTTTTTAGGCAAATTAAGTGTAGTTATGTGTGATAGTAGCTATATGGCAATAGATTTAATGCAGAATGCTTCAAATTTAAAGTTGATTATAATTTTCGAAAGAGAAATTGAGCAATGTGCCATTGACAGAGCTAAAACTCTGAATATTCATTTAATTAATTTCGAAAAAATTAAAGAAATCGGACGAAATAATCCAAAAAGTCCAAAAGTATTTTTCAATTTTTACTTTTTTAAAACAATTATTTATTAAAGACAATAAGTTTCAAAATAATTTACATTCAATTTATTACAAAAATAATGAAACAGAATTTGATGCTGCATTGACGAATTCATCTATTTCTTATGGCAATACATTGGTTGAAAATAAATTAAAAGAAAGCAACATATTTTTACTTCAAAATAAAGAAGTTTACTTTTCCGGTCAATCTAGCTGGAGTGTTCTTAATACTGTCATTCAAGTAAAAATTATTAATTTTTTAAAAATAAGATTAGATTAAGATTTTTTTTCATTTGTAGATTTTGATACTACGAAATAATGGTTCGATTGCATTTAGTCCATCTAATAATGAAAGCATTCTTCAAAAAATAATTAAACTTCGTCCCACCGTCACTTACCTAAATAAAGATCAAATTAGAAATTTGTTTGATGGAGTAAAATTGATAATAAGAAAAAATAAATTAATTATTTCATTTTTTTTTAAAGTTGAAATTAGGCATAAACAATGAGCATTCACAAATTAGACTCAAGTTGATTTTTACAGATAGCATTGTGTTTGATAGAGAAATTATAAATTTTTTCGAAAATATTGGTTGTAAAATAATTGAAATTACTTGTGAATTAGAAAATTGGTCTGGTCAAAACTCAAATAAAAAATCTATGCTATCAGCTGAATTGGTAATTAATCTTTATTAATAATCTTTGGCGATTGCTTTTATTTCAACAATTGAATTTAGTTACATTAAATAGTTTATTTAAATGAGAAAGTCAAAATTTTTAAAAAAAAAAAACAAAAAACTCTCATAGAGATATTTTAAATTATTTAAATTTGTACAAAAAATAAAATATATAATTTTTAATCATAAGTGTCCATATCGCCATGATTTTTTGTAAATAAAAAAATTTTCTATAAAGGATGATGACAAATTGAGACTCTGTGATGAAAGATTTTTGAGTAGACTAGAAAATATATATCTAAAAGGGAACTTAGTGCATCAGATATTTATTTTTTGTGATAAAAACGGCCATTTAGTAGGTATTGTTGTGCCTAATAAAGCTCATATTCAGCAGTTAGCTGACGCTTATAATTTAAACTATGATTTTACTCGTTTGTGCAAGAATCCAGCTTTAAATGAAATAATTCTGGTCCAAATGAACAATATTGGTAACGAAAACAATTTATCTCAAAGTGAAAAAGTAAAATATTTAGTGCACAATTTTGGCAAAATTTAAAAATTAATTTCAAATTAGGTAAAAAGCATTTATCTGTATCATCAGTTGATAAGAGATAGACAAGAGGCCCTAAAACTTTACAACCAAATGGAATAAACACTTAATTAAATAAACATTTCGAATAAAATTTTGTTTTATTACTTTTATTTTTATAGAGCTTTAAAATTATTAATTCAGATTTGCTCTTGTTTAAGTTCTTATGCACAAATGGAATAAATTTTAAAAGCATAATTTTTAATTATTTTATTTAAAAACTATCATAAATTAAAATAAATATTTTAAATTAAAAAAAAATTATAAAATACCTTTTATTGGTAATTGATGCGTGCAACAAATTTGAAATGGACGAAGAAGTCATAACATGGAACTTACGTGGTCCGAAGCGCATGAAAAAAAGAAAAGAGCTTAATGCGTTAATTAAAAATAATTTGAAATATAAAAATTTATCAAAAAAGAACTCTGTTGACACATTCAACATGAGTACTAGTTTAGGTGTTAGTGGAGGCACGAGTAGACTCCTCAATTATTCATCTAGTGATGATCAAGAATACTTCTTTACTGCAAACAAAACAACTATAAGACAGTAAATTTTAGAATTTTAACTTGAAAATTTTTTTATTTTAAATTATTCTAGGAGGCGGCGAAGATACTATTGTCGAATTTTCAAACTAATCTTAATTGGAATTTTTGTAACTGTGTCTCTTCTGTTTGCTTTTTCAATGATTTTTTCGTATTCAAAATTTCAAAATTCACTGAACGAATTTAAAAATGAAGTTGATTTACAGAATTCGAATACTCAAAAAGACCTAAGTGCATTCAAAATCAAAATGAATGAATATGAAAATTTTTTAAAAAAAGTAATTCTATAAATTTAGATAAAATATTTTTTAAAATAAATAAAAGATCAAAGATCAATTAAAATACAATGAAGATTCCTCCAACGCTAATTTTATTCGAGAAGTAAGATCTATTTAAAAAGTTATTTCGTCTAAATTTTAAAGAAAAATAAAAAAAAAATTTTTAACTAATTCTTGGTGAAAGATAGCAAAATATTAACAAACAAAAAGATCTAAATAAATTTAGTAATTTAGAGATCAAGATTTAAATTAAAACTGATAAATAAATTTAAAATTTAAATTTTTTTATTATTAAATTATTTTTTTTAAGAAACCTAAGAGCTAAGAAAAAAGTGAAAAACCGAAAAAAAATATTAGTAAGCTTTTAATTTTTAAATGTAAATATAAAAATTTTCATTTTTATCATAGTTTCCAGATCTGAAAGCAACAAATCAATTCTCAAAAAGTGCCATTTGAATTTTTAAATTTTTTCAATTCATCTAATTTTTTTATAATTGTAGAACAATTTTTAAGTATTAATTGACCGATCAAAATTTTAGGTAATACCGATGGCTATTTAAAACAGAATGTTAAAATACTGCCTCCAAACTTTTCAATTAAATTGTACAATAGCTAAAATTTTTATTTTTTAATCTTTGTGGTGTTATTACATCACAACATTTTTACTATCATTTATTTTTTGCTTTTTTGAAAATTTTTATTCTGTTTGAATAAAAGAAAATATCAAACATTTTTATCTTATTTTATGTGTTTATCAAAATGGCATGATTATATCATAAAACTTGTGATTTTAACTATTCATTCAGTCTTCGAATAGCCATATTCTTAGACTAAATTCTAAAGATAAGTTTTGAAGATTAAAAGCAATTTAAATTTTAGCTTGAAAAATTTAGATATAAAATTGACTTTATTTTATTTTCACTCCAAAAAATAAAAAAAAATGACAACAGAACCTGTAAGTTTCTTTTTTTTAGTTTTAAAATGGTCATAAAATTACTTTGATTTTATTTTTTTGATTTTTTTTTTAAATTAAACTTAACTTTAATAAAAAAATATTAAGTCTTCAAAGAAAAAACGTTTTTTACCAATCCTCACACAATCCTTATTTTTACTTAAACTTAAATAAAATCTTATAAAACATAAACTAAGACCATTTTTAAAACTACCACCAAAATGGTTTGTAAAAATTTGTAAAAATTTTTTTTTTATTTTATTTTATCAAAAGGAAAGAGCTCAATTCGGTAATCCAGTAGAATTTATATTGACAGTAATTGGATATGCTGTCGGTCTTGGAAATGTGTGGAGATTTCCATTTTTGGTTTTTAAGCATGGTGGTGCTCCTTTTTTGATTCCATTTTTTCTCATGCTTTTCCTTGTTGGAATTCCAACATTTTTTTTGGAAACTTCAATGGGACAATTTAGTGGTCTTTCGCCATCGCATGCTTTTGAAAAAATGGTACCAATTTCTCAAGGCGTCGGATATGCAGCTATAATAATTAATGCTTTTATCGGATTCTATTACAATGTTATCATTGCTTATTGCTTGTATTATTTGGTATTTTCAATTAGATCTGAGCTTCCATGGGCTGATTGCAATGGTGAATTTGATTGTTTTAAGAGGCAAAATTTGTCTAGCGATTGTAAAGATGAACTGTATCCTTTTACCTCTAAAAATAGTAATTTCTAGAAAATCAAGGTTGTTCAATACTCACATATCAGGCTATTTTGTAATTATTTGAAATAATTTTTCAAATTTAACTAGTTTCTATTCTAATTTCTATTTTGCCACTATTTAAAAATTTTAGTTAGTTATTTTAAAAAAACATCTTGATTCAAGAATATTGAACAATTAAGTTTAAAAAATTAGCTTTTTTAATTAGTCAATTTTCTATTTAGTAACGATTCGATCTCCAAGTGAAGTTTATTTTTAGTAAGAAAATGAGTTTTTTATCAGCTCTTAGATTTATAATTTTTTTTAGTGATAAGGTGCTAGAAATTTCAGACGGAATTCAAAATCTTGACGGACTTGTACTTCATTTGGTCTTAGCTCTCATTCTAGCATGGTTTTTTGTTTATGTCGCTTTGGCAAAAGGTGTTCAATCTTTAGGAAAAATTTCTTACTTTACATCGACTTTTCCATATGTAATGTTAACCATTTTGGTTATTCGTGGAGCTTTATTAGATGGAGCTAATGAAGGAATTAAATTTTATGTAGGAAGCTTTAATGCCACGAAATTGGGAGATCCAGAACTATGGAAAGACGCAACTGTACAAGTATTTTACGCCTTATCTGCATGTACTGGTGGTCTTATATCAATGAGCAGCTTTAATGCGTTTAACAATAATTTACTTAGAGACTCATTGTTAGTTCCAATATTAGATTGCCTAACTGGATTTTATGCTGGTCGGTTAAGTTTAAATTAATGTTTAAATTAACTAATAAAAAATTGTAAAGGTTTTGCAATATTCACTGTTTTGGGACACATGTACATTACAAAATGTGTAAGTTCATTTAGTGAAGTAGCTGCTCAAGGTCCAGAACTTGCTTTTGTTGTCTATCCAGAAGGACTTAGTTTGATGGGAAGTGCAGCTCCGTTTTTTAGTTTTCTATTTTTTATAATGATGTTGGCACTTGGTTTTGGATCCGAATTTTCAATAATGGAATCTGTAATGTCAACAGCAGTGGACATTTTTAAAAATAAAATTAATACAAAAGCAAAAAATCTTGGAGCTCGTTTAATAATTGTAATCGTTTACTTTTTCTGTGCTCTAACTATGGTTACAAGAGTAAGGTTCAAAGATGAAATTTTGATTAATTAACTGTAATTCATCACCAAGGGCGGTTTGTATGTTCTAAATTTAATTGACACAGTTGTTGCTGGATATCCTCTTCTAGTTGTAGGATTACTTCAGGTAATTGTAGTGCCTTGGATTTATGGTAAATAATTTTAGCAACTGTTACATTTTATTTATAATATTTATAATAATTAAAGGAACTGATCGTTTTATAGACGATATTGAATGCATGGTTGGTAAAAAATCAAAATCATTCTGGATGATTTGGATTATTAGTTGGAAATTCATTACCCCAATCATTTTATTTGTTAGTGAACAAATTTTTCATGATTAAAAGGACTAAATATTTTTTTAAGGTTATAATAGTGGCAACAATAATACTTCCAAGTGATCCAATTAGTTTGAATGGTAATCTTTATCCAAGCTATTCTGTAGCTATTGGCTGGATAATTGTAGCCATTCCAATTAGTGCGATCCCAGTATGTGCTATTTATCAATTCATACTTAAGCACAAAGATGGGAAAAATTACGTAAAAATTTTTTTTCAGTTTTTTTAATTAGAAAAGCTAAAACTCGATTTTTTAAAGAGAAAATTAATTGAGCCAACTGAGGATTACTATGCAACAAGGAACAGATTTAACAAGAAAAAAGAAGCTCAAAATAAAGAAGCTCAACGAGAAAATATGTTTTCATTGACTAGTACTCGAAAAAATAGTAATTTTGTTTATAAAAATTTCATATACTAATTCAGTTGCATTCTAGTTGTTTCTCCTTCCGAACAAGTTGTCTAAAAATGAGAATATTTCAATTAATTTAATTTTTTAAGTATTTTATATAAATTAATATTTCTAAAACCGAAATAAATTTAATTTTCAAAAAAAAAAATTAGATGAATATTTTTAATCGAATTTTTTTTCACTTTATTTTAAATTTTTTATTCAATTACTCGAATTGTGCTGTAAAAAGTTTAGGGCATCATTTGGTAAAACATAAAAAACGATTGACGCTTTTTAAATAATTTTTATTTTTTTATATCTTAAAAAAACTTGCAAAACTTTAGTAAAGTAATAATAAAAAATGTAAAATTTGATTTTACTTTAGTTTTTTTTTTGAGAGTTTTATTAAAATGGCCTAAAAATTTTGCAATTATTTATTCTTCGAGACCTGTCTTTTTTTCAAATGACTAAAATAATAAGAATTTAGCATACTGAACAGAGTATATATGATTATCAGCATTTATTGTCTTCAAAAGTTTAAGTTAAAAAGATTTTTGAATTCATTGGAAAGAATCTTAAGGGTTTTGAAGTGATTTCTGGGTATGTTGTTTAGTCAGACGTTTTAATTAAAACATTTTTATTAAAAGATAGTTAATTAAAGCGTCAATTAGAAATCAGGATAAATATCAAATTTAAATATTAAAAGTGATAAAGATAATAAAAAATATTAATTTTAATAACGATGACACTTGAAATTGATTTAATCATATTTCATAGATAAACTACTTAAAAAGTTATTAATTTTCAGAATGGTAGATCTTAGTTATAGGACCATTTATTAGAAACTGATAAAGTGATTAAATAAGGCATACAAAAACTGAACCAAAAAAATATTTTTCATACAACCGATTGAAATTTAGAAAAATAAAAAATTACTTTTTTATAATAAGATAATCTTAGCTATGAAATTTTAAATTCAAAGAGCTTTGGTATTTATTTTTAAATAAAAAAATATTTTTTGATTCAATTTATTTAACTTATGAAATAAATGAATAGTCCATGTTGGCAAGAACTGAACTTACACAATCATTCAAAAACCTTTAAATTTATTAACGATTCTAATTAATAAGTGTTTAAAAAAAAAATTATTGTCGTTTTGATTTTTAAACAATTTTATTTGAATGCCCAATATCTTTATATTAATCAAAATTGCAATTTTGCATTTTTAGTTTAAGAATTATTTGACTTAATCCATCACTCACACGTGCGTTCCCCGAATGGTTTTGAAATGATATTTTAAATAAATTATTTTATTTTAAAATACTATTTTATATTTTTTATACTTTTTTAAATTACTTTTTTTTTAAACAAAAAAAATATTTCATAAACATTACGAAAATAATCAATCATTAGAAATCAATCATTAGTCAAATTTTATGATTTGTACTTTTTAAATTTTTCAAAAATGTTAAGATTAAGTTTTAAGAATCAAGTTTTTGCCTTTGAAGATTCATATTTATATTATAAAAATTTTAAAGACTTTTTAAAAAAGCCATTTGAAGTCATCTCCAAGTCGTGACTTGTACTTTTTAAAATGCTTTCCAACAAGACATTGACTTTTAAAATTAAACATTTTTAAGTTCAAGACTTGTTTTAAGACTTGTAACTTTTAGAAATTCTGGTTTTTATTTTAGTAAATTTTGATTTATAAAAAAAAGACAATATCAAGAGCTTTTGTATATTTTACGGTGAGTGTAGACCGAAATTAAAAAAACTAAAAAATGCTAAGTAAATTGAATTAGCTAACAAACAAATTCTAGTTGTCTTTCCATGAATAAACAAAATGATGAAAAATATTATTTTAAATTTTTCAATAATCTCAAAATTTTGACTCTTTAAATATAGTTATCTAATTTTTATTATTATCTAATTGCGCATATCTCCTTTTTATATTATTTTAGTAACTATTCTTGGGAAATTTTGTTTCAAAAGTTTACAAATTAAATTTTTTGAATCTTAATTAGATTTTATTTAATCAAATGACAAATTAGATTGCCTATTTGCTTATACGGCATATAGGATTATCGTACACCATTTTTAAGTTGACTTTGTGTCCTACCAAGTCTCTAATATTATTGATGCCATATTTTATCATGGTGGGTCTTTCTAACGATAAACCCCAAGCAATTACAGATACATTTTTCGGCAAGTTCATCGGCTCTAACATCTCAGGTCTAAAAACTCCCGAATTACCAATTTCAACCCATTTGTTTAGCCCTTTATGAAATGCAAACACTTCCATACTAGGCTCTGTATATGGATTATAAGCTGGTTTAAATCTTAACTCCGTCATGCCGAGTTTACTGAAAAATTCGTGTAAAATTCCAATTAGATCTCCTAAAGTTAAATCATAATCAGCAATAACTCCTTCAATCTGATGAAATTCAGCCAAATGAGTTGCATCTAATGTTTCGTTTCTGAAAACTTTGTCTATTGAAAAATATTTTGTTGGTTTGAAACCATTCTATAAGTTTAAAAAAATGATTCTAAGTTTCAGTTTTTTTTTTTTTATAAATTATGAGCTTTTACATTTTGGGCTAGTTTGTATAGCATACGTGCACTAACTGCTGTTGTATGAGTTCTCAAAATATTCTTTTGAGCTTCTTCTATTTTCCAGTCATACTTGTAGCCTTGAGAGCCGTAACCACCACCATTAATGTGCGTTTGTTTAACTCTCTCGAGATAATCCATTGGGAATTTGGTGCTTATTGCTGGATCAGACATGAAAAAAGTGTCATGAGCATCTCGAGCAGGATGTTGTTGAGGCTGAAAAAGAGCATCGAAATTCCAAAAACTGTTCTCAATATAATTGTTAGTTGGCATTTCATTAAATCTAGATTATTTTTATTCATGAAGGGTTAAAAGTTAATATTATTTTACCCCATTTCTAAGAAAATTTTTCTAATTTCAGTTCTAACTTTTTGAAGTGGATGCAAATGTCCACCATCTGGAACAGTTCCTAAAGCATCCAAATTGTATTCTTTAAATTTTTTTGTTTTCCATATGTCTCTTTAGAAAATTATAAAACAAATATTTTTTAAATATATAAAATTACCCTATGAGCATTTCAGCTGTTAATTCTTTTTCTGGTTTTTCTAATTTAGTAGAAAATTTATCTCCTTTGGAAACCAAAAAGCTATTGATGGTTCTATTGCAGTAGATTTTATTAAGTAAATTAATATATATATTTTTTAAAGAAAGATATCTACACTTCACTGATTAATTTTCTTTTTTTAAGATCTTGAATCGATTTTTCATTTACATCAGATAAGTTTAAACTTTGAACTTTGGTTAATATATCCTTAACTTCATCATTTATAGTAGCAACTTTTTTTGTAACCTTTGGTCCATCAGCATTTTTCTTATCCACTTGAACCCATCCATTTGCCATAGCTTTGCTAAAACCCAATTTAGCGTTTGGTAAACTCTGATATTTAGTAAATATTATTTCAAAACATTTTTTCAAGGAAAAATTACCATCAATTCACTTTGTAAAATACCTGTTTCTGGGATCAAGCCAAAAATGACAGCTTCATGACTTCCATGTTTTACAATATGCTGTGCTTCATCGTTGAGAACAAACGATTTGGTTGATTTTTGCTCAGCTTTTAATAACTTAGGAAATTTGAATTAACTAAATGAAATTTAAGTTTATTTGTCTTATTACCCCTTCATTAGTTTGTAAACTTTTAATAGCTCCTATGACTTTTTGATGATCTAGACTCTGAACATTGGCATATTCGAGTGTATTCAACGAATCGTGTTTATCAATATATTCTAATATTTCGTTGTTCAAATCAGTCATTCTAATTTTAAACCAATTTGATAATCTTTTAGATCAATTATTTAAAAAAAAATTAGTATGAAATAGTTTGAAGTATTTTTCGAGCAAAAATTTTTTTATTGAATTAATTCAACACTTTTTTTAAGCATGTGAAATAATAAGCTAGTATATAACTTGAAATTAGTAGTTAAAAAATTTGCAATTTTTATTTGCAATGATGAAATAAAATATAATTTTTTAAAATTTTATTTTTTTGCCATGAATTTAAGTCTTGACAAAATATAATAAAAAAAAACTAAAAATTATGAAATAATATTGATTTAATTGATATCAGTTTGCTTGTTCTACTAGAGACTCTTCTTCTTCAGTCTTGGGAGCTTCAAGAGACGCTTTAGCTTTTTCTTGTTCAGTTTCTTTCAAACGAAAGTAGGAGTATAATACAAGACCTTTAATGAAAATTTTAAGAAAATTACCAAAATATTTAGGTAGTTTATAAAATTCTTAAAATTTAATTTTTTATTTTTGAAATATACAGAAGTTTTTTTTTTATTTGGAATAAAAAACAAGAATAGGTTTGTATGATCGTTCATAATTTAGACGATATTAAACTCGTTTATTTAAAAACAAAATGAAAAACGGGAATCAAACGATCCGATACAAACATCAAATGGCATTTAAGAAGGAAGGAGTCGGAAATTTCGAATGGTTTGGGACCCCCTTGATCAGGATCGGTGTTTTTTTCCGTTTGTAGTGTCTAAATTATGAACAATTACATATGTCTGTTTTTTTTTTTTATTTCAAAGCCAAAAATCTACTGTAGATCAAATAATACAAAAAAATACTATTAAACTATGCACAATATACATTAAACAAAACAACTCTATTATTGATTCTTGTTTCGATTTTTATAAATTTTAGTGATTAAAAAAGTTGCAGAGCTTTGAAACTATATTTTTGAATAAAAGAAGAATTTCTATTTTAGTATTTTTGTCAATAAAATTAAAAACATGGCTATTTACCTATGGTTACCATTATAATTGACACCATTTGCTGAAGTTTCATCGGATCATGAAACAAAATTGATCCAACTACAATAGTGGTAATAAATTTCAAATTACCACTCATATTGTAACTAAATTTAAAATAATTAATTAGGTTTTTTTTTCAAAAAATGCAATAATACGTCAAAGCTGATGTAATACCAATAATCCAATAAATTGTAATGTTAACTCCAAAAGCAATTACACCAGACATCACAATAACTAACTAAACATAAAATAGATTTTTATTACAAAAAAGATCAATTTACCCATTCAGTAGGAGATCTGTCAAGCTTGAATAATCCAGTAGGTCCATACAATGGTTCAAAAAATGGTATGATTAACATGAGAAAAAATGCCGAAAGAGGTGCTTGATACGTCAATAGTTGAAGTGCATTTATCTTTAATTCTTTTTGCTTCTCGCCAATCCACTTTTTGAAAAATTAGGAATTTTATTTTTAAATATTTTTTTTGAAATTACCACTTGGTAAAGAGAGGTAATACTAGCAGCTGATAAGCCTAGAAGAAAGCCTAAAAAGTTGAATTTCAGATCATAGATCGAGTTAAAAACAACTCCAAATAAAACAGGCAAAATTGACAAGATTACTTTGTTTGAATAAATATGGCTGTAAAAATTAAAAGAAATAATCATAACACCTGGTGTTGTAAGAGCTTTTAAACATTGATAGGTTCCAATTGTGTTGTATTCAAGAGAGTAGTTTGTCAAAGCGACAAAACCGCAGAATGTTATTGACATAGGAATCATTTTGATGATTGGAACTTTTACTATTTGAAAAATACCGAATAAACTGCATATCAATAGACCCAGGAATGTTATTAGAAAATGAATACAAGTAAGTCCCATATTCGGAAATTTGTAGTTTATATATATGTATTTATTGACTTGTATAATGGCGATCGATGTAAAAAAATTGAGCGAAAGGCTCGTAATTACGTTCAATTTCTCAGCAAGAGACATACTTTTTATTTTATTTTATTTTTAATTTTATCTTATTAGTTTATCATTCAAAATAAATCAAAAATAAATTACTAAAAATAATAAATTTATAAAAATTTTCATAAAATAAAGTTGAATTAAATTTTCCCTAAGTTCTAATGAAAGTATTATAAAAGGTAAAAAGACACAAAAAATATTATTAATAGAAACTTTTTTCACTTTTTTATTTTTTCATTTTTTTACTTCCTAAACAAAAAAATATTCAAGTAGAAACAGAATAAATCAATAAAATAAAATAATTGCTTATTAAATGAATGTTCTATTTCTAAAGTAATATAATAGTCCAAAGTATGTCGTGTATCCTTAGAAACTAAGACTAAATCCATTAGTATTGAAATTGTTTTCTTTTTTTTTTTAAATTATATTATAATTATTTTAAAAAAGTTGACACACAAAAAAATGGAATTCAAAATTATTTGAACTAAGAAATTCTTTAACAATACAAATTTTTAAATCAATAATTTAAAAAAAAAAGTTAATTTAAAATTTACCATTACTAACTAAATTGGCTAATTATTACTAAAATTTAACTTTCAAATACAAAAAGTAATTTTAATAATGCTAATTTCTAAAAGATGAATAATTTCAATTTTTTGCTTTTGTTTTCTATGCTTTTTATTGTGTCATCAACCCTTACATCTGATGAAAAAAAAAAAGCAAAAAAGGTAAAACCTGCTGCAGTGAGTGTTGAAGAGCGTGGATTAGTGAAGAATGAGATTGAACTCGATGAAATAATAAAAAATCATGCAATTTACTGTGATAAATGCAAGAATATGAAAAACTTTGAAAACAAAGTTCTTGGTTATGTGACACCGTGGAATGCACGTGGATACGATGTTGCCAAAGTATTTGCCAACAAATTTGACTTTATATCTCCGGTATGGCTCCAGATTCAGCGAGTTGGGCCTAAAAATTATCAGTTGTCTGGCACCCATGATATAGATATGAAGTGGATCAAAAATGTAAAAAAAAAATCAAACCAAACATCTCTTTTAGTACCAAGAATCCTATTTGAAAAACTTAAAATGGAAGATTTACATGCTCTTTTTAATAACGAAGAGGAAATAGATTCACTAGCCAAAATGCTGGTTTCAAAATCACTTGATTTTCAATTTAATGGATTTGTTTTGGAAATTTATATGCAATTATCAGGTTATGGCAAAAATAATATAAATCATTTAGTAAGCGATTTGGCAAAAGCTTTGCATAAACATAATAAACTATTAATTTTGGTTATCCCTCCAATAATGAAGAAAAATGAGAAATTATTTGATAAAAGAGACTTCGATTTACTTAAGGATGATATTGATTGCTTTTCATTGATGACATATGATTATTACTCTCATTCAAGATTAATTGGTCCTAATGCACCTATAGATTGGGTCCGGGAAAATATTGAATATTTTACGGATGAGCCGCTTTATAGACAAAAAATCTTGTTAGGTCTAAACTTTTATGGAATGAAATTTGTCACTAATTCTAAAGGAGAATCAAGATCAGAACCCGAACCAATTTTAGGCAAAGACTATATAAAATTAATTAAAAATAACAAATTAAATTTAAAATGGGAAAACAAATACAAAGAACATATTTTAATTTCGAATGAAAATAACCAAAAAACATTTATTTTTTATCCTACTTTAAGTTCATTGCATAGTCGAATAGAACTGGCCAAAGAGCTTGGAACTGGACTGTCGATTTGGGAACTGGGACAAGGTTTAGATTATTTTTACGATTTATTATAAATTTTAATCTTTTCAAAAATAAAAAAAAACACAAGCCTTAATTTTTAACATAAACTATTTATTATGAGAATTTTATTAATAAATTTTTGAAAATATTTAGTTTTTGAAATAAAAGACCCGATTTGGTTATGTGCGCACGGAAAAAATTTTAAAATTTCAATATTTGTAATTTAAAGCTATATTTGAAAACTAACTTAAAAAACTTTTATATGTGACTTTCAAAAATTATGAATCAAAAGAATTTTTATGCCCCTTTTGAGCATAATTTTAAATTTTAAAATAATTTGAATTTTTTTGATTTAAAATAAAAATTCAAAATCTTTTATAATAAAAAAAAATTAAAATATATCATTTTTTTATTAGTCGTAATTAAAAATATCAATATTAGAATTCAAAATACAAACTCATTTCAAGAATTTTTATCAGCTTCTTAAAGCCTTTATAAATCATTTTAAAAATTTTGATCATATGTTATCAGTCAAATCATGTCTGGTTTTTGAAAATCGACTTTTTTATCACATTTTTGATGATCACATAATTTAATAAAATAAAAAAAAAAATTACATAAATAAAATTTGGTGGATATAAAATTATTTTTTATTGATCATCTTTGAATTATTTATACTTTTTATTTTACATCTGAACTATGTTCAAACAATACTTTACGTTATTTTTCATTGATTTCAAAATCTTGAGCGGTCAAAGAAAGACTGTTTTTTTTTTATTGATCAACCTTTTCGAGATAATTTAATGCTAAATAACAAATTATAGAATTTATTTTTTTAAATCAGAATCTTAATTCTCAGAATTTACCATTGAGTAACTATCTGAAAACATAGCTTCACTTTTTGCAAAAGCAGCATTATCATCATCATAAGTTAGAGCAATTATATACTACAATTAAATACAATCAAATTTTATAATCATCATCAATTTCCATTTGCATTAAATTATTCAAATTGAATAAACTATTTTAATACATCTTTTTTTTAATTATTTGTTTTAAATATTCATATGCTTCTATTTTAGATTATTAGAAAAATTTTATTAAAATTTTCTTTTAGATATATATACTGTAAATATTTAAAGAAATACTATAAATACTTTTAAAAAATATGAAGCGTCGAATATCTGCTCTTCTCTTCGACATGGCTGAAACAGCAGTAAACAACAATGTACAGGAAACGATGCAGAAGATGTCCGGGCCATCGTTGAAATTCAAAAGCAAAAATCAGCTTTGGCGTTATCGTCGATTAACAACGCCACAACGATTGATTTTGAATACGGACACAAACCGACTGTTTAATCTCTACAGGGTTTTGTGGACCTTATGACTGAGGAATTTTAAAATATCTGCCTTTTAAAAGACAAGCAAATTCTTGAAACACAAAGATTAACGCAGTTTTCTTTCCCCAGAAAATTCAAATAATTCTAGAATCGAAGGAGAAGCATATAATCCAATATAATTTGATGCGTTTTGGACTCTGCTTCGCTCCCTACATCCAATAAATGTTGTTAAATGTGGTTCAAGGGTTTATCAAAAGATATGCCAAGTACACCTACGGCCTTCTGGATGATCTGCTTATTACACACCGACATAAAAACCTCTACCACGATTTAATTGGTGTGCTTAAGGCCGAATTGAAACTAGCAAGATGGGTACTAAACATTAGTAAGTCTGTTTTAAAACTGAAGCTGTTCTCATATCAGATCCCAATAAACCTCATCTTATGGAAAAATGTTATCTCAGTAACAATTGGAAATTAGTAAACACAAATAAATAAATATTTTTATAATAAATAAATATAATTGTGTCCGATAGTTTTTCTTTAGATGATCCCAATCACTCAAAACGAGTATTGGTGGTTTATCTCAGTCTTTCTGTAAATAGATACGTTGACTTTTAGGAACAGGGGAAATAATTTGGCTAAGTCATGGTATATGGAAGCCAATGAGTACAGTCGTGGGGCGGTGGACAGTCATTTGGGAAGGGATTTCTAAATAGCTGGTCCAAACGATAAATTTATTGATTTATTTATCGGTTGGACCAGCAACGATGAAGCAGTGACAATACTCCACTTCTCTATTTTAAGGTCTCATAGCGGAGCAGATCGCAGCATACATATAAACTGTTATTAGACTTTGGAAACGCGTGAGGGTCAAATGGACCAAGTTCTAGAGTCAAGACAGAGACAGAAACAAATATTCCTGTCTATATGCTTAAAAAAAGACAAGATAAATTTAACGATTAATTTGATAACTTTAATAAATCAGTTTTAAAAGGCTTATGAATTAAAAATAAATAATATTTCAAAAAAAAGAAAAATAAATTTAAATTTAGAAATTAATCTAAATTTTTCAAGTCATTTATGTATGCTTAGCATTGCCTGTACATATTCTATAATTGATGCATAGTGTAAATGAATAAAAAAATAATAAAATTTTGTTATTAATATTTTATAAAATTCAATTTTTTTACATTTTAGAAAACTCTAAACACCAAAAAGTACAACTTTATTTATATTTAGTTCTAAATAGATGGAAAACTATTCAATTTTGTGGGAAAAAGCTCTTATCACAATAATATTTGCTTCTCTTGCTCTATTCCTATACTATTCTAACTATCTGACTAATTTTTTAAAACTAAACGTTTGTTTTTTTAAAAAAGTTATTTTTTTGTTAAAAAAGCTAATTAAAAATCTAGTTGTTGCTCTTTTAATTATAATTATGAATAGAAAAAGGCTACGCACAAATAGAATGACTAACACTGCTAATGAGTCAAGCATCAACAGTGATTTAGGAAGCCTTAAAATGTTTGAGTTCGTCCGCATTAAATGTACAAAAAGTAGCGAAGTACGCACTCTCAAGAATGAAATAAACAATTTAGCTTCTCAGTTCTCTGACTCTTATTCACTCAGAGACATATCACCAGACATAGATAACAATCGAAATCAAAGTCAAAATATTCATTACGGTGTTCCAAAGAAACGAAGTGGACATCGAGCTGTATGCAATAATGAAAATATGTGGATTTGGGGAGGATTTTGTCCAATACGGGAACAAAATATAAATGAAGATGACGAAGAAAATGAAAATGTCTATCCTTCGCCTCTATTTCCTGAAGTAGAATTATTTTTTATTTTTTTTGGTATTGATAAATCTTTATTTTTTAAGTTGTGGCGCTTCAACTTTTACACCCGACGTTGGTGTTTGCTCAAAACTACTGGAGATATTCCAGACAAATTTGTAGCAAGTCACTCCAGTTAGTATAGCATCTATTTTTATACTCTATTTTTATTAAGCCTTTCAATTGTAAAGCAATATTACACGGTAGCTCTACACTTATTGTTTTTGGTGGCACTGGTTTTCCTTTTGGTAAAAATAAATTCAATTAAATTAAAAAAAAAAGTATTTAGAGAAAAATTGTTCAAGGAGAAAGTCTATCCAATTCATTATACATATGCAATTTAAATACGCTAGTCTGGAAAAAATATGAGCTTAAAGGACAGAAGCCATTGCCTTTGTATGGAAGTGTAAGTTAGATACGATAATTTTAGCATAAAATTATCATAAAAATAAATCGATTTAATCAAGAGTCTTCTAACAGTCGGTGATTACTTGTACATTTTATTTGGCACAAATGCAGTTCAATATTGCTCCAATGTGTACCGTATAAACATCAAAACTCTCGAGTCTGTGAAACTCTTTGACTCAATTGAACTTATTGAAAATGCTACTGTAGTTGACATGCATCGACTAAATCAATCATACCCTGATGATTTTCTGACTGGACGATACCGCCAGGAAGTTCTTTATCATGACAATAAATTGTATACTTTTGGTGGTGGAAAAATAGATGGCGATGCCCATTCGTTTGAGAATGTAATTTTTTTATTTAATAAATAAAATTTATCTATTAAATTCAAGTTGCCTGTCTTTAATATTGAAACTGAAAATTGGGAGTTCATTAGTACTTTTGCTGACGTAAAAACAAACAGTATTTATAAAAAAAAATTATTTTCGGTTTTTTAAAAAATGTCTAAAGCTTTTCCTGAGAAACGAAAATTTCATTCATGCATTAAAATCAATGAATTTGTTTATGTATTCGGTGGTATGCATTGCGATTTAGAAAACAATGTTTTTAGATCCGTAGAGAATTGCATATGGCGGTTGAACATGGTCAATTTAAGGTGGCAAAGGCTTGATATAAAAATTCCATGTTTGACATATTTTCATGCAGCCTGTTCAAATGATGTAGTTTAAATTTAAAAACGTTTTTTAAAAAAAAATTTAATTGTTACTTTTAGAATGGACAAGTTTTTATTCATGGAGGAGTTAAGTCAGTTAATGAAACTAACACTCGTGTTAATCATTTATACTCTATTATGCTCAAGATTCCTAAATTAAGTGACATTTGTTGGACAAAGTTAATTGTAAATTATCCAAAAATTGTTTATATGAATAAAAAATATCTTTTGAGCCTTGGAATACCTTACGAGTTTATAAAGCGTATTAATTAAATACACAATAAAATTTTTTTTAAAACATTTTATTTATTTTAATTTTCAAACGACTTTGAATATTCGTTTTTTTTATACTGAATTAGTTGATATTTGTAAATATAAAAATATTTTTCATTAATAAACTTGTTTGAATTTACTTAATTTTTGTGATTTAAATACAATCGTTTAGATATCAACTTATATGTAAATAGACAAAAAAATTTAAAAAAAAAAGGTTCATTTAAATTCTTAACACTAGAAGCACCAAGCAATTTTTCCCGTTTTTTTAATTCAAAAATATTCTAAAAAAAAACTATAAAAACTATATAAAGTTACATAATTTTTTAAAGATAATTTTAAAATCCATATAAATCAAAAGAGATGTATTCATTTGAAATATCTATTCAAAAGATAAGAGGATTCAAAAATTTTTAAAAAATTTTTTAAAATTGTAAATTTGATACCAAAATTATTTTTTATTTTAGAATTATTGTTACTTTTAGACTGAAAAGTAAATCTTTAATTAAATATTTTGTTTTAATTGATATTTTTTTGCTCACATAGTATCAGAATTGTTGATTTAAATAATTTCTAAATTAAGATTATTTATTTATTTTTACCAAACAAAATTTTTATTTATTGTAAAGCTGTTCGAGGCCTAGGATAGTTGATATATCTTGACTCAAAATTATGTTTGTATACACTCATGAGTTGACAGGTAGGATCCACCCGATTTTGCAAATCTCTCCTGATATAGCTCTTACTCAAACAAAACATTTGATTATTGTATCAACCTTATTTAACCTCAGTTTTTGAAGCTCATGGTGAAAAACAGTTTCTAATCTGGTTCCGTACATGAGTCTAAGATAGCTATGAATTGCTGAGTTTTGTATGACTTTAAGTATTTTTGTCGCCAAAGGCATTTAAACAAGGAAATTGTAATCAATAATGGAACCAATAAGTGATTTATTGATTAAACCAAGTATAGTTTGACTAAGGCTCCATTTTTTATTGCACAGAATTTTAATAATGGAAAATTAATATTTAGCGTTGATTTGCATTTGAGCTAAATTTTATCAACTTGATTATTAAGGTTTAGTCGTTTGTCAAACGGGATTCCCAGGAATTTAATAGATTTTGAATAAGGCAGGATTTTTGCAAAGAAGAGAGCTTTAATTTAGGAACACTATTACATTTGGAAAATATTATAGAAGAGGACTTTTCTATTGAAATTTTCATCTTCCATTTACAGAGCAAAGGCTCTACTGCACTAAGGTAATTTTTTATTTGAAATTTGATATTGCTCTTTTTTCTAAAAACAAAAAATTTAACTAGATCGTCTGCAAACATGAGCGAGTATAATGAAATAGTTTTGGTTTTTTTCGGGATATCATCAATGAAGATGTTAAAGAAGAGATTGTTTATTACTGACCCTTGCTTGAAACCAGCTTTTATTTTGAAATGGACCACTGAGTGAGTAAATTGTGTTTATTTTTAAGTCTCTAAAGCTGGGAAGAATATTATGATGTAATTTGGAGCCTTAAACTCAATAAGTATATAAGGTTCACTTCATTAAAAAATGGATCTTTTTTCGACAAATTTTTTTTTCTATATTGTTGTGTATTTTTTTCTATTTATTCATTTAAATTCTTAAAAGTAGCATATTTTTTTAAAGCTTATAAAAACGTTAATTTAGATCATGGAAAAAATTAAATCGAAATAGTTATGATCTGTGTTAAAAATGTAAACGTCATACAAAAAAAACATAAAAATATAGAAAAAAAATTGTTGAAAAAAAGTCTATTATTCAATGAACTGAACCTTAATATTTTCTCACATTATCTGAATGAAAAATACTTCTAATTTATAATCCAATTAATTAAACGAAATATGAATCAAGCTAATCAATATATTGGAGAGCTTCGTTCTTTTTATTTTAAAAGCCAAGATCAAGTTGAAACAAGGTGTCATTGAGTTCTTGAGCTCATAAAGCTTTAAATGGTAAAGCCTTACAGGAATCCAATTGCTTATTGATAGATAACTGATGAATAAAATGATATTTTTTTTTATAATATATGACTCAATAATTATCCTTTCTGTTTTTAAAAATCGTTAAATTTTTTTAAATAAAATTTTATTTATTCATAAAATAATCAATTCTCGATAAAATAATTGAGTAATTTAAATAGATTGTTATAAAAAATTCAATAAAAATATAAAACAAAATTAAAAAAAAAACTCAACAAATTTACTACAAAAGCACCATGAAATCAATTCTTTGATTTAAGCTCTTTTACTGCTCTTATATTTGGTTCTAAATCAGATAAAGAGCCAGCCTTGGCAATAAATGGATGAGCTAATAACTCTTTAGTATCGGCTCTTTTTTCTGGCTCAACTTCCAGACACCGATCTAAAAAGTTGATCAAATCTTTGGAAAGTCTGGATTTACTTTCGTCTTTAACATTAGGCTTTCCATTTGCCGCAATCAAATACAAAGCCTTCAACGGTGTTTCATGCAAATAAGGCGGCTCACCGTCAATCATTTCAATTAGAAGAATTCCTAAACTCCAAACGTCCACTTTCTTGTCATATCGTTGTCTATAATTATAAAATTTAACCAAAAATTTTACAATAAAATTAAAATTTTACTTTTTGACCAATTCAGGCGACATCCAATACGGAGTGCCGACTACTGTACATCTTTTTTCATCAGCATTTAATTCAGCACAAAAGCCAAAATCAGTCAATTTGACTTCACCCTTCATGCCAACTAAAACATTATCACTTTTTACATCACGATGAATTATATTATGAGAATGCAAGTAATCTAATGCGAGTAGACATTCTTTGGTAACTGTGGCCATTTGAAATTCATCCATTACAGTTTCAAGAACAATGTCTGTTAATGCTCCTCCTTCAAGATATTCCATCACAATCCAAAGTTCTCTTTCATACAAAAAGCATTCAATGTAATTTACAATACTCTTAAAATTCATTTCCTTCATCACTTGAATTTCAGTAATTATTAGATCTTTGCGTTGTTGCTTTTCAAGAAGCATCCTTTTAATGGCTACTTGAAGATTCGTTTTTTTGTTAATTGCACGGTAAACTTCACCAGCAGCTCTAAAAATATAAAATAATTTTTTCTTTCATTGTTGTAAATACTAGAAAAAATTACCCTGAACCTAGCTTATCTTTAAGAATGTATTTATCATGTGGATCACCAGGCGTCACCATTGTTTCCAAAATTTGCCTTGCATCTTGTTCAGTTAAGCGTGGAACCTTTTTCTTATTTCTTTTAATTTTTTCTATATTTTTTTCTTCAGTTTTTTTAGAATCAAAAATTTGTGGCTTAGCTAAAGCTTGATTTTGTACTGTACTATCAGACGATTGATTATTCGGCAATTCATTTAGTTTAGGAAATATTTTCGGAGGAACTGGCGGTGGCACTACTGACGAAGATGGTTTTTTTGGTGATTGGTTATTATTACTATCTTTGTTTAAATTTATCGGCAATGAAGGTAATGGCTTCAATTTAAAAGTTTCATCTTTGATTAAGTCTTTTATTTCGTTTATTGGTTTTTGCTCATCAGTCTAGAAATGAATTTATTTTTATTTTATTTTTTAAAAAATTCACAACCTAAGAATAAGCTAAAAACAAGTTGAATTTTTTTTTACAAACATATGTTTTTGATTAATTTTTTATTGAAAATAATTTTAAGTCATGGAACACCCTACCGCAAGAGATCGTTCAATCCCTATCCGTCAACCAATTCTAGAACAGACTAGATAAATACAGACGTAAGGAGGAACCTACCATGGATGAATTCCAAAGACTCAGTAGAATCGACACGAGGGAATAGTGACATAATAAAAAACGATCTTCAATGTGATGAAGGTGGATTTGGGGAAGTGACCTTACTCCAATCATAGTTTATACACTACAGTTACCATAGATGTGATCCTACTGTTTCCTATCTTCGCAAGTCTAGCTTGCTAGCTTGTGGTAACTTATATTATTATTATTATTATAACTCTCGATATAATGTCCAACTGTCAACAGAAAGAAGTCAATAAGTTAAAAAACGAACAGTCAATTGTATCTTTTAATTCTAAATTCTATATATTTACTTAATTTGAAATTTTTGTCAAAAATTTATTGTTCTTAAAATTAATAAAAAAATTAAAAATAATTAAGGACCTATCATTTAAAATAATAAAAATAAAGAGTAAAAAAAATTCAAGTTATTTAAAATAAACATAAAAATTATGATTTTTAAACTCAGTTTTAGAGAGAATTATTATAACTCAATTATTCCAAAATTAATTCTTATTTATTTTTCAAATTTTATATTAAAATTTAAAAATTTTATCATGAGAGAATAAGATAAAAAAAAAACTGAATTTCAAAAAATGCTTTAAATCTTACATTAATGCTATAACTGTCCTGAATTTTAGATTTACTCGGCGATGGGACTGGGCTTGACAGTTCAGGATATAAATAAGATTGATTTGAATAACAATTTGTTTGGTTTAGAGAAGAGTTTGAAGTTGAAAGGTGATCAGCTCGATTTGAACTTGATTTTGAAAAAGATAGATCGTTATTGTCCAACTCATCGCCAGACAAATCAATACGATCGTCCGAATCTGTTAGCTTTTTAATGAATTTTTGTGATTTTTCTATTAAAAAAGATAAAATGAGCTATAAATTAAACTATGTTAAATTTAGCTTACGCTTTCCCTTGACTGCTTTGTTATACAAGTTAATTGCCTCGATTGCTGCCTCCTTATTCGCTTCATATCTAATTTTTGAAGATCAGAATTTGTTTAAATCGATAGGAAAATTATTACTTTATGTTGTTTGTTTCCAGAAGAGCTCGCCACTCACTAGGTAAGCCTATGAACTGGTTTCTTTCTTTATCATGCTTAACATTTATATTGTGCTGAAAATTAGTCGGTGTGCCAATCTTCATATTATCTCCTGAATGATGATGGTCTCTTTTTTTGAACAAAAATGCCATTCTTGTTTAGGCTGTACTCTAATCGCTATTTCGTAATTAATAATAGTTTGCTTATAATAAAATATAACTATTCTGTATTATTAAATATTTATTTACAGGTTAGTTAGAAAATTTTAACATTTTAGAAAAAAATTCTAAATTTATGCGCATTTTAGATACTTAAATTCTTAACAATACACACAATGTTTATATATGTTGGACGTACTAACTTTTAATAAATTATAATTAAGACTTATATAGAAAAATTATTATTAGATATTAGAAAATTACTTGAGTTAAGACTAAATCCATAACTTTGAACAATTATAGTTACAGATAAAAATTATTTTATCGCTTTTAAAAAAGGCAAAAATGATTAATTTTCTCATTTTATCAAAGAGGCTTTTCCTAAGCAAAATCTTTTAATTTACTGATCAAAAAAGATATCTTTAAAGTTTACATAAGTTTATGAAAAGAAAAAAATTAAAAACAAAAATATTATTTTTTTAAATAATTGAGATCATAAATGTAAATATTTCACTTTTAATCACTAATCTAAAAAAAGACATTAAAATGATTAACTAACAAAATCATTAATTTTTAAATTAGAATTTTTGATATTATAATCATAAAATTATCTTATTATAATATTTTTGTTAAAAAAATATGAACAAATATGTATTTAGTCTAATGATAAAATTATCTTTAATTAAATTAGACTTAAAAGAAAAAAACTTAAACATAAATTTTAGATTATTTCCATCTAAAGCACAATGAAGAGTGATATATTCAAGAAAGCTTGAATTAAATTATTTTTTGCAAAGTGTTTTTTTTTAATTCGAAATCGAAAAAAAATTTTTTTATTTACAATTTTATTTTTTAAAAATATTTAAATCCTAACTTTTTTTTGGAATTTAAATGACTAAAAATACATTTCGTAGTAAATTCGTGCAAACAAATCTATTTCGAGATATTTTTTCTTATTTAAATTTATTAAAAATCATTTGAAGTAAAAATTATGAAAAAATTTATGATCTTGTCAGATTCGGAACATAACCCTACAGATGATATGATTTTATGGCTAATCTTGTGAAAAAAAAATCCTTCCAATGCTTATCGTTTTTTGATAAATTGCTTTTTAACTGAATTTCTTTGGTTTTTAATTTGGCCGCACAATCTTTAAAACTTATGTCATTGAATTATTTAAACGACAGCTTAGGAATAAGGTAGAGTAAATAGTACTAAAGATTTTCTCTAAATTAATGAAACAAGGTATAGAAAAGCTTCTTATTAATTTCAATTGTTTAATTACAAGCAAATGTTGAAAAATTAAAATCGTGATGTTAATTAACAATTTAAAAAAAAAAAAAGCTTGCCTCTTCCATTAATTTCAATCTTTTTTAGAAACAATTTTTTTTATTTACAAATATTTACAAAAATCATGTAAAAAAATTGAATATTTCCATTAAAATTTTATACTTTTATATTTTATTAAAGATAAGAAACTTATTATTAATCAATATCATACATTATAAATTTTATTTGCGTCACGAACAATGCATCTAGTAAATAATGACAAAAAATTTCTATTTGGCCATCTATCATCATTGAAAACGAACATTTTTAAAAAAGAGAAAATGTTAAGTAAGTTTTTAATTTTTGTCATTCAAAAAAAATTAAACAAAAAGCTATAATAAAATAAAATTTTGAATTTAATAAATTAAATGTTTTTTTCCTATTAAAAAAATAACTAGTATAGATATGTCCTCTATCATTAAATTTAGAGCACTAAGTGGAGCTCATGATGATGGACCTCTTTGCTATTTGCTTCAAATAGACGAATATAAATTTTTGATTGACTGTGGATGGAATGAAAAATGTTCCCCAGAAATTTTAGAAAAATACAAGCAGTTAATTAGAACTAATTATTTAGCCAATAATTAAATTATTTTCATATTAGAAATATCAAGTCAGTAGACGCCATTTTGCTTTCATATCCGGATCTTAATCATCTAGGCGCATTGCCCTATTTAGTCAGTAAAATGAATATTAAGTGTCAAATTTACTGTACCGTGCCAGTTTTCAAGATGGGACAAATGTTTCTTTATGATTTTATTTTGGTAAATAAAATTTATATTTATGTTTTTTTGTATTCTAAATAATTTTTGACAATTATCAGTCAAAGAATCAATATGAAGATTTTGATATGTATAATTTGGATGATATTGATAATACATTTGATAAAATTCAACAAATCAAGTATTCACAAACTGTTAGTCTGAAAGGAAAAGGTCAAGGTCTTCAGATTACGGCTTTACCCAGTGGTCATATGATAGGTGGAACTATTTGGAAAATTTTGAAAGATGATGAAGAAGAAATAATTTACGCAGTTGATTATAATCATCATAAAGAGCGGTAAAGATTGGAAATTAGTTTTTGAAAAAATTTATTATTTTCAAATAGACATTTGAATGGTTGCATTTTGGACTCTATAAATAAACCAACAATTTTAATTACAGATTCGTACAATTTTTTGTATCATCAGGAAAAAAGAAAAGCCAGAGATGAAAAGTTGCTTGAAAAAATTTTAAACACTCTGCGTAATGATGGAAATATGATGATTTGTACCGACACTGCTGGAAGAGTTTTAGAACTTGGCTATTTTTTGGACCAACTTTGGAAAAATGAAAATTCAGGCCTTTTTTCATATTCAATTGCGCTTCTAAATAATGTTTCAGTAAGTGTAATTGAGTTTGCCAAATCGCAAGTTGAATGGATGAACGACAAAATAGTTCAATCATTTGAAGTGGGTCGGTACAATCCGTTTGATTTTAAATACATAAAATTGTGTACCTCCTTAAACGAGCTTAAATACATGAATGGCCCTAGTCGTAATAAGTTAGTCCTTGTAAGTTTATCAGATTTAGAATGTGGACATGCCAAAAATTTGTTTGTCGATTGGTGCTCCGATCCAAAAAATACAATTTTATTCACTAGTCGAGCTTCGGCAAATACTCTTGCCGCCAAGCTCTTAGAAGAGCCAAAACAAAAACAGATAACTATTCAATTAAGTCGAAGAGTTAATTTAGAAGGCGAAGAATTAGAGGAATATTACCAAAAATTATTTGAAAAAGAACAAGAAGAAGAAGAACGCTTGAGAAAATCAAAAGAATTAGAATCAATTGATGAATCTCTAAGTGAAGATGAAAAATCTGCTGAAGATTTGGTAAATAATATTCCGCCAGGAAATCACGATCTCATGAAAATACAAGAAGTATTTTTTTCTAAATTAAAAACAAAATAAATTTTTGAAATTTTTTTAAGAATAAAAATCAATTTTTTAAACTTAATCGAAAAAGATTTCCAATGTTTCCATATAAAGAGGAGTTAGTTAAATGGGACGATTATGGAGAAGATTTAAAGTAAAAAAATTACACCCTTAACTATTTATAATGATTTTAGGTCTTTAAAATCAGAATAAGAAAATTTTATATTTAAATTAATTAGTTTAACAAGTGCTGAAAATCGATTCCAACCGATAGATAACATTTAAAATAGAACTGAATTCTTTCAATAAATTCTTTATTTTTCTGTAATTTTACTCATATTTTAATATTAAAATAAGAAAATTATTTGAAATCTAATTTAGAAATTTATTCAATTTTTAAATCCATTATTGAAAATCGATTTACCAACATTATTAGATTTCTAACTGGAAATTATTCGACTAAAATTTAAATTGAATTTCATGATTTTATCAGCTGGTTGTCTTAGATATTAAAATTTTTATATTAAATTAAATTTTTTATTTATTTAAGAAGCATATTTTTAAAGACTTTTCATTCCTTCTGCAGACGATTTCTGAATGCAGAATTATGCGAAATAGTTGGATCATGGTTTAAAATGTTATGCCACATATACATCTACACAACATTTCTCTGCATTAAATTTTTCATTTAGGAAGCTTAAAAATTAGTAAAAAAAATTTTTTTTTGATCATGATCATCAAATTTTGATCTTTTTGACTATGGTATATCAATGCCGACCAAATGTTCGGAAAACTAACAATTGTTATAAAAATGAACAGTTACAAAATAATTCTTTTAAATTAAATTTATCATTTTGTATTTTTACTTTCCAAACTATAAATGGATGTTACTTAATACTCAAAAGACCGGTGTCAATTTGACACTTTTTTATTTTTTTTAGGTCCAAAACTTGTTTTTAAAAATTTATCAGCTGACCCAAAGCTTTTATCAACCAAATTTATTCTATGAAAAAACTTTGTAACTCTACAGTCTACTTTGTGAAAATTATAGAAAACAAAATTGCAGGATAGTTGCAGTGAGAAATCTTGAATGCAGCAGATGCATTTTTGATATATTTTTACACAATGCCAAAGATTTAACTTAGGCTTTATTTAATTTTTCATTCAATAAGAGACTTTTTTATGAGTAAAGAGATATCTGTTTAAAATATTCAAAAAAAAAAAAGATTTTTATGTAAATTTAAATTTTTAAAAATCAAACAGTTGCCAAACAAATTAAACAAATTTTTTTATTTAATTTAATTAAGAAAAGATGAATTTTCGTATTTAATTGAGCCCAATCCTTATGAGCATAAACCAGTTGAGGTTGCTGACATTGAGATGCCAGAGATTGAAATCGGCGAAAAAGATGAAATTCCTACTAAATGTGTTTCAGAAACAATTGCATTAGATGTTCGATGTAAGTTGGTGTATATAGATTATGAGGGACGAAGTGATGGGGAATCAATTAAAAAAATCTTAACGAATGTAAAGCCTAAAAATTTGGTGATAGTGCACGGAAATGAAAAATCAACAAAAGAGATGAAAGAATACTGTCAAAAGCATCAGATCGTTCAAGATAGAATATTTATACCAAAGATTGGAGAAATTGTCAACGCAACCCTCGAAACACAAATATATAACATTAAGCTTAAAGATGAGCTGGTTAGTTCTCTAAAATTTCAGAAAATAAAAGATTATGAATTAGCATGGGTTGATGCTGTAATCAAAAGTGGTAATTTTGATGCTGAATTTCAAAGTGGACAAAAATCGGAAAGTTCCTCTGAATACGGATTTAGCCTTCATCCGTTGCACAAAGACAGTTCAGATAAACACAAAACAGTATTTGTAAATGAACCAAAATTGTCAGATTTAAAGCAAATATTTACTCAAAATTCGATCCAAGCTGAATTTCATGGTGGTGTTCTAGTTTGCAATGGGGTGATAGCTTTAAAAAAAGTAAAAGCAAAAATTAATTTAAATCATTTCTGATATAATTTATTTTAAGAATCAATCGGGAAGAATTATACTCGAAGGAGTTATTTCAGATGACTATTATAAAGTGAGAAAAATACTATATGAACAATATGCAATGCTCTAATGCCAATGATTTAAAAATTATTTTTTTTTATAAAAAAATTTCAATTTTTAATTTATAATAAAATTAAAATATAGAAAAATTTTCAATTTTTTTTTATTTTTTTCGTTTAAATAGATTAACGAAAAAAACGAAACTCCAAAGTATTTATTTTCAGCAATTTAATAAAATTGTTTTCGAACAAATAAGTAATAAGAAATCTAATAATTAAAAGTAAAAGCAAAAGAATTTAAATATTTTTTTTACTCTCAAAGAGCTTTTGCTCGAAACAGAAACTTAAAAAGAGTTAATATCTATGCAATTTTTCATCACTTATTTATTAGATTCTAGAGTAGGGCATCAAAAGGCACCAACATTGAACTTCATAATTTTGAATACTTTCTTTATTTTCTATTTATTAATTATTTTAAATCGTTGTAAGCAAAAAAAAATCTCGAAGAGTAAATTGAGCCATCTACTGAGAAAGGGTTATTAAATTAAAGGGTTATTAAGTTTTTTGAAATTTTGAGTTTTTATATCAATAGAATATTTTTTAATTTAAATTATTTGCTAATGACAAAGGTAAAATAAAAAATATTTTACTACTAGTAACTAATTAATGCATTTAAGGCTTTTTATAGACATTTATTTTGGCTCATTGAACTTACAAACGCAAATTTGTTCTTTTAAATTTGCGTTCTTTTAAGTTCTTTTAAGTTATCTAGATAAACTGTCAAATGTTTAAAAATTTAATAAGTTTTTTAGTAATTATTTCTTTATAAAATTTTTCGCTTAAATGAAAATTCTATTTTTATTTTCTCATTTTTCATAAATAAAAGATTGCCATTTTTTTCAAAGAAAAATTTTTTTTAAATAACATACTTATGATACCGCTGTATCTGTAAAAAAATCAAATTAGCCTTTAAAAAGGAATATTCATCAAGCATTTTGAAGAAAAAAAGCTTACTCTATCAATCTAATTTAATCAAATTTTGATAACTAAAAAATTTATTAAACTGCTTTAGACTTTGTTTAAAAGTATGAAAATCTATATAATTAAATTAAACATTCGAAAGACTTCGTTCGTAATTATATCACATTTCAAAGCATTAGATTTAAGTAAAAAAAACTACGAAATAAAATTGTAAATTTTTTCATTTCAATAAAGCGCTATCTTTATTAGATTAAGACATTTATTTCTATTTATAAGCCTTCTAAAGTTCTCAGCTATTAATCATGCTTAGAACAAGGAAACTTTTAAAACATGATCATAAAATACTCTGAAAACAGCGCAATATTTAAAATCGAAACCTACTCCTAGCAGACAATCTTCCAAAATAAACATAAAAATCAAATTTAATTAATAAATTTCTATTTTTTTATTTATGTTTTCCTCATTTTTTCAATTTGATTAATTGAATTTTATTATTATTTAATAAAAATAATTCACTAATAAAATAAAAAAAAATTGGCAGTACAATAAATAAATCTTGAAATTTATCTAACAGTTTTTTTTTTATTGAATCAACAGGAACAGTACCTAGACGATTAATTTAAATTGCTATGTTTTTTTTAACACCAACAATCCGTCAAAATTTTTCTGATAATCATTTCATAAACTGGTCCAATTCAAACTTTGAAGATACCTGCAATAGAGGATATTGGTCCTGGTGGACAACAAAAATAGGTTCGTTTTCCAAATTTTTATATTAAGACTTAAAAAATAATTTTTTTTAAAAAAAGGAGCTTTAATAATTGGTTCAAGTGGAATTTTGATCAACATAGTTTGTTTTTGTCTTTTAAATTCACTAATTTCACTTAAACGTTCATCTTACATATTCTATTTTAAATTTTTATGCATCACGGACAGTGTTTGTTTAGTGGTCGAATTTATAAAATCCTTAAATGACTTGCTAATTTATGGAAATTTTGATTATTTTTACGATCCAAATTATTTTAGTTGTAAACTTTTGGAGTCAATAAAAGCCTCATTTCATTTGACATCTGCTTGGCTTATATGTGCTTTTTCAATTGAAAGATGCGTAGCAGTAAGTTGTCCACTTTTGATTCGACACATATTCAGTGTTGCTCGGACAAAATTTATTTGCTGCTTGATCTTATTCTTTTCGCTCATTTTTCAATCACTTAGGCTTATAATAATAAAATCAAAATGCTTCAATATGAAAAATATAGAGATTAAAAAATGTCTTTATTCTTTCAAATGTGCATCTTACGAGAATACCGATTCCGATTTATTAATTAAATTCCATTTTTATATTCATCAACTAATATTTTTGGTACTCTTACCAAGTGTAATTGTAATCACTTGTAATTCAATTGTATTCTATAAAATAATCCAAAGACGTCAGATGATTCGATCTGGAAAATTTTATGAATTTAAAATAAATCGTTCCAGAAACCGACTTTCTCAATCAAGTTCATTTAGAAATGAATCTGGAGTGAAACAGTTAAGAACCAGCGACAATAATCTATTTTGTTTAATAAATGATGATGAATTAATTTCAATATCGACCACATATGATGAATACTCCCAGTCAGCATCTTTGTGCTCATCAAGAAGCTTTACCGCTTTGGCAAAAATTAAAGCAAGCCACCAGTATAAAAAAGTAGTGAAAAAAAAGCGCGAAATAAAGCTGGCTTTTTTGATGTTATTTTCATTGTCTTTTCTTGTACTAGTCATACCAGAGGCTTTACTCAAAATTTATTTATTTCATTATTTTGATATAACAGAATTGATTAGTAATTTTGTGGAAATTCGCCTTGGTAATTTAGTGAAAAAATCAGATATCATTTTAGATTTATTTTGCCAAGATTATAGATCATTTAGACTAAATATTTTGTTTGATATTTTGTACATTATAAAATTAATGAACTATTCGGCTAATTTTTTAGTTTATTTAACTCTTACAACTTATTCAAAAGTAAGATTTAAAAGTTTGAATTTTTTAAACAATCTTTACTAGTCGATTTATTCCAAAAATCAGAAATAATTAGAGTTTTGTTTATTTATTTTATTTTATTTTATATTGTAAATTTAATGTTTATTTTATAAACTTTTTTTTTGTATTCATTTATTTATTCAGTCTAAATAAAATGATTATCATTTTTAAAAAACTTTGTTTATTTATTTTTTTCCTTTTTGTTTTCAGATTGCTAAAAATTATTTAAAATAAGTTAATAAAAGAGAAAGGTAATGAAAATATGTTCATTTTGTTCATTTTGTAAATGATGAATCCTTAACAATATTTGACAATATTAAAAAATTAATTAGCTTTGGACGAAATAATAAAAGATGTTAAAAAAAACCTGGAGATTTGATTATCAAAATTTTTTTTTCATTAGGGAAGAAGCATCTTATTTGACAAAAAATTTTATTTATTAATCAAGAATAAACATCGTAATTAAAAGTCTATTTGTTTAAATTTTAAAATTTTCAACAATAAATTTTTTCAAAGATATAAAACAATACTAAATATTTAATATTTAATAAACTGAACAAACTGTTTAAAATGAAATATGGCATTTACTCAACTCTTTTTTAAAATATGATAAAAACCGAATAAACTCCAATTTCAGCTAGTCGGTTTGTATTCAGATTGTAATAATTTATTAATATTAAGATTAATTTAAATAACTAATAATTGTTCAAATAAGTTTTTTCAATCTTAAAATAATATAACCAGACTCATGAGTCATGACCAAATTCGCCATCATTAGAAAATTAAAGCTACTCAAAATAAAAGCAAGGCTAACTTTTGCAAATCTGTTTTAGTGACTAAAAACAGAATCCACCTCGACTACTTGTTGATTGATTTATCAAGATTTACTCAAAACAATCAAACTTCTCTGAAAACTATAATTTCTATTTAAAAGAAAGGATCAACTTTTCATAAAACTTGTATCAAATTGTCAGCTTCATACTCAAAAAAATTATGACTTACAAATTTACTCTAACATAACCATTTACATGTACATTGAAATGTTTAATAAACTATTAGCATTATTATCTAATATTTATTTCTAAATAAATGAATATGAAAGTAGCCACTCTGAGTATCCAAATCTTTAAGTTACATGAATTAAATAAAATAAAAAAAGAAATATTAAATAGAATTGATTTAAAAATTTAAATTTAAGCATAAGTATAAATATACAATTAATTAGCGCCGTGCGAAAAGAGCAATTTAGCAAACAAATTAAAAAAGAAAGGGTTTTAACATCATTTAAACATTTTGTAAAAGCATAATAAAATTACGTCAAAATATTATAAAAGTATTCTAACATTTTTTGTAATAGTGATTTAACGACACCTCAGAGGGTACTTTTTAAAAAATAACAATAATACTCTACAGCAGACTAACTGCGAAGCAATGCGATAAGTGCCTTGCTATGGTAGCTGTCTGGTTCTAACATAAACCTTTATAATGACAAAATATGTTAATAGAAAAAATTAATTAATTTAGTTTCAAATATCTAGTTTGTTTTTAAATTCATTTTTGGATTTTGCTTCAGATACTTCATCTGGTAATTTATTCCACTCGTTTACCACTCGATTTGTCGAGAAGCTATTTCTATATTTATTTCTTATCAGATGTTTGGTCGGTCTTTTTGGATGTCCTCGAATTGATCATTAGATTAGAGTACGCGGCTTTTAATGTACGGATTCTGTAGATGAATTTTACTTAGAACGTTCTTTATCTTGAATGTCAAAATTAAGTTTCTACGTTTATCTCTTTAGTGTCATTAGTCCCAATCTTGTAAGTCCTTCTTTGAAATTTTTTATTATCTAACTTTTTGACTTTAGAGAAGTAAAATGCTGCCTTCAAAACAACGGAAAATTAACTGAAAATTTTTTCTTGATAAGAAAATACAATATAAAAAAAATAAACAAATTTTGATAAAAAAAATGTTTTTTTTTAGTCTCATAATTGTTAATACTATCTATTTACAGTGCTTTTATAAACTTTCCAGAATGGTCTAAATTACGTAATTTTACATTATTTTTGGTAAGCTTACGTAATCTAACGTTAATTTTAGTTGGTAAGAACATTTAATTTTACGTAAAATTACGTAAGCTTACATTAAAAGACGTAAATTTTGGTAAAAACATCCCAAAATGCTTAAGGATAAAAAATCAGGTTTTTGGTAAGAAAAATGTAAAAATTGAACATTTTTCAATAAAATTGAAATAATTTTATTCTGAAAAAATAATAAAAACTCAATATTGCTTACCGTTTCTTACTTTAATTTTACGTAAAATTACACACTTTTTGGTAAAATTTTGAAATAAAAATAAAAATCTAAGAATAACTTAAAATAAAAAAAACTAAAATATCAATTTGTATCAATTCTTTTAAACTTTTTTTTTGTAAATTTAAAATTAAAAGAAAAAAAATTAAATAATAAAAATTTTTTTTTTTTATTTGAAAATTTTATTAGTAGAAATGATTTGCTTTTTAAATCCACTTAATCGCAAATTATTCGTATTTTGATCCTCTTTTTCAAAACAGATATTTTGATGGTGAAATCAATTACTGATTTTTAAATCCCTATGATTTATTGCCTAAGATGAGAATCTAACTTGGAAAATATGAAATACTAATAAAATTTAAGTTTTGGTTTAAGGATGCGAAATTTGATTGCATTTTAATTTAAATAATCTTTAAACTTTTAATTTTTGAATTATAAAAAATACTAATCTGTTATGGAATGAAATTTCGCACATGAAATTCATCAGAAAAAAGAGAAAATTGAGAAATGATTGAAAGTTTTACTTTGCTTGAAATTTTTAGAAAAATAAAGATTCAATTTTTAAAAATCAAGTTAGATGTATGAGATTCAAAAGTATTAATTTTAAAATACAACCATAATTTAAACTCTATTGGTTTCGAATAACAAAAAGTATTATTGGCCTTCATAGGTTGATTCCTTGTTTCTTAAGAGTATTTTCAACCGAAATCAATTTAACGATTTCGTCTATTAATGATGATAATCATTTTTGAGATTTAATTTTCGGATAAGCAAAGTTTACTTTTTATTTCAGTGCATTTCTTGAGGTTATCGTTCCTCTGTCTGACTTACCTGAATCTAAGAGGTCTTATTAGTTTTATTTTAGAAAGTATTATTTTTGCACTAAGGAATTTTCATATAAAAATCAAATTTTTTTATTTTTTTTTATTAAGATTAGTTAATATCATTTGATATTAGCTAGTATCAGTTGATATAAGAATAGGACAAAAAATTATTTTAACTGATATCAGATGATTTGATGTGAAATTTCCATTACTTTTTAAATTTTTTAATTAAGGTTTTATAATATTTTAGTAGCAGTAGTAGTAGTAGTAATTATAGAACAGCAACTTGAACTATGCCAAGTTCAACTAGATCCCTTTAGGGCTGTAGCTGTCGCCTCAACAAAAATAATCCTTAATCAAGGCGTCCAGTTTTGCCTTAAAACTATTTAAACTCTGTGCATTTACAATATCTGTTGATAGTTTGTTCCAAGTTGTCACAAGTTGTTTGTCAGGAAATTATCAATCAATATTATAAATCTTGGTTGAAAATATTTCATTTTCTTCCTGTAAATAGTTCTTTTGCAAGATCTGACATTATATTTTCTTTTCTTATTATTTAGACAAGGGTCATTCACAAGATTTACAATTTCTAGTTTGTTAACAATTTTGAAGCCGGTATAGCCGAGTGGTTTGTGTGTTAGTCATGCAAGCAAAGGATCGAAGGTTCAAAACACACTGAGGGTGGAAAAATCTTCAAAATATCTCTGAAATACGGGGTACATGTTTAA
>PJRA01000549.1:11460-65692 GCA_016987375.1 Brachionus koreanus | reverse complement strand
TGGGTAAAATTTTGTAGTGTAGATGGTCAACTCTCTGTGTCAGATCGGAGCTGTTGCTCAAAAAGGTACTTGAAAAGGAGATGAGCTCCTCCCCATTATCTACTAGGATAAAATAGGGTATAAAACAACAAAAAAAACAATTTTGAACATATGAGTAAGGTCACCTCTGTGCCTTCTTATTTGAAGGTTGGTATTTTTAAAGAAATTTTTGACAAAAATGTTTATTCAAAAAGAAAAATAAAAATTAGAACCATTTATTTGAGTATAATTTTAATATCCAAAGTTGTTAGAAAAAATCAAAAACTAATACATTTTTTTTCCTGACAAAATGAAATTGAATTATCTTGCTTTATTTATGTTTTATTCATTCATTCAAAAATTATTATTAGTAGCAGAATATTTTTTCATATATTTAGAGATAGGATAATGCACGGTTCTGTAAAAAATTGAAATATACAAATTATTTTAGAAATATTCAAACTATTTGTTTAGTTTTAAACTAGATTTAGAATATTCATAATTTTTAAAAAAATCACTTATTGGTCTTATGTTTGAATTTTCAGTTTGATTTTGAGTTTTATTAGTATTTTTTTTATTATTTTTTATATTTTGATTGCACTTTGTCACAACAACATTCGAAGTACTTAATTTTTGTATGTCTTCAATTATCGATTTTCCATTTTGTTTATTCGGTGAATCAGGTTTAACTTGTAAGACCTCAATTTTTTCTTTTTCAATTGGGATAATATCATCAGCATTTTCCGCTACAGTTGAATTTTTTGAATATTTATTTGTCTTTTTAGCTGAAAATTTGCTCAAAAGATTTAAAGATGAACAAGTTTTTTCCTTATTTTGACAATTTTCGTCAAAACTGAAAGATTTTTCAGTAACAATAGGAGAATTCAATATTTCTGATTTAAAATTTTTTTCATATTTAAAATCAGTCTCAAGACTTAAGTGAAAATAAATTATAAAAATAAATGATTAATTAATTAATTATTAATACCTTTCTAGAATTGAAATAGCTTTATTCGTAGGGCTTTTGTTTTCTTCATCTTGGCTTAGCTTATCCAACAATTGACTAGATTTATTGATTATTGGAGATCCAATGCAATTTGATGCAGGTGCCGAATTTGATGAAAAATATCCGCTTGATTCACTCGATGATTCAATTTCAGTATTTTGTAGCTTGGTTGACGAATAATCATCCAATAAGCAGTCCAAATCGGCTCTAATATCATTCATCTTTATACGCTTTATGTTTTCTTTACCTTCTTCAGATTCGAATTTTTCATTATTTGTCTCTAAATTTTCTAATTTTCTTTTATTTTTGTTTGCTGAGTTTTCAGTTAGCAGAGGCTTAGAGCTGATTGTCTTGGACATTCCATTTGTGCTCGATAAGTTCGCCATGTCTTTTTTAGCTGTTAGTTTTGAAAATGGATTAGAATTTTTAAATGTTGCATAGTTTTTTGACCAGATGCTTTTCATATGTGCTGGTGGATTATTTGCATATTTAGCTGGAGGCTTATACTAAAAATTAAGTAGATTATTTAATTCTTTAGCTAAGTTTTTTAGTTATAATGTCTACATTCCAATTGTCCGGATTGAAATCATTGACTTTTTCTCTTGTGTTAACATCAATATTTCCATAAGAGTGTTGAATGGAAAGAAGTTGATCATAGAAACTTGTTTTGAAAAATTATTAGAAACTATAATTTTTTCAAATAAACTATATATATACAATCCAGCATAAGAAACATCTTCATTAGGTTCGATTTCAGGGCCATATGTGTGCAATGAGACCAATTTTCTCTTTAGCGGATCAAAAACTATTTGATATTTAAATGTTTTATCAGCTTTTTTAAAGCTCTCTATGTATTCATTTGTAATAATCAAATTTGGCATTTTAAGTACTTTTGGCATTTGTTTTAATATCTGAATATTTTTTAATATTATGGAATTTAATCAAGTTGAAACAAAATTACATAATCTATATCAGGCTTAGTGATAGATTTGAGTAATTTTTTGGCTTTACCTAGACCGATGCCGGGTAAATTTTCCAAGTAATCACAGCCACTTAGAATACACATCCATCTAAATCGTTCGAAATTGTTTGCTGAATCAAATTGAGTTATTGATATGATTTTCTCTTTCTGGACCAATTGACCAAAACCGTTAATATCCAGTTTGTACATTATCTTGCATACATTATAGTGAACTGTTTTAGTTTTTAAATTATTTATTTTGTTTACTTTCTCACATCCAAATAAAATCAGATCTGAGTCTTCAGTAATGATAATTTGAGCTACATCAATCTTATTCAAATAAGCTAATTGAGCGTCAGCTTCATACGGAGCAACTAAAACATCAACACCTAGTTTGTGCAATGCCTATTTACAAAATATTCAAAATTTGTTTAATTTTTTTAAAACAAAAAAAAATACTTTTATAACTTCTAAAGCCATTTTAGGTGTACATTCAATGCATCGTTGAAAAAATTCCCTAGCTTCATTTTTTCGTCCTTCGGCCAAACATTGGGCTGCTTTTTTCCTATACATTTCTTTGGATCTTAAAAAAAGGAATTTCAAATCAAAATCATTTTTAACAATTCATATAGTGAATTTTTCTTATACAATTCCTACTCTTTTCTCTTTAATTCAGTTCCTTTTTTACTGGGTAGACAACTTCCATCAAATATCATAATTGGTTTAATTCCCCATTCAAGTAACTTGTGAACATATTTAAGAACATATTTTACATGACTATAATTGCTTTACTATAAAGAGTGGTCATTTCAAAATTGTCAATCAAAATTACCCATCAGCTGGTTGACCGAGTGCTAGTTGCTCGGCGCAGCTGAATGCGCCACGATAAATCCAGCAATATGTATCAACAGCAACTGTAGCGCCTTCAAACTGCTTTATATTTACATTGCTAGATGCTTCTTTTAAAAACGGTAATAAACCAGAGATGCCCATCGGTCGAGATTATTTAATTAAGCAAGTTGAATTTTTTAAAATTTTATTTAGAAATTTTTGAACTAAAATCATCATAAAATTTACATTGTAATAAAACCTTAACCTTTTTTCACAATGTTCAATTTTTAAGTGTGTTTTCAATTTTCAAAATATATCATAAAATACCGTTTTTATTCTCTTCATCAAATTTTGAACCAAATTTGAACCTAGTTTTTTTTGTATTTTTATTCTCAAATTCAATAAAATCGATTTCATTAGTTTAGTTTTTGTATTTAATGTTCATTAAATGGTTTTAGTCAACTATAGAATATAATCTTTTAAAAAACAAACTAAACTGACCTATTTGTTTGTAAATTTTAATTAATATTCTAGTATTGTGGCAAGAACCAAATTTGAATTAATGAGAAAAATTAGAGCCAGTTAATTACCAAAGAGTATATACAATTTTTTTTTTATTTTTTTTTTCAATTCGATATTTTATTTTATATTCAAGTATTTTAGGCAAAATATTGGATTGTTTTTTGTAAAAATTTGAATTGGAAAATAGCAAAACTTGGTCAAAATATCAATAATTTTGGTTATTAAAGGGCTTTATTTTGCTTAAAGTTAAAATGTTTGTTAGTTTAAACCATATGATTAAGATTAACATGTTCTGTTAAATATTCAAAGAAAATTAGCAATATTTAATCTTATCAGTCAAAGCAGGAGTTGTTTTTAAAAAAAAAGCCGATTAGAAGCTTTTATTATCGAAAATATCGATCCTGGAAAAAATTAGCTTTTAAGCTAATCTAGATGACAAAATAATGAGTAAGATAAGCTATAAGACTAATTTAAATTTGTATCTTATGAGTGTAAGTGTTTACTTACAGTCTGGACTATAACTTCTAAGCAAAAAAATACAAAAATAGACTCAAGTGTTTTGTATCTCACAAAATAAATTTAAAAGAAATTTTTTAATGTTTCTTTAAAGTTTATATTTTATTTTAATTAATAAAATCTTCAAGTTGTTTTTTTTTCTTATCGAAGTTTTTTTGTAGTTTCAACAACAACCTAAATCAATTTGAGTTTTAGAAAATTATGTTACAAGAACTCAAACAAAATTAAGCTAATTTCAATATAAACAAAAACTTGTTTTGAGAGTTTAAATATTCCAAAGAATTTGACAAATTTAATTACTCTTCCCAAAATAATAATTAGTTTATTATAGATTTTTCAATAAGTTTATTTGCGAAAAAACGTTATTTATTTCTGGTTATTCTAAAAATAATCAACTATCCCTTTCTTCTTATTAATTTAGCTTAAAAAAAAATTTAGATTAAAAAGAACCTAAATCGAATGAAAAATAGATTATTGAATAATAATTTAAATATCTTATTTTATGAATTATAAAGCTTAAAATATTCAAATTAGGCTTTATGTTTATCTTTATTAGCTCAACTTTCTTAGATATTTCGATTTAAAAATCAATTCTCCAAGAAAAAATTTAAATTTGCTCAAATGAGTCCTCTGCTTCATATTTTTATTTTAAATAAAATTTTTAAGAATTCTTAATTTCATGTCAGTCAAATTTTTTTGTTTGAATGAAAAGACAGGATCAAATAGAAAACAAACAACAACAATAACAAAAAGCTAGAATAAAATTTTGATATAATTGGATCATGTTTTGTTTAATATCTGTTTTATGTCAAAATTTTATTTAATTAAATCTTTTCAAGTAAAAAGCCTATTCACCAAATTTAAAAACAAAACAGGTCTTAAATAGCTTGGTATTCAATTAAGAATAGAACTTTAAAATTTTGCTAAATTTTTAAAATTCAAATTTTTGCTAAATTTTTAAAATTCAAATTTTTGCTAACTACGTAAATGAAATGAGTAACCGCTATCAATTGCTTATATAATACAAAAACAAATTTTAATGAAAATTCGATTAGTTTTACTAATTTTTTTTGTTTGCTAATGAAAAAAATATTTGTACCCAAAATTAATTTCTATTTTTTTATTTATCTTATATTCACTTATTTCATTTAGTTGTTTTTGCGATTAAAAACGTAAATAAATATGCTCGGATACTCGGATATAGAGTTATTTCATTTTCATGTTTGTTAATAATAGGCTTAGTTTACAATTTCTATTCTCAATTTCATTAACTTGAATTTATTTTAACAAACATTCCAACACGAAATATCCTATCTCTAAAAAGAAAGCTATCTTTTTCCATGTCAAAGTTAGTCACATAATTAAGCTCATTTTTAACTTACTAGTGACTAATATTCGACCTCAATTTAGATTTAGCTGACTGTTTAAGCTTAATAAATGAATAGGGGCTGGCGAATTTCGATGATTAAGAACTTAATAATATCTGGTTAACCTAGATTATTTGATCAGGATATGTATTTGATTGATAGAAAATTCCGGTCAGACTATGTTTTGGCCGGAATTAACTGTAATTTATGATAAAAATCCGTTTTTCGAGTTAATTCACATGAAGCTTTTTAATCACTCAATGAAAATCAATAATTTTAAATTAGACTAATTACATATCTAGATAAACTTTCAGCTAGATAACAAAAGAAATTTTAGGTGTTAGGATTCACAAAATTTAAGCAACTAATTTTGTATATTTTTTATTTACAATAAAAGTTTTATTACGTTTTTTCTGGGCTTATTTAGTTATTAGTACAGAAAAATTAATCCTTTAAAACAAACTTGTATTTTAAAAGCTAAATATTTTTATTATTAAAATTGCTAATCATTTATAAGATAATTTGATTTTGGATTAACTTGATACTTTAAAATTAGGTGGCTTAACATTTTTCAGCATGTGAACGATGCACATCTTTCTCAGAACATGCTTAAAAACAATAATATAATTTCAAATCAGTATGCATAGCTAAAAAATAAGTAGCAATATGGAATATTGAAATTTTTATGTATTCGTGTTGGCCAAAGAAAATAGACAATGGTAAAATTTGAGAGTAATGATAGATTTCTAAATGGGAAATGATTAAGACAAGCAGGCTTCAGCAAAAATTAAATTACTGTTAATTTATAATAGAAATAAGCTTTTATTATGGCAAAAATATATTTTATTTTTAAATCGTACAAAAAATTTATCTTATTGTGTAAATTCTCAATCAATAAATAATTTTGATGAGTTGCATAACTTTGAATATAACGCTAAATAGGACTAGTTAATCAGCTGCTATAAACAAAATCTCATTAGACATTTGTACTTAAGGCTTAGTTTTTTATTAAAATTTTTTATCGGAATTTTTGAATGAATAATTTAAGCTCAGATTAGATTTCATGCATCTGAACACATCAAAGAATCTGTTGAATTAGAACAATGTAAATCTATGTTATCTGCTAGACTATCAGTCTTTATCAGTCTTTTGGTTATCGTTAGACCGCGATTCAGTAAATTTAATCTAAAATATAGACTTGAGTTATATTCTTTGATTAATAACAAGCGAGATAAAACACGTTTATAATAACTCTATGGTAAAAAAAATACGCAAGGTAGTTGACATACTACTTGGGTGTTCAAGATCAAAATCAATATTATTAAAAAAGATTTTTAATTATAAAACTCTTTCGATTTAAAATGCAATTAATATTAAATCCGGAAGGAAATCAATAATTTTTTCTCTAAAGGAAGCCATCAAATAATAGCCTTTATTGAAATTAGTTCTCATTTTTTTAATTATTTATTTGATCTGAGTCAGTGGACATAGATTTTTGCAACCATGAAAAGAAATCAATAAATCACCTAACTTAGTTCAATTGTGGCTTAAGGGAGGACTAGTTTGGCTTTTTCTTTAATTAATTTTGTTTACCAAAGATCAGATTTTAATTTCGAAAAATATTTCCTATCTTTATTTAAGTAAAAGGGCTTAATAGCTTATTAGAGAGGTTAATTATTGCTTTTTATTAACTAGAAAAATATTTCTTAATTTTGAATATACTTTTACACTTAGTTAGATGCAATTGAAATTTAAAATTGTTTTAGTAAAGAAAATAGAATTACTTTAATCGTCTATAGTAATCTGCAAGGCATTAAAAATTTAATACAACAAAAAAAATTATTTTTTATTTAAAAATTTTCCTAAAATTTTTTTCTAATCCTATTTAAATTTAAAAGCATCTCTAAAAAATATTTTAAAATTTTTCAATTACATTAAAAATAAAAATAATTTATAAAGTAAATTTTATTAATTTTAAAATGAAATTTTATTTTTTTTAAATATTTGTTTTATTGTTCTTCAATCCTATAAATAATGTAAGTAAAACTAGAAAACTTAGTTTTTCAGGTAAAGATAGTCTAAATTTAATAACATTTTATGTTTCACTCTAATACGAATAAATTAATACTAGATTTTTTAAATCGAATTTCTAGTTTAAATCAGAGTTATTTACAGTCATTTTATTATTAAAATCAAAATAAATTTATAATTTAAAAATGATTTGTTTTCATTTTAATATTCGATTTTAATTATAAATGATTAATTAAGATAGGTTTATGTTTTTGAACGGAACCCTGAGCAACTGATAGCCGATCGCATTTGAATCGAGGCAATTTTTAATGCATATCTATAATTAATCAATATGAACCAAGTATTTCAAATTAACATCTTATATTTTAATTAAGCGCTTTCAAACGAGAAATTTCTATATCTCAATTAATCTGTTTCATTTTTGTTTTGCTTTCCCTTGCAGGCAATTAATTTCAATTTAATAATTGATAAATCAAATGGTTTACATTTTGACTAGATTTTTAAATTTAACAATAGTGACCTTTAAGTATAAATTATTATTTTTGATTGAGACTAAAGATATGATATTGGTCTTCTTAATTATTTTTATTTTAAAACTTTTTTTAGATTGGTACAGTCATCATGTATCACTTATTTATAGCTAATTTATTATTATTCATAGTCTCCAAGTCTAATTCAAAATAAGTTTCAAATATATTACCTAATAGGTAATTTGATTCAGAAATTAGTTTTAATGTTCAATCTAGCATCTCTGTCTAATTCAATTTTTTGTTCAATAATTTAATTTTTTTTATATTTGTACTGAAAATGAATGAATTGAAATTATTTTATAATCAATAGGTCAATATTCAGTTTCAGACAAATTCATTAATATTTAATTCAATCAATAATATACCATTTTATTTGCTTGGAATATGTCTAAGTTAAATTATTTTTTAATAGCTTTTGATAAACAATAAATACAACTTAAAATATTTTTATTTTAAAAAGCATTTTTTATTAATCGGTGAATATAAAACAAAGATAAATAAGACTGAATATCGAAGTATTATAAGCAAAATTTTTTCTATTTTTAAGAGCACACTTAAAATAGCTAATGACAATTGTGAATTTATTTCGGACACAAAAATTAAGATAAATTAATAAATTTTGTTTAAAATTAGTTTCTTACTGATCTCGATTTGTATGCTAAATTAGTAATTAGCTCTTTCGTACAGACAGGAAATTAAATAACAAACGAGTGAACAAAAAGGTTACCATTTAAATATCTATTTTTGGACAATTTAGCTAACAATAAATTATCAAATTGTTGTATTTAATTCAGTAAAATATAAATATTAATTTTTCTTTCCTAAAAATCTCTGTTTATCTAATTGAAATTTAAAACTTTGGGGTTTTGATTTTTAAATTAAAATAGATAAAGAGAAAAAGTTGCTTGAGGAAAAACAAAGGGATATATTTTTAATGCATATGTTTCGTATCATGCTTAATTAATAAGATCAAGAGAAGTCAGGCTATTGGGTAGCTCGAGCTTAAATGAAACACAAATTTTACGTTTGAGTTAACTGTAATAGTATTTAAGAATTATTATGCTATATATAATAAAAATTACGTACGATGAAAGAAAAAAATGCTGGCCTCTGCGCTATAAGCATATTTTTATCATAATTAGATTGAAATGCCCAAACTATTTCTAACAATTTAAAGCCAGCCACAAACTGAAGCTCAAAATAAAATACCGGAATATTTAATTCTAATTTATGTTAATTTGTAACTAAAGAATGAAAATCAAAAAAATAAAAGAAAACAAGAAATTAGTAAACTAGTGAAATATTTTTTTTGTAATTAATTATTTCTCTAAAAGTAGATAGCATAAAATTTGTCACTTTGAACAGTGAAGCAAAGTAAATAACTAACAAAAAATTAAAGAATAAAAATTTTGTTTAATTTTATTTAGATATTTTAAATGCTTTTATGTAATACAGTCAAAATTTTGTTTCCTTGCTAAATAAACACAATGGAGTCAAATAAGAGCGAGGAAATGAAGCCGCAAATAAAAGCCCAAATAACAATTCACAAATTTAAGTCGTGTAATTCAACCACTTCATCAGTGTCGGCCGATTCCGGCCCAACAAACAACACCTCAATTTTAGGCAACAGTCCTCTTGCTAGTTTACCTTCTTTGTCTTCTTTAAATCTTGATATTTTGCCATCAAATGTAAAATTTGAGCTCGATCAACTCGAATTAGAACTTCTTGAGGGCGACATTACTCAAAAAGGCTATGACAAAAAAAGAGCTAAACTCATCGAACCGTATCTTAGCATGCTCGTCACTTCAAAAGATGAGTCTGCACAGAAAAATCGAACAAACATTCAAATAGTTAGCCCATCCAACGATTTAAACAAATCTAGAGAAAAAATTCGAATACCTAAAAAGAATAAAAATAGAGAAGATCCAAACGCTAATAGATATCATTCGGGTAAGCCTGAATAACCTTTAGTCTAATCAAAATCATTAATTATTTTAGTTTTTTAACGTTTAAAATTATCTTTTTCTTCTATTATAACCTTTAAGTTAAATATTATTTTTATTTACTTTTTTTTTTATAGAAGTGAACTTTTAATTTAGGGATTTACCCATTAAATTAATGTAAATGACTTTTAAAAATTTAAAATATTAATTAATTAGTAAATTTAAAAATTTTATTAGAAAATTATTCCAAGATGGCTTTTAAATGTTTGACTTATTCAAGACTTTTGAACCAATTTTAAAATCAAAATTTCTGCTTTTGTATATGTGTACCAATATGAACAACTTTTCATTTCATAATCTAGTTTTAACTGAGTCGATCACTCTTTTGACCATTTACATACTTTATCAATATCTGATTAATGGTTATAAATCGAGATCAAATTATCAATTTTTGATAAGATCTTCGTGTCATAAGTTTCAAAATGGTTTTGGATAATATTCAACATATTGTTTATATGAATAATCAAGAGGAGAGGACCTAGAACTGAACGCTGTGGAACTCCACTTTTGACTTATACCAAACTTAAGCTGGTATCCCCTAAAATTACTCTTTGTGAATGTTCAAAAAGAAACGCCTTTGTCCAATTTATAAGGCTTTCACCAAACCCAAAAAAGAAATATTTCAGTTTAATATTTTGGAATTACAAGTTTTTGTGTTCATTTCATTTTGAGGACATCTAAAAGAAAGAGCTTAAAAAACTGATAAAATTTTTAAAGAATGTTTAGTGCTGTAAAAAGGATGCCTAGTTTCATTTTGCATTTTGGATGGTTACAAATCATTTTTCGATAATATTTATTAATTAAATTCATTTTTTGAATAATTTAAGATAATAATTTTGATTTTAATAAAACATGCCTTCCTTTTCAAATAATTTTTAATAGGCAAAAACCAAAATCTACTTAAAATGCAAAATAAACAAAACTCTAATGGTTCAATTCAATTTTGAAAATTGCCTTGAGACCATTTTCAAAGATAGAAAAAAAATTTAATTTATAATCTAAACGCTTTTTTGATTTTTATTAAAATAATTTCTTATTTTAAATTCTATTTTGTTTAAAGAGTAATTTCTCTCATTATTATCTTTTGATTAAATGAGTTTAAAAAAAAAAGTAAATTATAACAAATTTAAACTCTTAATATTAAATTGAAAATTCTCAAATATTACAAAATTAGTAAACATTCATTTTAGAAAATATATTTTTACAAATTTTGTTTTCTTATGCCATTTTAATAAAAATAATATTGGTTCTTTTAGATGATATTTTTGAATAAATTCATTGCGTAATTTTCTATTAGAATTATTAGGCTTTCTTTTTTTTTAATAAATATAAGTTTTAATTTAGAAAAAATGATTAACTTTTAGATCTTTTTTCAGTTCATTTTTTAATCTAATTGGTAAATAGTTCAAAATTATTTTCAAAATTTATCTCTGAAGAAAATTTTCAAATAAAATTTAACAAACAAGTAGCATAAAAACTATTTTTTTTAAGAAATTCGCCAAGAAGCAGTCAAAGCAGCATTAGCCATGTATTCGAATCAAAAACAATCTTGCATAGTTGCATCAAAACGAAATACTGGATACATGATGCCTCAAAAAATTAGCAAAAAAGAAAATACGGACAAATTTTCTGATTCATCAGATGAGGAAAACGGTAAATTAGACTTAATAGAATCTCCAGTTAGCAACTGTAGCACTAATGATAGCTATGCTAAAAAATCTAACTTAAAACATGAATTTTTTGATAATCAAACATCGGAATTTGTTACACCAAAGCTAAATGATATATTAACCGTTAATAGCACTGGCACTAGCAGCTGTTCAGCAAGCACTGGCTCTGCTAGTAACACTAGCAGCAATTTAAGTATTCCCAATGAAACTAATAAAATTAATAACTGTCACATAAATCAGTTGTACTTTCACGTACACGATCTTAAATCTACTAAACAAAATTCTAATAAAACAAATTACTCAACACCGTTTCAAAAAACAGATCGAGTAGTGGCAATTAAAACTTCTAATCAAGCTAACTCGAAAAACTTGACAAAATTGCAAGCTCAAAACCAACAAATAAAAAATATCCAAATCTCAAACCAAAAAATTGCCGATGCCAGAAATAAAGAAGAACAACACAATACTTCAGATTCAAAAAGTCGAAGTGCCTCAAGCGGTCACCTCAACCAGTCGATTTCCTCGGAAAATGGTAAGCTTAGCTTTTTTCCTAAATTTTGAATTTTAATATACAAATAAGCGAATTTAAATTCCAAAAAAAAGTAATTAGCCATTATGCAATCGAGTATAAATCTTGTCTTTAGAAATATAAATTTTTAAATCTTTATTTTATTTAGCATTAATGATAGTCTTTTAAATTGCTTTCCTAAATGAATATAGAATTAGTTTGCTTTGTGAGAATAGATTAGTCCTATTTAATCAAAAATAGAATGAACTCTATTCTCTCATATAATCAGTTACAAAATTTGAAAAATGAAATGATGAATAAATATTTTTTCGTTAAAAAAAAATTAACTTTTTTTAAGTTAGAAATCTTTTTTATTTATTTATTCAAAATTCGAATCAAACCAAATTATTCTCTGATAAATAATTAAGTTTTCAACTATTTTTTTCTGAGTTTTAAAATGAAAAATTTACTTTCTAACAATCAAAATTCAAATATAAACAACAAAAATATTTCACTAATTTAGGCTTTTTATTTTCTCAAGACGCGAATAATGACGTCAAGTTTTACTGTAAACATAAATTTTTGTGAATAACTAATTAGTTTAACACAAAATTATTTTTTTCTCATATGAAGCTTTTTAAAAATTTATTTATTTATTAATTGAAAAAAATATTTTGATTACTTAATGAATAGAACAATTCGGATCATAAACCCAACTTTTTTTTAATGAAATTTCAAATCTATCATTTTATATCCTATTAACTATGGGCTAAATTTTGATATTTATTTTCACTCGATAATTCAAAAATCTGGACAAAAACGTAACAAAATACTAAATTTTCTCTCAAATCTCACTTTGAAATTTCAATTTTCAAATAGTGACAACGATACTTTTTTTATATTGGTGAAATAATCCAAATTAAAATGAACGATGAAAAATATTAAAGATATAAGTCAAATTGGTCTTGGCCTCAGAGATTATCTAAATCTTTTTGTTTGTTCACTAATATTTATATCAAATTTTAAAAGTGTCAATTTAGCATCATCTTTTATTAGTTTTGCTTAATTTCTTTCTTTTTTTTTTCACTCCTAATCATAAAAATAATTTTATTTCTGTTGAATAATAATTTTTTTTTATCTAATTGAATTATCTTGTTTTATTAGTATTACTAATAGGTTCATATTCAAAATTATGAATTAAGTCATGATAATAAATCAAAATTTAGTGCACATACACAACGATTGTAAAATTAGAAAACTTTCAAAAGTCATAATTCTATTAAATCAGAAAAACAACTCCTTTCTAATTTATAAGTTGACTAATAATTAAAATTGACTAATTTTTATTTCGACTTTTTTGAATGGAAAAATAGGAAAAAATTGATTTTACAAAAAAAAACATGATTTAAAATTAGATATAGTAAATTGTTGTCAAATGAATTTAAAAAAAAGTTAAAAAATGATTGCCAAAAATTTAGTTGTTAAATGCCAAAAATTAGATATTTATCTATTCAATTCAATAAACGTCAAAAGGCGATGTTAAATGCAGTAAAACATAGTATCAAAAATGTAGTACAAAAATCAATTAATTGATTTAAGAATTAAGAATTAGAAATTTAAGAAAATGAAAAAGATAAAAATTAAAAAATCAGATTTATCAATCAGAATAGAAAGAAAAATTCAAAAATTTTTTTTTATTGAATTTTTATTCATCATCTTTGTGGTATTTAGAAAAATAAAAAATAATAATGATAAATTTCTATTAATAAATCAAAAAAAAAATTGGAAAATTCTAATTTCTTTTTGTTTGGAATATTTGTTTTAAAAGCTCAAGAGAGTTTTGCTAATTAAATTTGTTAATTTTCTCAAGATTCTCTTGAAATACGCGTAACATCGCGAGTATCGGCCAAAATTCAGCAACTACTCAACACTCTAAAAGTAATCTATCTATTATTATATTTAAATATTAATAATATTAATTTTTATCTAACTAAAGAGACCTAAACGTCGACCTTTAAATGAATATTTTGAAGACAACCAAGAAGAAATAGACAGTAAGTTAAAATTTTAATCTCTTTAAAAACGATTTGGTATTTAAATTGACATTTCCGATCATCTTTCCAATTTAGAGCTCACAGCTTCTCCTCAATTAAGCAAATATTATAAATCCTAATCCTTTCTAAATCACAGGGCGTTTGAGATTAACCGAGCCAAAAAAAATGGCTTGTTAAATCAAATGCTTTTTAGTCCTACTCTCACTACAAACTATGAGTCTAAACGAGTCCGTAATTCATCCGACTCTAATATCTTCACCAACTCTTTCCGCTAAGATACAAATAAATAAAAAGTATAACCGCAAAAAAGACTTTTATACTCTAACTGGCCGCAATCAGCAGCAATCTCGTCTATTTTCTCAATATTACGTGCAAAGAGTTGGCACATTTTTGACCCAATATAAGATAAGAGAAAATTTTAAATTTTTACAAATGATTTCAGTACCACCATTGGATCCAGCAGTGCCGAAGCCAGAGGGAGGTATCAGTGTGCCGGCGTGTGGCGAGCCACTTGTCGTGCCCTCATCGTTTCCGCAAAGTCTAGAAGCAGCCATTCATAAATTTGCCAATGCGTCCAGCAAAGCCATTTGTCTCAGCGTTATAGATCAGTATGGCAAATCGGTTAACTCAATCACGTATGTAAAACTTCTGTCCAAAGCACAAAGAATAGCATTTCATCTTCTTAACAAGCTGCCAAACATCAATGAGGACATACATTTAAAACAAGGCGACAGAATTGCACTTGTTTTTCCTAATAATGACCCTATTGGGTTTTTAGTTTCGTTTTGTGCTTGTGTTTTGGCAGGTCTAGTAGCAATACCAATTGACGTACCTACAGCAAGACGAGACGCCGGCTCGCAAAGTTTGGGATTTTTGCTTGGTCAAGTAGGCGCCACTTTAGTCCTCACTTCAGAATTATGCTACAAAGGCTTGCCAAAAAATCCAAATAGTGAAATGATTGAGTTTAAAGGTTGGCCAAAAATGGCATGGATTGTGATTGAAAATTTGACAAAGTCGCCTCCTAAAGACTGGTCACCGCCAAATCGAATACCAAACGAATCAATAGCTTATATTGAATATTCTAGTTTAAAAGATGGAAGTGTTACTGGCGTATCAGTTACTAGAGAACAAATGCTAGCTCATTGTCAGACATTAAATGTTACTTGTCAGTATAACGAAGGTGAATATGTTGTTTGTGTGCTTGATTATAAGCGCGAATTTGGATTTTGGCACGGAATACAATCAGCAATATTCAATGGAATGCATACAGTTTTCATTCCTTATCCGGTAATGAAAATAAATCCGGGTATATGGCTTACAACGATTAGCAAATACAAAGCATCTGTGGCATTGGTTAAGTCACGTGACATGCATTGGGGCTTGATGGCTCACAGAGAACAAAAGGATATAAATTTGGAGTCGTTACGTTTACTATTGGTTGCAGATGGTGCTAACCCATGGTCACTTTCTTCATGTGATACTTTTCTTGATGTATTTCAGTCCAAGGGTTTGAAAGCTGAAGCTATTTGTCCTTCAGCTGGCTCATCCGAAACACTTACATTGTCGATTCGTAGACCAGACAGAAATGGACCACAATCGAGTGGGCGAGGGGTTTTGTCCATGTCTGGACTAAGCTATGGTGTTGTTCGTGTCGATCAGGAAAATAGTCTCACCTCATTGACATTACAAGATGTTGGTCTAGTAATGCCTGGCACAGTAGTATGTGTGGTTAAAGTAAATAGTTCAAATAACAATCCGACTCTTTGTCATACGGATGAAGCTGGAGAAATCTGCATTAGCTCAAAATCAACTGCTAGTGGCTATTATGGGCTTCAGGGCTTGACCAACACGGTCTTCAAGGTTTCACCCCATGGATCTGATAATTTACCTATTGGAAATCGGGAATTTGTAAGAAGCGGTCTTGTCGGGTTCCTAGGACCCGGTGGATTGTTGTTTGTATGCGGATCAAAAGAGGGTCTGATTGAAGTAAGTGGCCGTCGTCATAATACTGATGATGTAATAGCCACAGTTCTTGCTGTAGAACCGATGAAATTTATTTATCGAGGCAGAATAGCCGTTTTTTCCATCAAAGTTTTAAAGGACGAAAGAATTGTAATTGTTGCAGAGCAAAGGCCTGATTCGACCGAGGAAGAAGTAAGATTAAGATTTTTTTTTCTAAATTAATCCTTCATAAACCTGTTCAACTAAAGAAACAGTCTAACATTAAGAAATTAACATCATCCTTATCTTTTATGTCTTCGACAACTAGTTTGAGTAAAAAAAAAATCTACGAATCAAAGCAAAATTTAGATGCTGAAAACGTGAGTGAATATATAAATTAAGTTTTGCTTAAATTTCTATGAACTTGCGCAAAATATTCTAATTTTCACCTAAAAAACACTTTAAAAATTTTTAAAATTTTTTCTATTTCATGATCAATAATTCAAAAAATTGTTTTTTTATTAATTATATATCTTCATTGTTTTGCTTGAATTCTAACAATTCTTTAATTCAAGATTAGTAAAAATAATTTTAAAATTAGAAACCATATTCATGAATGTCATGGGTCAAAAAAATAAAATTTTTAAATTTTGAGTTGAAAATAATTCAAATTTAAATTTGAAATATGTGACACTATAAATGAATTAAAATATTCAAAAAAAAAATTTCAAATTTTACCAAATTTATTAAGATAAAATAAAGTTTTTTTAGTTTCAACAAGCCATTTATTTTAAAACGTTTGTTTCTTTCTGAAAAAATGTCAAATTTAAATTTTTAAAATGGGGTCAATATGACCCACCGGACTTTCTTTTATTAAATCATTAAGAATTAATTTTTAAAATGTATTGAAACAAAATTTTTGGTCTTTTTAAAAATCAGCTGCTTTTTTTTTTATTACTATATTTTTAATTTGTCAAAAACATAATAGGCATGAAAATATAATTTTCAAATTTAAAATTTTTATTCAAACAAATATCTAAATTTTAAAATTAAATAATAGAGCTTAATCTAATGCTTATCTTAGCTTTTTACATTAGTTTATAATCCTTTTAGAATTGTTTAATTGCTCATTTATCTAATAAAATTTTAAACTTCTAGTGTTTTCAATGGATGAGCCGAGTACTTCAAGCAGTAGATAGTATCCATCACGTTGGAGTATATTGTTTAGCATTGGTCTCTCCAAACACACTTCCGAAAACTCCTCTAGGTGGCATTCACATACCTGAAACTCGGACTAAATTTTTAGAGGGTTCACTTCATCCAACCAACATTTTGATGTGTCCACACACGTGTGTTCTCAATCTTCCTAAACCTAGAGAGCATCATCCCGAAAGAGAAGTTGGTCCTAGTGCGGTTCTAGCTGGTAGTATTGTTCAAGGACGACGTCTAGCAGAAGCTAGGGGCCGGGACTTGTTCGATGATGAATCTGATACAGCAAAAAAGTATCAATTCCTCGGTGATATACTTCGATGGCGAGCTGCAACTAGCCCAGATCATGTTCTATACACTGTTATTAATGCAAAAAATCAAGAAATTCAAAAACTTACTTGTTCCCAGCTACATAAAAAAGCTGAAAAAATTGCCAGTCTTTTATCTGAGAAGGCACTCCTAAACAGTGGAGATCATACAGCTTTAATATTTCCACCGGGAGTTGATTTGGTTGCTGCGTTCTATGCTTGTCTCTATATCGGAGCCATACCTATTCCAATCAGGCCTCCACATGTTCAAAATGTACAAACAACTTTGCCAACAATTAAAATGATTGTTGAAATGGCTAAAATAAAAGCAATTTTAACACAAAATACATTGATAAAACTTTTTAAATCAAAGGAAGCAAATTCTGTCATTGATTCACGATTATGGCCTCTTTTGCTTGATATTGAAGAAAATACAAAAAAAAAGCTCTCCGTATTTCATCGACCGCCAAATGGAGATAAACTATGTTACTTAGATTTTAGTGTGTCTACAACAGGAATGCTTGCCGGCATAAAAATGTCGCATGCAAGTAGCACTGCTCTTTGCCGTGCTATTAAGTTATCATGTGAACTATATCCATCAAGAGAAGTTGTTCTCTGCCTTGATCCATACTCAGGCCTTGGATTTGTGCTTTGGTGTCTTAATAGTGTATATTCAGGTCATCATTCTATTCTAGTTCCACCTATTGAAGTTGAAATAAATCCGTGTATCTGGCTGGCAACAGTGTCTCATTATAAAGTTAGAGATACATTCTGTTCGTATTCAGTAATGGAATTGTGCACAAAAGGACTTCGCTCTTCAGTAATTGATTTAAAGGTAAACATTTATTTATATATTTTTTTTTATTCATAAACTCAAAATATATTCATAAAAATTAAAGCCTACGTATTCTCATACGTCTTCATCTAGTCTATCACTAAGCTCGTTTTTAGAGCCAAATTCTAATGGCACTCTACTAAAGCGATATCTAAAGGTTATTTGCTGTGTTTTCATTTTTTGTATGTTTATTTGGTCAAAATTTTTTGAATGTTTTAAAATTGCTTGGACTTATTAAAATTATTATTGAAGTATATGTAAATTTTTGTTGTCTGTGTTAATTTACTACTAAAAAAAAACGAATTTAATTTTAAAATGCTTTCAAATAATGATATATAGAGAACTGGTAAACAATCGATAAATTTTAGATTACTGAAAATAAAAAATTTATTCTTATTATTTTTTTGTTGCATAAAATTACTTTTTATTGAATTAAAAAGTTAGGGTTTTATTAGCTATTGTTCGGCAATGTAAAATTTTTGTACAAAAATTACAGTACAAAAAGGAAAACCGATATAATTTTTTTCAACTTATGCAAATATGGCTCTGCAAACAATACAAAATTGTAAAAAATTGTAAAAATAAGTACAAACAAATTCTGAACTCAAAAACTTTTCATTTTCAGTAAAATGCACATCATTTGATTGCAGTTTTTACAATAGCTAATAAAACAAATTTTTTAATTTTAAAAAAAGTAATTTTATCTGTTAAAAAAATAAAAAAATTTCACATTGCCTTTAGTACAAATAATGAACAAATTATTTTTCTTATTGAAAATAATTCTAAGTGATCAAAATTTCATTAAAATTAATGAATTTAATGAACATATGATTAATTGACAATATTATATTTTTTTTTAAACTAAAATTTTTTTAAAAATTTAATTTAATATTAACAAAATTTGTAATTAGTTCTGTTGTCTTGTAAAATATGTTTTTTCTATATGAAAAATTATAAAAATTTATATTGATAATTTTTTCATTTAAAGTCACGTGGTATTAATCTCTCATGTGTTAGAACTTGTGCCATAGTAGCCGAAGAGCGACCGCGAATTCAATTAACATCATCTTTTATAAAATTGTTTCAAAGTCTAGGTTTGCCAGCACGATCTGTTAGCACCACATTTGGCTGCCGGGCAAATATTGCTGTTTGTTTGCAAGGAGCTTCAGACCCAGATCCAATGCCAGTCTATGTTGATCAACGTGCTTTACGAAACGATCGAGTCACAATTGTAGAAAAAGGCAGTCCTCATAGTCTTTGTCTACTCGAATCAGGAAAATTACTTCCCGGAGTTAAAGTTGTCATAGCAAATCCAGAAACAAAAGGCCAATGTGCAGATTCACATCTTGGCGAAATTTGGGTTCAAAGTCCACATTGTTCAAATGGCTTTTATAACATAAGCGGCGAGGAAATTCAAGATGAAAATTTTAATTGTCATTTAGCCACTGGAGATACATTAACATCGTATGCAAGGACCGGTTATCTAGGCTTTGTGCGTCGTATCGACTCTAAACTTTCCAATAGCAAACCTCATGATGCCATTTACATTGTCGGTTCTTTGGACGAAACAATGATGATTAGAGGTATGCGGTATCATCCAATTGATATTGAGACCACAGTTTTAAGATGTCATAAAAAAATTTGCGAATGTGCTTGCTTCACATGGACTAACCTATTAGTCGTTGTGGTTGAACTCGATGGAAATGAAAATGAAGCATTAGACTTGGTTCCGCTGGTCACAAATAGTATTTTAGAAGATCATTATCTAATTGTTGGAGTAGTAGTTGTAGTCGATCCAGGTGTAGTTCCCATAAACAGTAGAGGCGAGAAGCAACGAATGCATTTAAGAGACGGATTTTTAAGCGATCTATTAGATCCTATTTATGTGGCTTACAATATGTAACTAAATGAAATTTTCAGTTGAAGAGCCCGATGAAATAACGTGTAAATATTGACCGCCTGTAACTGGATCGATATTGTTAAGAAAGATTTTGGTTTTTAAAAAATCAGAAAATTCAAAATTTTATTGCTATATATTTTTTTTTAATTAATTGTTTTTTTTTTATTTTATATGTTTATAAAATTGATTTATTATCTAATGTTAAAAATTGTATTTTATAATAAAATTATAAGACTAATTTTAATTTCTAGTTATATCTTAGATTTAAGTCCAGAAAACTAAATAATAGAGCCCTAGCAAAAATTATTTTTAAATTAAAAAAAAATTTTAATTTGAATTAAGTTTTTATAAAGAAAATGTTTGCCTAATCGATGACTTGACCACGAGTCATTCGATTTTATTTAAATTTAAATTTAAGTGCTGTAAAGCTGTCAAAAGCAGAGAAAAGCAGTTATACTTATAGAAGAGATTCATAGTGCCAAGGCGTAATGTTGTTTACGAAAAATGATTCGAAAATGATCAGGGAAGGGCCATAAAACTAATCTTGGAGCAGAAAAAAAAGACCATATGAAGAGAAAGTGAAGCATCTAAATTTTACAGACTTGTTCATAACAAGAATAAGAGATTACTTAATTGCATATTTCAAAATCTAAAGTGAACTAGATATAGTCAACTTGACGGCACCTGTTGGATTTTCTCAGCAACGAAACCAGATCCTCAGCTGGCATAATAAGAAAAATAAACGATTAATAAATGAATTTATGAACCATTTGAGAGATCGGCGAGAACACTTCTTCACAAATTTTAAATTACTCGAATTCACTGAGCCAAGAGCAGAACTTCACTCGTCAACAACATTCAACGTCTGATGTTTTATCAGACTTCCTTTTTAACAATTTCATATAGTTTGAATATCATCATTAAATAAATTTGTGTTTATTTTTACAACAAAATATTCATTATACTGTTAAATTTTTTATTAAAAAGAAAATCTAATAAAATCTAAATAAATAACTGAGTTTAACTGGGTTTTTAAATGTATCTAGTCATTTAGATTTCAAGATTTTTTCTCCCTTTATTGAGAAATTAATTGTATTAATAGGAACAGGTTTGCTTGGAATCATAAATTAGTAATAATTAATCAGATTTTCAAATCGAAATTTTTTTTCTCCTTATGAATAATTGAATAATTTCAATTTTTTTATTAAAATTAAATTTTTTATTTAATTTAATTTTTGTGTTCATTTATTAAATAATTGTCGAATAAATATATTATTGTTTAGTAATTCAAAAATAAAATCGACTCTTTTTATTGCAATGGTAACTTTTTTGGGTTGTTTGACATTTTCTCATGTGTGTTTTGATTCCTATTTTTAGCTACATAGTGGACATCTTGTTTTAATTTTCACTACTTTTACTCATATTAAAAATACTATGTCCTATGCAAGATTTTGCGAACAATTGTGTAAAAATGAATAATCTAATGAATAATCATAATTTTTTTCGATCATTTTTGTAAACGCTATAAAAGAGGGAAAAAACCTCAAATAAAGACATTTGACAAGACTTTATATAGAAAATGTTGTCATGGTAGCAGAATTTTGAAAGAATTTTTTTCAAAATTTTTTCGTACTAAAAAATGTATTTGAAATCGCGAAAATTTTAGCAATATCTGAATAAGTCTAAAAATGTCAGATGAAGAAAACAGAGATAGAAAACATGAATCAAATGATATTCAAATTGAAAAAAGTCCTGGAGAGGCCTATTTGATTTTTATTGAGATGAGCAATCTATTGAACAAGTTGAAGCTTCTTGATTATGAAGATGAATATTTAATCAGATGGAAAATGAAGGCACTTTCCAGACATTATTTCGCCATTCAGACAAATCCTGGTGAACAATTTCATAGCTTTATAACTTTAGCAGCTTGGCTCATTCAACAATCTGGTCATAATTTTGATAAGCCTCAAGAAGTAAAAACAAATTACGATTAATTTTCATTGATAGATTTTTTTTAATTCTATTTAGTTCGATGATCCGAACACAGTTGTCTCCGGAATTTTGAATCAACTTAGAAAATTTGGCAATGACGTTAACTTTGGCACAAACAAAGTAAAGACCGGATCAGGAGAACAAGTTATTTACACATTAAACAGACTGGCCGATGAAGCTCTCAAAAATAAAGGATTTATTTGGAAGGAGTAATTTTATCAACTTTTTTTTTTTACATATTTCAAATTTGAATAATTAAAGCCCAGAATATACAAATGAAACAGACGAACAAGATGATGAGCCGGATGGGGATGAACCTGATGAAGCTGAGCTTGATTTAAATAAAATTGAAGAAAACATGCTAAGAGTATGAATAAACTGATTTTTTATATTTTCTCTTAATTTTTGCATAGCGCTCAATTAGAATTTAAAATAGCTTCTTTGAAGCACAAAAAATAATTTTTTTTCCCTTTAGTATGATAGTGATGAAGATGCTGAAGATGAAAATATCATGAACATGGAGGCTTTGAATAAATTAAATACTATGGTCAATAATAAAGTAGTAAAATTAAAATAAAAATCTTTTAGTTTTATTTATTCTGTAACTAGAATTTAATGACTGAGAAAAGACATGAAGAAATTTTAGAATCTAATACAGATGCAAATGAATGGAAGCTAGAAGTTGAAAGAGTTTTGCCTCAACTTAAAGTTACAATCAAAACTGATCATAAGGACTGGAGAACTCATATTGAACAAATGCACAACTATCAAGAATCAATTGATGATTCTTTAAAAGATACAAAAAATTATTTTGAGAAATTGTACGATGAAATATCAAGAACATTGGAAAAAATAGGTTCTAGAGAAAAATATATAAACAATCAACTTGAGGAACCAATGCAAGCTTTTAGGAACTATCAAGATCGCTTGGCTGAGATAAAAGAAACTTATAGAAACAGATCTACTGGTATCAATGAACGAGCTCAAGTTTTAGCAAAGGTGACTAGCGAATTGCAACGAGTAAAAGAAGAAATGGAAGATGCAGGTCAAAGCATGACAGATGGATGTAAGATTTATTAAAAAAAAATATTTTTATTTTTTGTAAATTTTAAATAAAAAAGCTCCCTTGATTAAAATCAAAAAAGCTATGGAAAACATAAAATCGGACATGAAAAATATGGATGTAAGAATCGGAGTTTTGGAGCATATTTTAATTCAAGCAAAACTTCGTCATAAAGATTATATTCATGAAAATAAAGATAAATAATTTTTTTTTAATTTTTTTTTCATTGAATTTTCAAAATAAATATTTAATATTGTAAAAAAAAACTTTATTTTATTTATTTAGTATCTTTATTATATAATATTTAGATTTTTTACAATTAATAAAAAAAAGCCAATTTTTTTAAAACAAAAAAAATGCAAAATAAAAACGCTACGGTATTTTCAAGCTCAAATTTGAAAAATTTTAACATTAGAAACATCAAGCATTTTTTCATGTTTTTTTTGATTCAAAAATATCTTATAAAAAACTATAATTATTTTATAAAGTAATGTTGTTTTTTGAAGGAAATTTTAAAATCTACATAATTCTAAAAAGATATATTTATTTGAAAAATCTATTCAAGAGATACGAGGATTTAAAAATTTTTCAAATGAGTCAAATGACATCTGATGCTTCTAGTGTTAAACCAAATATCAATAGTTAGGGTGGATCAAAAAAATTTGCTTATTTTTTTAGCTTTTTGTTACTTATCAATAAAATAAAGAAAGAAAAAATTAACTAATTATCAAAATTGATGCTATAATTTGTACTTTTATTACTTTATGGACATTTTCACCTTTTCCCGACAGAGCTTTTTTCTAATAATGAATTATAAATATCAAAATTCTATAATTTTCATTTTAAGTTATCATTTTATTTAGGATTAAATAAACAAAGAACTGAACATAGCATATGAAAAGCGAATAACTTAAAAAAGAAAATTTTGAAATTTTGGCTTAAGTTTTAGATCAAAAATATTAAACCTATAAAAAAAAAGAAAAATTCTATGACTGAACATAATATTAAATGAAAAAATTTCAGAAAACGAAAAAATCTAGTATTAAAATTAAATAATAATAATAATAATAATAATATGAGTTACAACAAGCTAGCAAGCTAGACTTGCGAAGATAGGAAACAGTAGGATCCTATCTATGGTAACTGTAGTATATACACTTTGATTGGAGCAAGTGACTTCTCCAAATCTATAATTTATAAATCATAAATTTATTTATCAATTTTGAGAATGCTCTAAATTTTTCTTGTAATCTTAAGTACGAATTGAGACGACATAATAAATATATTGTTAGGGAAGAAGTGAAAAGCTACATGCAACGATATCATTTTTTAACTAATCCAGTACCTCATCTCATCATTGATTCTTTATCAACAAAAACTTCAAAAATAATCCGGAGAAATGGCTCAGAAAAAAGTCAAATTTACTGTCATAGCTTCAAGGAAGCTTTACCCATAAGGTCGCAATATCTATTTACAACTACTACTAGTTAGAAAAACTATTTTTTAAAACTAACTAGATTATCCATTAATCTTAAAGAAAATGAAAATAAATTTATTGAATGAAAATTTCAATTTTTGTTTTTATTTAAATAATTTTTAGTCATTTATTATTAATTTTTCCCCAACAAATTTGTATTTAATTCTTTTCGTTCTAAATACTAAATCGATTATTTGATTTAATATTTTAGAATTTTTTTTTCAAATTAAATAAAACAAAAGCTTTCAATTAAAAAATAAGTCATAAAGATTGTTGTATCAATGGTCGACCGTTTTAAGATTGCCGTTTTTTTTTGCGGCCAAAAATCCAGACCCCCTGAGAGACCGGTCGTCTGACTGCAAAAAACCGTGCGCGATTTTGACAGGTTCGATAATACCGTATCAAACACTATTTTGTATTGTAAGTTCTTGAACTAACACAATGCCTTTAATTAGACCGAAATCTAAAAGTCTGCAAGTTTGTACCAAAGTTTTAATTAATCATTAAAAAAAATTAATTAATTATTTTAATAAATAATTTGGAAGATAAAACATTTGAATAAGTTGGTAAAATTGTGGACTTTCATTATAATTTTTTTTTCAAATTAAATTAAAAAACAGAATTCAGCTCTTTTTCGCATGCTATTAAATTAATATCAAATGAATCTTTATGACTATAATAGTTTTTTATTTACTATTTTTATTCAACAAATAAATAAAAGCATTTCTGTTATCGAATACTTCCATTTGAAAAAAAAATTCAAAAAGAAAGAGTATTAATTAAATTTTTAAATTCTGATACATGATAGTTGTAATGAAATTTTCAACTAAATATGCTGCACATTAGCAAAAAAAATAAATTTTCAAGAAACAAAATTTAAAAATTAAGAGATTAGATATATCATGTTACAAAATTTGTCTAATTTAAAATCATTTATTTTTGAAATTTTTTACGAATCTTAATGAATCAATTCAATAAAGGTTTAAATCAAACTCATTTAATCGCTTCTGACGCTTAAAAAAGACACATAATTTCAGTAAAATTAGTGGAAGAAGTGATCAAATTGCATCGAATATCCTTTAATTGTTGTTTGAAAAAAAAATTGATCTTAAGGTTTCAGGTGACATTAATTAATAAATTTTTGAAATTATTCATTTAAATTCACATCAAATTTGTGTTTTTCTTTTTCTTTAAAAAATGGAAAATTTGGGTATAAATTTTTTTAAATATTTTAAATACGAATTATATTTTATAATTAAAGATAACTCAATTGTAATATGCAATTGGTGCTTGAGCCCCGGCGAAGAAGCTTTCACAATCAAATCTCTTGAACAGACCAAAAAATTTTGTAATGAGTCATGTTTTGCAAAGTGGCGCCGTTTTATTTTCAAATTTGAAAATATATGTGATTCGTGTAAGAATGATATGAAAAGTTTTCATGCACCCATTTTCTATCATTTGAAAGAATATGGCCAACATTTTCAATATTGCAGTTATCTTTGCTTTATGAGTTTTAAAGAGCGTCTCTCTTACAACATGATAAAATCAAATTCTCTCAACAAAAAAGTGAACAAAATATTTGCTGAAAATTTATTTTACAGTATGCTTAAGCAAGCTGAATCAGAAGACAAACTGGAAAACAATTTAAATTCTGATAAAAGAGGTAAAGAGTTTGCCAAGAAAAATTCCAAAATTGTCAGCATAATCGATATTTTTAGTCAGAAATATATTTGAACGCCTAGTCTTTATTTTATTTTAATATTTTTAATTCAAATCAAAAATTAATTTTTGAATTTTGTTTCAATGTTACCAATAAATGATATTTATTTTTAATTTTTCAAACTAATACTGATTTTAGGTATGAAATCGAAAATTTTAAAAATAAAATTTTTGAATAGAATAGAACATAAAAATTCCTCTCGGTTCTAATTATTTAAAAAAAATTTTCTTTAATTTAGAAATTTTGCATTATTTGCTTGTTGAAATAATATATCTTGTAAACTAAAATTTTTATAATAAAAATTGTATTTATCTAACTGTGCGGACATAAAATTTTTTCACGAAATTTTTTTCAAATTTCTATTGAGTTTAGCAAAAGCTAGAAAACAGAGCATTGAGCATATTTTATTTCATAAGATTAAATTTTAATGTTGCAAGATAAATATCAGAACAAACTAAAATAACTGCATATCTTTAAATCATTTATAAGGATTTGTTTAAATATTTGCATTTTAAAATAAATGTTTTTCTTTGTGTCCGTAAATTTAAAACGAAATTGTTTGTTGACAAATGTAGTTTTTTAATAAAATTTTCCTGAAAATAATAAAGAGTAATTAGATAAAAAAAAAGCTATTTGCCTAAAGAATATTAGAAAATAAATTTAGAGTGTTATTTTTTAAATTTTTATTGCGTAACAACAAAAAAAAAGATTTAACTATAAAAAAATATCTAATAATTAAAAAAAGCAATAATCAATCATTGCATAACTTGGATACAGGTTAAGCACCCATTTAACTTCGTTTGAGAGCGCTTACATTAGCAATGTTTTATTTAAATTGTTAGATATTAATCAAAAAAAAATATTTCAAGAAAGCTTGAAGGCTTTTGAGATAAAATTTCTATGACTGAAATATGCATGCCCAATATTTAGGTTATAGCACGATATAACTAGATTTTAAGCTTTCGGTTGTTATAGCATTCGATTTAAATTATGATAAAAGTCCATTCAAATTACTTGGGTCTAAACTCTACATAGAAAAAAAGCCTAACAAAACTCTAGAGTGAAAATAAACTGAATTTCATTAAGTTTGCTTTAAAATGGTCGAGTATTTGAATTTGTCGAGTCTTTGAACAATCATTTCATAAAATCAACTTGTAATTTTAGCTTAATTATTCAGTGTTGGCGATCATGCCCAAATTTGTTTAATTTAAAAACAAAATTAAATGATATTATTAATTTTATAAACAAGCAATCCGGTTGCGATTGCTCACAAACAATGAATGCGAAGCCATATGAAACATTCTTTTATTTTTCAAATTATTTTATCAAAGTTGTATTAATATTTCATATTTTTAGCAAAGTTTAATCATTGCGGATTCAAATGCTCTGGCTGATTTTCTATCCGCATACATCAAACACCAGCTTGTTTGGAAACATAATAAAAAGGTATGAATTAAAAAATAGAATTGTAAATATTTTAGTAATTTAACAAGTCAGACACTTTAATAATGCTATTAATTGATCCAAATGGTTAGCTGCTAATTATATTTTCATTTCATTTTTAATTTTGTTGTATTTAAATTGCATTTTTTTAGATTAAAACTTATTTTGATCAAAAATTAATTTTAGAAAGTATCCAATTTCGATAAACCAATTTATTTTCCGTTAATTGGAGTATATTATCAAAAAGTAGGCTTGATTTTATTTATGATTAGTTTTTTTCTATTTTTGGTAACCATGACTTTATTTTTCAATGTCAAAAATATGATTTATCTAAGCCTTAATTTTGGAATATAATGTTTTTTCATCGTGTAAGTAAACAGTTTTTTTAATAAACTAAAAAATAAAAGTTTAGTTGATGGCTTTAAATTATTAAACAAATTTAAAAATTTAATTTCAAAGGATTCTTAGTTATAGATGTTTTTAGTGACATTCAATATGTAAGTGCAGTTTTTTTTTATTTGTATAAACTTGCGTCAATATTTATTTAAAAACAAATTATCCATTATTATGTAAGATTTTTTTTTATTAATCAAATTTCGATATAAAACTGTGTATAAAACATTCTATTGCAAAAAGATTTTGTTTGTTAAATTGGAAACCAAGCTCGGCTCATTAGTTGGTTTGTATTTAAGCTTAACAATTTAAAAAATATTTTTTTGATTTATTTAAAATAAAAAAAAATCAATAGGTGCTGTTATGACAAAATATGAACTTGAAAATAATGCAATTGATTTGTTTAATCGAATTCTTAGTTCCATCAAATTAGTTTTTTATTTTTTAACAATTTTAATAAATTTCAATTATTTCTTGAAAACGATTAATTTGAACGCAAACTTAATTTGTATGTTCCAAGCGAAAATTATTGCATAACTGAGCAATTTATTTGGCATCCAATTTTAGCCTAATTTAACAATAAAGCAAATAATTTCTTTTAAAAAAAATTACATTTTAAAATTAAATCTCAAAAGAGAATAACATCAAACAATAGCCAAGTATATATGTGTGCGATAGTTTTTGGAAAACATAAAAGAGTTGGATTTAATCAAAAAGGTACTTAGCTTTTAAATTTGCTTGCTTTTGGCAAATTTACTCGATTTAGTGTTTCCTTGATTTTGGCCAAAATTTAAATTCTAATACATAAACCACTGTTAGCTAATAACGGTTATATATATTTTTTTATAGAGTAAATTCAAAAAATAAAAAATACTATTTTGCCTAGAGTATTCTGAGAAAAGTTTTTTTTATTTTGTTTGTCAAAATTTGTAAATTTGTTAAATTCAATTTTAACTAATTTAGACAAATTTAAATATTTTGTTCATTCATTTAAATAGAATTTTTACAGTTAACTTAGATATGACTAAAATTGTCACTATTCTTAAAATTTAACTTGGAGAACTAGGCTAGTTAAATTATCAATGTTGTCATCGAGTTTTTTTAAAATAACTCTGATTAAAGCATTAATATTAAATTACAGATACAAAATAAATTTCCAGAGCACAGATTTTTTATATTTCCCTAAAAGAGGAATTGCTTCTTTTTATTCATAACAGATAAAAATTATTTTTTAACCAAAGATAATCAATTAGTAAAATTATTATAAAGATATGACATGTTTAATAATAAGGGAAACTAAAACGGCCAAATACTTTTTAGATCTTTTCAAAAAATTGTTTCAATTTAATTTACTGCTCTATTTGTTTTAAAATTCATAGTAGCAGTTTCATTTTTTAAAAGAAGAAAACCTGATTTTTTATACCGTTTTGATCAGTTATGAGCTTAATTACATTTGAAAATTCACTAGCAAATTTACTAATGCTCAATATAAACAATCAATTATTATGAAAAAAAAAATAAAAATAAGTTTATAAAATTTGTAAAATCAACATAAAATTCTTAATTTATATCTTCTAAAACTCTGCAATTTAATTTCAATGATTATCATACACATAAACTTTTTCATGATTTTTGCAGAGTAAATTATGGGACAAATTTTGCATCAGCTGATGAATTTTCCACAATTAGTTAAATTTTTATTTTATTGTGCCAAAACTCAGAAACAATCTTTTAGATAAAAAAGGAGCTTCAAAAACAAAACGGAAGTTTTAGATGCTAATTCTAAATTAAATTCTAAAATAATTTTTTTTTAAAATTAACTGCGAATTTTTTAATTCTTTTTGAAAAATCTCTTTTAATAAAATTATTAATTTAATAGAATTTTTTAGATTTAGTAATTTTTGAGTTAAATAAAAATAAATGAGCTAGAAATGCCGACTTGCAGTCAAGCTAAAATAATTACTAATCTTGAATCGGATATACACAAAAAATTGTTCAAAATATCTCAAGCATCGGAACCAAACTTGGTTGAATATTCAAAGAATGACACTGAAACAAGCAAAATAACTGCTTTAAATCCAATACAAAAAACAAATCAAACGAATTTTGTTAGAAAATCAAACAGTTTGCGCAAATTTCGCACAATAAATGATTTCAAAATGTTGAAAGAACATCAACAGCTGGTTAATTCCCAAGTGTTTTCCAATTCAGTTCTAAATAATTATCAATCAAATGGAAGAAATTATATTGATTTGAGTCTGGAATTAAAAAAATTAACTTTTGTTGATAGAAGAGAAAGTGTGCCTGTTAATTTTATGTACAACAGCCACTATCGTGGGCGTAACTCATTGACTATAAATCATATGAAAAATAATCTTCTTAAACCGCAGTTGACCAAACAGATTAGTAGTGATGGTGAAGATTCATTAACAGATTCAACTTCATCTCGTTCAGCGACAAGTGAACAAAGCTCAATGTCTTCAAGTGATTTCATGAGCAGCTCGCAAAACAAACGTCACAGTGTTGATTCAAATGCACTTGCTGAATCCAGAAGGAATAGCATAAATGAGAATCTAGGAGGATTAAGAAGGCATGGCTCTCTATGTCTAAGAGGGCAATTATCCTATTTTCCGAAATTGGCTCTTGAATTCGAATCATTAAAATCAGAAAAACAAAAAAAAATATCGATCAACCAAGCCAGTCGTTTATTAGCATTAGCGTCAATTCGTCCATCAAAAACTTTTCACAAATCAATGACTGAACAAGAGATCGATATTTTAAAAAAATACTATGATAGTATTAAACCAAGAGTTTCAATGAGCAATCAATTAAATCAAAATGAATTAAATAGTCTAAAAATAGAAAATTCACCTCCATTGGTATACAATACGGCTAAAGTTAACTCAACATCATTGGAAAGTGTGAGAAGCTTTTTGTCAACTTATCAAAAAGACCTAGAATCAGGAATGTATAAATTGGACTACGACGGAACTAATGACCCTAGGTGCTTTGTACTCAAGAATAAATTGGATGAAAGTGTGCTAAAATTTCCAGAAGAGTTAAATGACACGTTTTTTGCTTTGGCTGCAACCACTACAGATCGGGACAGGCAAAGCATCGGAGAAGCTAATCTATTTCGCATTGTTAATTGGAATGAAACTAGTGTAAATTCAATTGAAAATGCAGGCAAAAAGATCTCAATCAGCAGCAAGCAAACTTTGACAAATCAGAATGCTGCTGATTCTTTAAAGGCCTCGCCAACTTCATCGACCATTAGTTTTGAGTATATCAAAAACTTGACTAATATTGTGTCGAATGCAATAGAACCCAAATTTTTAGATCATTTAACCGTCAGTGGAGTAGATGTTGGGTAAAATTTTTCTTTTTAGAAATTTAGAACTTAAAAAGTATAAGTTGAAAATTTTAAATCTTAGTTTAAAGTTTATTTGATTTATGTTAATTAGAAAAAATATTAAATTTTAAATAATGTAAATTAATGATGTAATAATTTAATTTAAAGTCCATTTAACTAGTTTAAATATTTAATTAAAAATATAAAATCAAATTTAATTTAAAAATTTAAAAATAAAATATTGAGATTGACAAAAAGCGGATAAAAATTGAATTTTCAGTTTTCTTAATATTTACTTATTCAAATTAAAATTTTTACTACAAATCTATAACCATTTTTGATTAGGTTTTACTTAAGAGTTTAAATATTTTATATCTTTAAAAGATTATAAAAAAAAAAACGATTTTGAGTAAATTCATTATTCAAAAATATACTGTTTAAATTTTGAAAATATTTCTAAATACATAAACTAAAGTCATTAATTCATGATTTTTTTTAAATTCTAAATTCTTATTTTTATGGATAAATTTTAATTTTCAAATATAAAACTTTGTTTTAAAAAGAATCATTTCGAAGTCTGGCTTATTTAGATTTGAATACTTAATAAAATATACAAAATTAGCATTTTAAAATAAAAAAATTCTGTTTAAGAAAAAAAATGTATTAAGTAATTGCGCACATCCGGATTTTTAAAATTTCTAAGAGTACTTGAAGAATTTTTTAATGAATAATTTTTTTCTATTTTAAAGAAAGCTAATAACTTTAATGAAAATTGCTTATTTTCAAAATTCTTTATAATCAATTAAAGAGGATTTTCAAATATTTTTATTAATATTCTTTATTTTAAGGGTATTGCCTGGTGGTGTGAATTTTGAGATGCCAACTTTTGAAGAAATGGGAATAAATTTACAGTCACTACTAAAGTCCAATTCTGGAGGAGAATTACCACCGATAAATGGTTCAAGCAAACTTGAAATTCAAAGTGCAAAATTGAAGAATTCGGCTTATAAAAAACTAAAGGATAAAGTAGCCAAGTCGAAAGTGATGTGGTTTGCTTCACCGCCAGATCGCAAACCGTTCAGTGTAATTTTTGAGTATGCTGGTGTAGACATGAATCATGCTACATTACTTGATGAGGCGAATAAATATCTAAAAGACATAGGCGGTCAAGTGATCAGTCTTGAATTTGTTCCGAGAAGTGTTCTTCTAAATTCAGTATATGTAGAAAATCTTTGGATTCTTAACTTAAATGACAATAACACTAAATTTTATGTAATCACAAATGGATTAAAAATAAAGGATGAGGTCATAACTTGTAAATCTTATGATGAATTTATATTTTCTGAATATGAAAATTTTATCCGCACTGAAAAATACAAACAATTGATCAAAAATCATGAAAAAGCAGCTGAAAAAGCAAATCGAAGATTGCTTAAAAAATAAATTTTAGTTTTTGGTTTATGTCTTTTTTTTGGAAATAATAATGATTTTTTTTGCTCAGTAAAGCCTTGGTCAAAATTTTAATTGAAAATAAAATTTTTTATTTTTTACTTTTTTGCTTATCAAATTTTATCGTATAAATTTAATTTAATCTTATTAGTTTATTTAAATTTTTTAAAATTTCTTCTAAATACAGTTTTATTTTAAATAATTATTTTTTTAAATTAAATAAAATTATATTTTTGAAAGATTTTAAATTATTTTATTTCACTATCATTTATTTTTTTTTATTATTTTTGTCTTTCAGTGTTCAATATAATGATATGAAGTAGTTTTGGATGTGGTCTTAACAAACCCGTCCGATTCGCAGACGGCCGGTCGTCTAAACGGTCTCTAAGACAATCTAAATTTTTGTTTTTAGGAAACTATATTTTTTAAAAACATTTTCCTTATATACAAATATAGCTCATATACTAGTTGGCCTTTAAAATTAATTTAGCTATTTGGTCAAAAATAAAAAACTCATAAAAATAAATTAAAACATTAAATAAAAAAGTTTCCTCAATAAGCAGCTAAAATCACTTAATAAAATTTTTGTTCTTTAATTTGTTACAAAATCCTAAATTCCAATATCCTTGATCCAAAATTTGTTATCCAAAATGTATTAGCTTAAGAAAAGTTTTTAAATATAGTGGTTCTTAAAGAGCATTAAAATATATATTAGAAAATTTGATTTTTTTAAATAAAATAATATGGTTTTGCAATGAAAAATTAAAAAAGAATTTTTAATGACCTGAGATGATAAACTCTGATTTTTTTCCAAATTTCATTTTTTTTGACTAAACAAAATTGCTATTGCAGGTTTTCGACCATTAGGTATACAAAAAATTGGTTATTTTAAAATAATAAAAATAAATTTTTTAAAAAATAAATTATTTTTCAAAGTAATATTTGTAGTTTTTTCTAGTATTTTTTTGAATGGTTGTAAAACATCAAAAATATTAAATTAGAATAAATTTAATTACTTATTTGAAAAAATAAAAAGCAAATCTTTAATGACATGTAATTAATAGTAAAATTATTTTAAAAAAATTAAAAATTTTTTTTGAAAAAAAAACTTCTGATTCGAGTTGAATTCATATCAAGTTGAATTCTGTTTTTTTTTTAAATCAATGTTCATTTTTTAGTAACATGTCATTAAATTCGAGTTATTCCATTAATTTTAAACTATCATTTTATAAATTTTTTAGAACATAAGAAAAAAAAGTTGTAGATATCTTTTTGAAGAGCATTCAACTCTATTGTCTTATAAAAATTTAATTAAAAATCTTAAATTTAAAGAAGCGTCAGATCGAAAAATTTAGCATTTAATTTTATTTTTTAATAAAATTTGAATTTTAGAATAGTAAGAAATGAAAAAACTAGTTTTCTTTTTTTGCTTTGATTTCGTAAAAAGAAATTAATATGGATTACTCAAGAGATAATGACACGTATAAACAATACTTTTTTTTTTATTTAAAGATTTTAAATGTTGGTTCAAAACATGGGTAATTATTTATTAGTTGATGAGTCTTGATCCCAAAGCTTACGAAAATCAAGTCAATCTTTACATCATTTACAACATTCGTATTGTATTTAAAATCTTTTAACTTAACGATAAAAGCATAAAAACAAGAATTGATGTCTATTGAACAAAAACCATATTATTTTCATATTTACAACTGATTAAAATGAATTAAAAACAAAAAATGATATTTGGTTTAGATCAATAAGCTAATTTTGCTATTCCTTATCCAAAAGAAAACTTTTTGGACCGGCTATAAAAAAAAAGTAAATGAAGCAATTACCAAATTTATTTTGTTCTAAGCTATTTTTATAAAAATCTAAGCTAATTCAATGGTCTAGTGGGGTTCATTATTGTGGATCGTTTTTTCTTTTTTTCAAAAAATTTGAAAATCACCCTTGGATTGAAATATAATCCTTTTTAATATTTGGCCTTTTTTTAATAAAAGTTTTCCAACATTTATGAACTTGAACTTAGCAGAATAAAATTTGGTCTTAAGCCTTTAAACTAAAATGCAAATTACGGAAACTAAGGATTTATCTAGAGATTATCTCGCCTATTACGAAATAACATATTGACTTAAGTTTTTTTTTTTTGAATAAAAATAAAAAACAAATCTCAATATTTATTTAAAGTAAATAATTAAAACTCTAATTAAGAATCAGTTAGTCTCAAACTAGAGGACAAATTAAATAAATAAACAAAAAATTAATATTTGATCCTTTTTAATGGGCAGCAAATTAATGTTTAAACTGGATTTATCCAAAACAAACAGTTTACACTAAGTAGGTTCTTGTGAATTTAAATCAAATGGACATATTTCTTCCAGTTTATTAAGCATTTAAAAGAAGCTAATTTTTACATTCATATTTCTCTAACTAAACGACTTAATTGTTGTAAACCTAATTTTTTTTCTTATTTTCTCGATAATAGAAAATTTATTTAAACATTGGGGCGTTTCTTTTTTCTATCTTCTTTTTGACTACAATTTATAAAAAACATAAAATTAGCCTCTTTTTATATTTAGTAGTAGAAAACTAAAAATTTAAGATAGCTAAATCGTAACTCTATGTCGAATCCCACTAGACCACTCAACGAGAAATTATTCTCAATCAATTCCATCATAAGTAACTATTCGTCTAAAATAGATAAATTGATAAATAGCACAAGTGGAATAAATACTACATTCACTAGTGGTCCATCTAATAACTGTCTTTCTCATACGATTAACAAGTACCTGAGTCAATCAGCAGACTATTTGTCTCGATCAGCAACCAATTCATCCATAACCAGATCGACTAATTTATTCACTGTTCAAACAGGTATAAAGAATAGTACTGAAGAGCTGGAAACCGACTATCGTCATTTGCCTGAGAACAAGCTAATTTCAAATAGTGAAAAGTCGGAAAACTTGCACACATTTTCGCCAATAACTCCTATTGTTGATCAGTCTGATCTATTTTCTGATTGCTCTGGCGACTCGAATTCAGACAAGCTTATATACAAATCTATAATGATCATCGATGTTCTTAACAAAATTAACTCAGCCAATTCGGAAGCTGTTAAAGAAAATAGCGTTCTGACACACGAGTGTCAAGCGCCTTCAGTTAAAAATGTTTTTCGAAAAAGCTTTAACAATTTTTATTTGCTCAATCAATTGGAAGGCGACTACTTTTCGTATGATTTGGTCGAGCGTGAAGCGTTGGAGCCCAACACTGGATCGAGCAATTCATTGAAGAGGAAAAAAAAATTTTTCAAAAAGACTGGCAAGATCACCATTAATTATACACGAAATTTTCGAAAGAAAATTCGCGAAAATCCATTTGTAGTATATAATCAAAATAGTAGAAAATTGGTCAAAAAATTGCTCAACAAATCGAAAAATCCAGATATGGCTTTGAGTCCAACTGACTTGGAAAATCTATTTGCTACAATAAGCAATGACTATGAATATGCATTTGAATATGTAACGCCAAGACGAAAAGCTGTTTTTAACAAAAAGAAAAAAATACCAAGAAAAACAATTGTCAAATTTAGCAAGCTTAGTGCGTCTAGTAAAAATAGCAGTGATAGCGAAGGTTCCGAAAGCCCAACTGAACATCCATGCTCGCTTTGTACTGAAAATGAATACCAGAATAACATGAACAACAAGAATCAAGTTGAAGTGAGTGGAAATGAGGTAGATGCCAGTGCTGAATTCGCCAGAGCTGATGATGATTTTGGACTAAACGGTCATGTCAAATCTTCCGATGATGAATTTACGGAAAGTTATTGTGACATTTTAGCTACTATTGATGAAAAAGAAGCAAATGAAGCACATAGTCGTGAAAATTTAGTTCAAAAAGAGGTCAACGATGAGCCGAAGATTTTGGATTTAATCATAAACCGTTTGCCAGGTGAAAAGCTAGGACTTAACCTAAAAGTAGAGGACAGAGACTCGGTTATTGTGATCAGTGTAACTGAGAACAGTGCTGCAGATCGAGCATCTGATCTGAATGGAAATAGACAGCCCATACGTGTAAATGATGAATTGCTAGAAATCAATGGTGTTTCTTTAATTGTAATTTATTTAATTTTAAACTAGAAAATTTTTAATAATTTTATTTTAAAAATTTGATTTAAAATTTTTAGAACATGTCAAATGATGACATACTCTCAGTAGTACAAGAGCTGCCTTTGCATGTTTCTTTGAAATTAAAACGAAATTGCTTGCAAGTAACAACTTCGCCAACTGAAACAAATGTAAAAAGTGCAGAAATCGAATCTGGTCAATCAAGTCCAAACGATTCTGCTGCCAAAGTATTTGAATTAAAATAATGTTTTCATTAGGAAAAAAATCTTTTCATATTGTTTAGGTTCCTATCGGTTACAACTTGAATACAATATATTTATCTAGCTTGGAAACAAAATGCATTATGCCATCCGATTTAAAGGAAAGCACTGAGGTTGAGGGTTTTTACAAAGTACGTTATTTTCTTATTTTAGCAAGTGAATTATCTTTAAACTTAAATGGTAGCAGCTTTTTTTAAGTCCCAAAAAATCTACAAAAAAAAACAAAGTATTAGATTGTATTACTGTGTTCAAAAGATATTTGGTTTAGAAAATTTTTATAATTGGGTCTAAAAAACACACCTAACACTCTGGTCTCGGTTTCTTTTTTGATTCTAAATTTCAATCATAATACAAAATTAACTCAGCCAATTCGGAATCATATATATCATCATATACTTTTATAAAAGTATGAATAAAATGATGCAGTTATCATCTTAACTTCTTTTTTAGTAGAAACAAATCATTAAGATTTTGAATGAATTTTAGCGCCTAAGCTTAAATTTTTTTAAATAGTTGAATCATAGTTTTATTAGTTATGGAAAAAATCAAAATACAAAACAAAAACTAGAAAATTAAAAAATAATAATTTTTCAAAAATTTTTAATTTTTACATGATTTTATTTAACACTCAAAGACCGTAGGATTTATTTCTCGATTCGTTTTGTTACTTCTTTTTTCTGTGCTTAATTAAATAAATTTAATGAATTTGACAATTTTTTTTTTAAATCAAATCTTAAATTAAAAAAATATCAAAATCAAAAATAAAGTATTTTAATTCTGGTTAATTTTTGTAAAAAATAATAAATGAATATTTTAAATTTTTAATTTGATTTCAAGATGCAAAAAAGCACTTTGCAAATAGGCGAACAAGATAATTTAAAAAAAGGTGATATTATTTATTGTATTAATGGAGAAACAATGGCTTATTGCAACAAATTCGATTTGGTATCTAAATTAAGCAATTTGAATGGAATAGCTGAAGTATCTGTTTTGCGTAAATCTGATTGCTATGGCCCGCATAAAGACCAAGTGCCATATCACAATGGAATTTTTGCGCAAAATTCAATTAAATTGGCCATGCCTAAATACGATAAACCATCCATAAAATCTAATTCAGAGAATGACATGCATAATACAGCAATAAATTCATCAAAAACAGACATTTTTTCCGATGAATTCCGCCATTCAATGTATAACATCAGAAGTGAAGTGGAAAATGAATCTCAAGTTTTCAAAGCAACACTGGTTCAGTGTAAAGACCTGGAGGCTGAACTTAACAATGCTCAGCCTGAATCGATTGAAAACGATAACTGGCTGTTGTATGATAAAAATTCAACAGAAAAAATTCTAAAATCATCTACAATCGATTCGAGAAAATTTGAAAAAACTGATAATTCAATCACTGAGACTTTCAAAGATACTGAGACAGTAAATCCAAGAACTAACATGAGTGAACCAAGTATTCTTTTTGATCACGGTACTGCTAGGTCTTTGACTAGTTCAAGTTGCCATTCGGAAAGATCTATGATTCAGTTAAACGCAGTGTGCATAGAAAATGATTTGATTAGTAAAGAAGATGAAAGTGAATCTGAGACGAACATTAAGTCGGCTAAAGAGTCAGATTCTTTTCCAGAATACTCAGTTGTAGTTCCAAAGAATGATCCTTCTCTTTCAGATAAATACATAAGCTCTTGTCAAATAGAAATAAAATCTTTGAATCCAGTCCCAAACAAAATAGCCAATTTGAAAGTAGTTAAACCATGTAGAGTTACATTTGAGCAAGATTTATCTGATGATAGTGATGCTATTAAAGAAAAAACAGAGCCAATTGTTCATCCAAAATCAACCGATTTGGAAACTTTGATAGAGGACAATTTTCCATTTGAAATAAAAGATATGACAGAAAATGATTGTGATTTAAATAGCCCTCGTGTAACAAGTAATTCAAGCGATTATTGTAAACTTACTGGTAAAGGCTTAAATGACACTGATCATGACAATTATGAAAAATTTGACCACGACTTTGATAATGATGTTATAAAATCAATTTTAGGCATGATAATGGATAAGATTGAATTAATGGATGAAGAAAATAATGAAACATTGAGCGACATGTCCAGCTTTGGCTTGAGGGAGACATTTGAGGAATTTGATGAGGCCAGTAGAGATATGCATCCGGATGAGACTTCAGATACTATTTTAGACGAAGCTGATCTGAAAGAAAACAATAATTGTGAATCAGTTTTTGAGTGTGAAGAACCAAGACCTGAAGTAATTAATTACCATAAAGATTATGAATTGAAAAATGAGTCTACTTTGTCTCGGCTTTTGAAGTCCGATTCTGATAGCTCGACTTCGCTGTTGAAACATTCGACACAAATTGGCTTAGATGACACCCAAGCGTGTTTGAACACAAGCATACCACCTGCACCGCCTTTGCCTGAAAAACTATTCTCATCTATTGCTGACGTATCGGCCATTCATGCATCTTATGACGCTAGCAAAACTTTAGAAAAGCCAAAATTTTTTAAGGAAAACAATTTACCCCTAAAAGAAAGTAGTTTGCCAAATATGACCGCGAAAAATAGGGAAAATATTTATGATAAAGTTGGATTTCCGATAAGAAAAATAAGCAAATTTCCAGATCGATTTAATTCACTTGTTACAGCACGTCCGTACAACTCGCTTAAAAATCCTATCACTAAACAAGACAAGTCGAACAATTATTGCAAGGCGTTGATTTCATTTAAAAAGCAAAATTCTACTTTTTCAAAATTTTTCATCATTCAAAGCAGGTCTTTATTCAATGATCAGATTGTTCTTAACCGAAGCACCTGTTCGCTTGGCAAGGCGGTAACGCCGAAACATGAACAAAAGCAAGATCAAATTATGAATAACAATAATGGAAATTTTGCTCAAAAAAACTTTACTTTAAAATGTGAAAAGTCAAAAAAAGGTAAATAGTTTAAAATTTTATTTTCATTCATAAAATTAAAAAATATAAAAATTTATTATTTGTAAAACAAAAAAAATTTTATTTATTATAAAAATATTAATCATAAGTTTTATTTCACAAATTAATCAAGAAAAGAAATTTTTATCAAGTTTTAATTCAAATTTTTCAGCCTAATTTCAAATTCACATATTGTCTTATCGTTAAATTTTTAAATATAAATAATCAGTTTTGAACTTTAATTAGATCCTGAATTTTAATTTAAAAAGTCTTTTTTATAAAATATTCTAAATTTTAAAGATGATTTGATTATTGATTATGTCGAATCTGCTTGTGACAAACAGATTAAACAAAAATCGCTCAATCATAATAACCTTTCATTATCCAATCCAGCGATATCCAGCACTACTTTGTCGGGCAATGGCCCTGTCAGCAGCAGTATGAGCATAAAAAATGAGAAATTTGAATCAGAAGGAAAAAAAAGTTCAAATAAATTTGAAGATTTGAGTCAAACTTGCTCAGTAAAAGAAAAAATAATGCTTTTTACTCAAAATTCTGAGAGCATTTCAAAATTAGACAAACCTAAAATTTTTGAACCAAAATTATCCAAGTCCATTTTAGTCACATCAACACCGTCTATTAATGAATGTGTCGATCTAAAATCAAATGTTTCTATCAGTATACCAAAAAATCTAAATAGTTCATTCACAGTCTCGAAACACAATTTAAATGATTCAAAAAAATTTTTATCAACTTCAACTTTGAACAAAAATTTTGTTTCCCAGCCAAACATAAGCTTTATTGAGAAGCGTCCTGAATTAGTAGAGAGCATCATTATCAAAGATGAATCGATTACTAGCATGCAAAAAGACGAAGAAGATAGCTTGCCAAAATTTAAAAGTGTCAAAGACAAAATTGCTTATTTTAGTTCCAAAAGTTCCAAGTCAAATTACAGTAATCAATCAATTCAGAAAAAAAACATCGGTTCTCCAAAAGTGTCCTCTCTTTTGTCAAATAACATTGAAATAGTCAAGTCAAATGAAATATCTTCATTTGATCCAGTGTCTGAGGATTATGATAGCTTAAAAAATGCCTACAGATTAAACTCGATTGCAAATCTTCAAATGGGAAAGGGTAAGATTTTATCAAACGAAAATAATTATTTTTCTATTTTTTTTACAATGTAGATAGTTTAGGCAAGAGCTGTATGAACTTGAAAAATTGTCAGAAAGAATTTATGAGAGAAGTTAAACAAAGATATTCAAGCACTAGTTTATTAAATACTTACAATAGTTCAAAATTGGAGCTTAAAAACTTTATTTATTCAAATGAAAACAAAATAAGTAATTTAATCGAAAATATTGAACAAAAAATGAAAAAAAATTAACAATGCACTTTGATCTATATCTAGCAAAAACCGGTATTGGAGAATAATTGATTAAAATTCAATCTTTTTAATTACAGTAGTTAAATTAAAAATTATTCTGGATAAAGCTCGGCAGAGATTAATATTTTTTTTTTAATTCATTTAATCTAGTATTTTCAATTTACTAACCATAATAATTCAGTTAATTTAATAATTTAGTTGAAATAAAATTAATTTCTTTTAAATAAAAGTTTCTATTTTTAATTTAAAAATCAAAGGTAAAATCCATATAAATAAATTTTTTAAAAGGGTTCTGTGTTATTTTTTTACTTATAGCTTAAAAGATTGATTTTTTTATTTCTTTTTTGTATTGTGATGTTCAAACAAAATGAGAAACGTAAAATTGCTATTTATTTTGAAAAAAATATCATAAACATTTTAAAATTATTTTAAAAATGGTGCATAATTTTTAATTTCAAAAAAATCCAAAATACCTTTTAAAATTGAGTTTTTAAACAAAAACCTTATGATCAATTAGCTATTATAATCGAATACAATTTATTGAAATATTTTCTCAAGCCGGAGAAAATTGTTTATTTTAATTAGTAATTGATTTAAACAAAAATCGAAGATAATTTTATTCCGAGTAATAGTCGTTGTTGAACAACTATCTGAATAGTATAGAAAAATGTCTAAACAAAAAAATTAAATTTTAAAATTGAAACAAATTTATATTAAAATACCTGAAATAAAGAAAAAATTTTAAGTTAAATTGAAGACGTTTTCAAATTAGTCAAAAATGTATTTTCTTCAATTTTCATTAAGAATCTGTAGTGTATATAAACTTTATAAAAATCATTTATTGGCAAAATAGAAAAATTTAATTGAGCGCATTATGGTGTCAAGAACTGGAAAAGAAAGTTTGAATAGCTTAAGCGGCTACAAAGATCTAGATATGGTTGTCGATAGCGCCTTGAGAAAAGCAAATCTAGCTGATGATCCTGTTGCATATCAGACTGTAAGTGAAGCTGCACTACCCGAAAGACAACCAAGCCGTCAAGTTTTTTCTCCTCCATCTCCTGTTCGCATTTCGACTGAGCGAAACTGTACCTTTTTGCCTCCAATTTCTTTGGATCAATACAGATTAAACAGTGATCCAAATCCAGAAGTGATTAGAAAGAAGCCTAGTGAAAAAATTCGCTACCAACAAGATTTGTCAGTCAGATTTTTAGAGCCACCAAAAGCTCCTAAACCAGGAGATATTATTGTCAAACAATTGCCTAGCAGACAAATTGCTCCTGCTCCACCTCTAGTTGTTCGCCAAGCTCCTCCAAGGCCAACTACTCCTGCTCCTTTAATTCTCAGAGAGCAACCACCACGAGTTCCAGAGCCAGTATCAGAAAAAGTTGTTCAAATACCTGGTAAAGTTATTCCACCACCAGCAAGAAAAGTAGTTGTTGAGAGATTACCACCAATTCCTTCAAAACCACAAAATATTTTCTTGGAAAAATGGCTACCATTTAAATCTCAAAAAAGGAGAGTTATTTATCAAAAAGCTGAACAAGAATGCGTCTTGCCAAATCCAAAAAATGTGGTTATTCAATGGGATGCACCTGAAGTTGAAGTTCATCGTTCTTTTAAAAATCTAGGTACTCAACAAGCAGATCCAGAAGAATACTCAAGAAGATTTGGTTCTGATTTATTAAGATATGAAGACTTTAGACAAGCCGCCTCTAAATTGGGAGCTCCAGAAGAAGTTTTAAATTCAAACAGTCATGTTCAAGTTGGTTTACCAGAATTAGAGGGTGATGTAGAGTCACTAAGATTAGTAGATTTAGAAAAAGCTGGATTAACTGATTATAGATCATTTTTAAACAATAAAGGAGTTTCAACTAATTTTACCAGATCGGGCACTGGTTTGGGACAAATTACAACAGCTGATACTTCCAATCTTATTTCTATGAGTCAAGCTAAGAACACTGCAAATGACCTTAATGGTGGAACTGAAAAATTAATCACTGAATCTGATCTAAGAGCTTATTTTAACTCATTAGATACTAATCATGATGGAACTCTAAGCTTTGATGAACTCAAAGCTGCTTTGTAGTTTTTATTTTTTTAATTTTAATTTTTCAAATTTATAGATGATTTGAAATTTTTTTTTTTCAAATAATTTTTATTTTTAAAAAGCATTAGAATAAATTTATTTAAATAGCTTATTAAATATAGACTTGGTGAATTAATTAAACGTCATTGTAATCCGGTACCGACTGCGCTAATTTGATAAATAGTTTCAAAGCAAATTGGTTATCATATGGTTTATTTATTCCGTCGGTTTTTTTTCAGACAGGATTAAAATTTTGGAATATTAATGAATTTCTTTAGATTAATATATTTATATATATTTTTACTAATAAGACTTTATTATTCTAATTATATTGTTTTTTATTGACTAAAGTACCTAAAATAAAATGATTAGATTAATTGTTATTTTCTATTCCATGTTTAAGTTTTAAATTCCTAAGTCCATCTAGAAAAAGAATTTTATTTTGAAAATTCGTTTGAAAAAAATTTTAATCAAGCTAATGATATTTTATAAATAAGTACTTGACTTATACAAATAATCTAATTGCTTTGGTGCACAATAAAGCAATTGAATTAGGAAAAAATTGATTTTTTTTTCTAAATGAAACTGAATAGTGCTTGAAATTTTCAATAAATAATAAGTCAATAATTTGCCTCGAACGACTTTGTCCAAAGAACACGGCTAACTTTAAGAAAAGGAATAGGGAGCGGAATTTATTAATTTTTTGTTAAATCAAATTCAGGCTAGTTGTGTTAATTAGAATTCATTATTTTAAAGATAAAAGATGAATAAAAAAATCAAGTCAAATTTAAATCAAGAATAGGAAAAATCAGCATGCAATCAATGCAAATAGTGAAAGGCTGTGTAACGGGAATTCAATTGTTTTATTTCTCAAACAAAATAAAAACAACAACAGCAATAAATGAGTCTTTTTTATTTAATTATTTATTAAGAATTTATCTACAAAAATCAATTTTAATTATGGATTTTTTAATTTCAAGCTTCGAAATTTCACGGTTAACTTTGAACTTATTTAAATCAACTTATATTTTCTGCTCATTTAATCAAATGAATATTTAATTAAATATATTTAAATATAACCGGATTTATGTTTACATTTAAAGTCTTTTTATTTATTTTATTTTTTTGGGAAAATCGATAAAGATTGGCCTCGCGAATTTTTATTGATCTTAAATATTGTCTATTTCACTTTTAATTTTTAGCTTTAGAAATGGGTGCTTAAATACTTAAGTCAATATGATCAAAAAGAAATATATTTTAATTGTTCTTTTCGGTATCATTGCATGTAATCCAAATGAACATCATTTTAAAACAAGTTTGAGTGCAAAACTTTATCAAAAAGTCAGAATGCCATGTTTTGTAGAGAGTGGACACAAGTTTATTTGGATGAAATCTGATCAAAGTGAGGTAATAAGCATTGGTGATATAGTGATGACAAATCGACAAGAATTTAAAATTGAAAGCGAATGTGACAAAACTGAATATAAATATGGATCAGGATGCTGGATATATTTGACTATTGAAAAATTGAAGTTGATTGATGAAGGTGTTTATGTGTGTCAAAAAGACACAATGCATTCAAGTTATATTAATCTCACAATACTAGGTAGTCTTTAATAATTTTAAATTAGTTATATGTATTTTAAAACCCAAATTTAATTTAGTCCCACCTTATATAAAAAATGAGGCAAACTCATCAATGGACATCAATGTTATCGAAGGAAACGATGTTGAATTAGTTTGTGATGCATTTGGTAAACCAGAACCAACTATTAAATGGTTTGCCAAAAATGAATACTTTATTACAAGTAAATATTTGTACAAAATGCAAAAAAATGTTGTATATTGTTGCAACATATTTTTAAAATAACATTATAAGTTAAAACTTTTGTATTATCTTAAAGAAATAATATTTTCAATGATTAAATAAAATATTTTAATGGTAATCTGTGAAAAATGTTGTCGATTTCTTATTACTTCTTAAAATTGTTTCTTTGAGATCAGATGAACCCGACTATGTGAACCAAAATTTTTTATAATTTTTCAGTGATAATAAAATAAAAGGGGAGGATGATACCTTTTGAATGACTCCTTCGATTTGACAAAAATATATTAAGTTGATCTTCTTAATCGTAATTATAATGGGTCTAAACCGGTTCACTTTTTTAAAGATAAAAAGTTTGTAAAAATGAGTACTGTAATTCAGAGACATTCAAAAGATTTTTTCTCTAAAAAGATTCTAAAAAACAACGATAATTTTTTCATTTTTAAAATGAAGATCAATAAAAAAGTTAATTTTTTGGCATGTTCAAGAATTTTCAATCAATTGATCACCAGAATTGATTAACTTTTTATAGAAGATATTTTTTTAAAATCAGATTAAGAATACTAAATAAATTTATCAGTTTTCTAATAATTTTTTACTAATTTATTAAATGAATTAAATAATTCAAAATAATTGTTTTCTTTTATTTTAGCTGAAAAATTTTTGATTCTAAGAAATATTTCGAGACATTCAATCAAAGACTATGAATGCATTGCCGACAATGGTGTGAATCCATCGATTAGTAGAACATTTAGTTTGAGAATTTTATGTAATATTTTCAGTTTTTTTCTTTAAAGCAAAATTAGAGATTTTTTTTTAAAGTTGCTCCGTCAATTAATCATTTTTATTTGGATATATCGCACTTGAAAGATAAAAACAAAACTTTAAAATTTAATTTGGAATTTAGTGGACGACCGAAACCTAAAATAAATTGGATTATTGATAGAAAAATGAAAAACAGCTCAAATATCTTTGATCAATATACAAGTTCAGAAAAAAATGACAGTTTATTTTTTACATCAATTTTTTTAAAGGTAAAAAAAATGATTTTTAAAATTAGGTTGAAATTTTTTTATTTTTGAAAGAATTTGACAATGAACAGCCTGATTGAATTTGAGATTGAAAATCAATTGGGAGCTTGTAATTCAAGTTTGAGACTAAAAGACATTCAAGAATTTTCAGCTAAAACATCTAGAAAATATCAAAAAATTTATCCAGAAAAAAAACGAACTGTTTTATTAAGTAAATTTCTTAATTTATTTAATTTAAATACATTGAAAAAAAAATGATCTTCTAAGATACATCAGTGAATGATAGTAAAATTGGACACAAGAAATTATTGAGCAATTTTAAAAATGATTTTAAACAAAAAAACAATGTTAATTATTTGAAACAGAAAATAAATTTTATTTCATTATTTTTAATATTTTTTATTTTGATATAATTTTCTAAATAAATTTATTTTATCAGATTAATTAAATAAAAATTGTCCTTTATTTCTAATTAATAAGTATTCAAAAAATTTGTCAAACAACTAAAATTGTATAAAAATATATTTGTGTCTTATTCATAATTAAAATTATTTTCAAATCATTTCGCAATGTTGGTGCATTTGAATGCTTTACAACAATGAGTTTGGATGATAAATTTTAAAAGTTGAATAATTTTGTTTTATATTCATTTTATTAATTAATTTTGAAAGTTAAATATTCTTTAAATGAGTCATCGGTGTAATTATAAATTTTTTGGTTTTGCAAACTCTTTATTTTTATTTTTCAGATGAAAATATTTAGAAATGGAAACAAATAAAATAAATTTTAAAGAAAATGAAGAAATGACTACTTTAGAAATCAATGATAAAATAATTTATATTGTGGATCAGCATGAAGCACCTCAAATTTTACAAAGAGGACAAGGCTGGAGAGAATCAATGGAAAAGATTTGGGCATGCACAGTTTGCTTAATGTGCATTAACAATTTGTGTTTTTGTATAGAATGGCTTTCATGAATCGTCTTTTATTTTTAATAACATTTTTTAAATTTAAATTTATTTTAAGTATTTTATGTTTTCTAAAAGTAAATTCTAAAAAATAAAGTAAACATTTGAAAAAATTCAAATTAAAGTCCTTGATTTTCTAATTCATTAAACAATTGAATTGCAGTACATATTGGGCAAAAAATTGCTGCCAATGAATCCCCACAAATTGAGCCTTTTGAAATATGTTAATTAAAATTTTTCTAAAATACTAAATACCTTTAATTCTAAATGCAGTTCTTAATTTTGAGCGAAGAGAAATCAATGATGCAGGTAGAAAGAATGGCGTACACAAAAATTCATCAGTTCGTTTAAAAATTGAACAGGTGAAGCAAGGTAGACAAAAATGAGCAATGCAGCATATTTTCAAATTAGAGCAGCAGCCACATAAACTATAAGCCCATTGATTTTCATAATTCCAAACTTGAAATTAAAATTATTTAAATTTTATCAAACAAGAGAAGATTACCGTTTTCTGCGTCTGTTACCACGACTTGTCCAGGATGATTTTTCATTATTTAGTTAATAATATCAATTCAAATGAAAAAATTATTCCAAATAAGCTTTTTCTGGTTATTAGTCACTCGATTCTGAAAGATGTTCATTGTGGCTCATTTTCCTTATAGGTTTATTTTACCAAGATTAGGAAAAATAACGTGATTTTCAGATTAAAAAATAGTCATGAAATCACGACAATCACAAAACATAAAGAATTGCACACATTTTAATCCTGATTAATTTTTTTTTAATTTTAACAAAATGTCTAATTGCATTGAAAAGAAATCACCTTGGAAATTCAAAATGTTATATTTTTTATTCCAAAATTAAAAATATATAAAAAATTTAAATATCTGTATGAATAAAAAATCTTCCATTAAGTATATTACAAAATTTCATTATTTTAGATTTAAAATAAACTAGTAATCAAAGTTCTTGTTTGTCCAGTTCATGTTTCATTTGAAGAGCAGCACATATTGGGCAGCATGAAGTAGCCATCAAATCGTGACATAAACTGCCTCGGATTCTAAATCCAGTTCTTAATTTTGATCTCAGACTCATTAGACCACCAGGCATACACCACATGCAACAACATTCATTTGTTCTCATAAAAAGTTTTCCTAACTATATTTACAAACTTTGAAGTTTTCAATTTTTTTTTAAAATAAAAATTACAAAGCACATAGGACAAAAGCAAGCAAAACAACATGAACCACAATCAACACAACAATCTGACATGTCTCTACTCCAGTGGTTTTCGAAATCCCATACTTCCATATTTGGCTGGGCACTTTTGACCCGATCTCGATTTGACATTCTTTATTCAATCTCTTAAAATTGTTTTGAAATATCTCTTTTGAAAATATTTAAACTAGAATCTAAGCCTAATATTTTGAAAATTTTTAGAAATTTATAAATTGCAAGATTTACATAATACTTTTCGTTATTTTGAAAGGCTTAGAATTTAAGAATTACTTATTTTCTATTGCCATATCAACAAAATAAAAAAACCATTGAGTCTTTTTCATTTATTTAACTATTTTAATTTTGTGTAAAGTAAATAATAATTTAAGTTTATGACGCACAATATTAAAATAAAAATATTGAGCAGTTCTAATAGTACTAGGTTAGATGCCATTTTTCTAATTATGACTTAGATTTGATTAATAAATGAATGCTTGAAAATGCGGTTAGCCAAAGCATTTTTAAAAATACATTAAATAATAATAAAGATATATAAAATTTTAATTTTTTAATATGTTTTAATGAACTTAGATATTTTTTATGAAAATTATTTTTTCTCCAAAGGTATTCTCGCAAATGGAATTTTTTAAACATCACAAAATCAGTAAAATATTTGGATTCAATCAAAAATAAATGGAGGATTTTATTGTTTATTTATGTGAAAGAACGCATGAATTTAAAGGAAATTTTTTTCTTTATATTAATATATTAATTTTATTGTTTAACAAGAATTATTTATTTAAAAAATTTGAAAAAATTCGAAAACAAAATAAAAATTATTTTATAAATACTGAAAAATAAAGTTGCAATAATTTGTATTTAATATAATTTGTAATTAAAATTAATTCATCACGGTGAATAAAGTTATAGAAAAAAATTATAATACTATTCAGGTAGAAGTCAACAAAAATCTCAAGTTTATGTGCTTCAAGTCAAAAAAATTGATTTAAATGTAGATACAAGGCTTAAAATATACTTTTGTAGTATACGATTAAAGTTAAGAATGTTTTAAAATGGTTGAAATGATGTTTGTTGCAAGTGTTTAAATTGGAGTTTGATTTGCAAGTTGTCAAATTAATTATTTTAATAAATTAATAATGTAAACTAAATTTTGTTTTATCAGATAAGTAAATAAATCTCTTCTTTGTTACTAAATAATTAAATAAAAAAAATAAAAAAAATTTAATTCAATTTTTATTTAGACAATTTAGTTGGATTTCTTTAAGATAAAACAAATTAAATTTAAAAATTTATATTTAATTAAAATCAAGTTTCAAAAAACATTGTTTTTTAAAATATGAAATTTTTATTTTTTATCTACTTTGTGACCGGATTTTATTTAGATGCTACCTCATTTTTAGTTAATCACAAACTAGAAACTTTAAATCTTTACGATTATGCTGGTTTTGAAATTAAAAATGAAATTATAGATAAAAATTTAGATAATTCAGTTTTAGAAAATTCTAAATACGCAACCGGTTCAATTTTAAATGAAACTCCAGAAGATAAAAAGAATTTATTTTATTTTTTAAATAAAAATAAAATAATTCGCTTGTTTGAATTTATTTTTAGTAATATTTTAGACAAATCAAACGATTTGAATAAATCAATTAAACAGGACTCAATACATTTTTTAATTTTTCTTCAATCTATTTTTAAGAAATATCAAAAAACTCGAAGATTAAAATTGTTGAAACCAAATGTTGTCAATTATTTGAATCAATACTTAGACGATTAAAATTTTTCAATTTTAACTATTTTAAATATATGATGCTGATATTTTTCATATTCAAATTGAATTGAATAATTCAATCAATTTCTAATTGAAGACAAAATGTTCGCTATTATAAAATTTTTATCAAAACATTTCTAAAATTATAATAAAATATTTTAAAATAATTTTTATTAAAGAATATTATTGTTTCTTAAATTACTTAAATTTTTTTTGTTTTATTTTTTTTTTAATTATTATGACATCTAAAGAAATAGATTTTAATTTTTTTAATAAATTTTCTCATGATAGTCTAATCCGCTTATTGAATCAACATGAGGTTTTATCTTCCTTTTTTTTAAAATAACTATACTTAAGACCAATTTTCGGTTCAAGTGTCCTAAAAATCTTGTTTTTTTGAAACAATTGACAAAAATAATTGAGGAAACCATCAAAATCAAATCGCTAAAAGTTTTTTTTTTGTTAGCTTGATGAATCAAATTTTTAAATTTTTTTTCCTAAGGAGAATGGAGTATCAAAGATGTTCTTTTTGGAAAATACTTTACCAAAAAACACTGATGAAAAAGATGTTGAGTAAATTAAACTTAATAGATAAGTTGAAAAATTTTTGAAAAAAATTCAAATTTTTAGATGGATTTATTTTATAAGACCTTATGCTGAAGATGTCCAAAAAGTTTGTGAACATATCAAAGATGACTTAAGGAAGAATATAAAATTTAGATATCCATATAAAGTTGTTTTCTCACCAAGAAAGGTAATTTAAAATAAAATACTTCAAGTATTTGTAAACCTAATGATTATTTATATTATTTTTATCATTTTTACTAATTAATTTCTAAATAATATTATTTTGTTTAACAAATATCTGTTGATTTTAGCTTTATATATGTGACTTGCTATTTGAACAAGAAGGTATTTATGAGTATGTAACATTGACTGAGTTAGAAAATGATTTGATTCGAATTGATGACGATGTTTTGTCTATGGAATATCCGAATTTTTTAACTAATTATTTTTTGGTAGATAAAAAATTTATGCCTTTTTATTTAATTTTAAAATTAAAATTGCTCAATTTAAGCACGGTGATCAGAGTTGGCTGAATAGCATTGCAAAAAGCTTAATAAATATTCAAAATTGGTTTGGAAAAATTCCAAAAATACATTTACATGGTTCTTGCGCAAAGGTTTTATTTTAAATTAATGCATCCATTGAAAAATTTAGTGTATATATTTTTAGTCTGTTTTTGAACTAACTAAGCGTTTAAATGAATTGAATGAAATAAAATCGTTTGAAAATCACAAAATTGATCAATTAATATTAATTGATCGAAACATTGATTATATAACCCCATTTTGTACACCATTAACATATGAGGGTTTAATAAGCGAACATTTTAAGCTAAATGTTGGCTACATGGAACAAATACCTAATGAAATCAAGAGCAAAGTAGTAAAGCTATCTAATAATGATAAGATATTTGAAAATATAAGAGGAATGCATATTAGTGAGATATTTTCTCATTTGAAAAATTTTCTAATCAATTTGAAAAATATTAAAGAAGTAAATATTTAAAATTTTTTAATCAATTTTAAACTTAAACTAAAATCAGAAAAAAAATGAAATAAGTTCAATAACCGAAATGAAAAATTATATTCAAAGTGATCTAAAAAATTACACCGAATTGAATAACTCTGTTAATTTACGTAATATATAAAAAACTTACAAAATATAAATAAATTTAATCTAAATTTTAAATTTTAGATTTAAATATTTGCGATGTGATAATTAATCAAAAAACTCATTTAGAGCTGTCTATTTATTTAAGTATTGAGCATAGTATTTTGAAAAACAGAGATTATAGCAAAAACTTTGAATACATTGAAGAATTGATCAATAGACAAGTAGCTCTTTAGCCTTTATTTTTTCTTCTCTATTTATTTGATAATCTAGTTTGATCTCCATCAAATTATCAGATTGATTATTTTGCTTTCTCAAACTAATCAAGGAATTCAACATAACCATTATACTCAGTTGAGTCGACAAATTTTACATGTAAAGTCTTTTATTTTTATTTTAAAAGAATTTTAGAAAAATATTATATTTTAATTTAAGAATTTTGGCTTTGATAAAATATTTTTGCTAAATAATTTAGAAAAAATGGGCCTAATTTTAATTGATAATTTGCCGCTAAAAAGAGAAGACTCAAAAAACATTTTTAAAAGTACCTTTTATTTTTTTTATATAAAAAATAATCTTATATATCTTCAAATAAATGATTTTAAATTTCTTTATTTTATTTTATTAAAATTTAAGTTTCCCAGCAATTGACCAGTCGATTGAAAGGAACTAAGTATTCGACGATTGCCAAGAGACTTGATATTGTAAAAATGAATTAGTTAAAAAAAATTGTGTACCTTTATTTGATTAGATTCCTGAGGATATTGATCCTATTCAATTAAAGTCTACATCTAAAGCAGTTGACATATCGTATGCTTTTAATGGGAATTATCGGCCAGTTTTATGCCAATACATCTCTCAGGTATAAATATAAATAATAAACAGAAACTGTTTTTTTCATTAATTCGAAAAAAGATGCTAGATGAAAAGCCTAAATCAAATTTTGATGAGATTAATAAACTTTTTCCAGGCGAGTATGAAAAAATATCGATGTATCCTCTTTCAATGCGAAATACTTCACCTCAAAATCAAAGGGTGTTAATTTACTTTTTAGGTGGATGTACATACACTGAATTAGCAGTTTTGAGGAAAATGGCGACTCAAAAAAGTATATTTGAATGAAAACGTCAAATAAATCTCAATTTTTTTTTAAGATATGAAGTTTTTATTTGCCACAACGTCATTTCTCAATACAGAACAAATCATTGATTTGATAAAAAATTAAACATTTTGTTTACATTATCTTGAATTTACACATTTTATTTTTTTTAAACATTCAAAGTGTCTACCTAAAATATATTGCTTGCTTATAAAAATAAAAAAATTAATTTTTAATTTTTTTTCGAATTTATAAAAGACCTCATTTTATTGTTTGAAAACATTTCAGAAATTTTTTTTAACTATCTGTAAGTTGGATTTTGAAGCTTCTAACTTAGAAATCTTTTTTAGCTTATTTTTTAAAAAAAATTTCAAGGTATGAATGAAAAATTTTGTTTTATTGGCTTAAGATAACAAATAAAAAAAGGCACCATTTTTTTAGAATTTTTTATTTTTCTTTAAAAAATTCTTAAGTTATTATCTAAGTTATTATTTTGAAATTTAACTTTTTCATTTTTTATGATATCAAACAAATATTTCTTTTTAATTATTTTAGTTGCATGGATACTTCAAATGGTTTTTAAAACATTTTTTTCTCTTAACACTAGAAGCACCAAACGAGTCATTTTGACTCGTTTTAAAATTTTTTAAATCCTCGTATCTTTTGAATGGATTTTTGAAATAAATATATCTTTTTTGATTTATGTAGAT
>PJRA01000549.1:0-11410 GCA_016987375.1 Brachionus koreanus | reverse complement strand
AAATTGTTATAGTTTTTATTTTAAAATAATTTCAAATTAAAAAAACGTGAAAAAATGCTTGGTGCTTCTAGTGTTAAAATAAAACTGGTTAGATTTGACTAAAAATCGATTTCGATACTTTCTAAAATACAGCACCAAACAAGTCATTTGATTCGTTTGAAAAATTTTTAAATACTTGTATCTTTAGAATAGATTTTTCAAATAAATGTATCTTTTTTGAATAATGTAGATTTTAAAATTATCTTTAAAGAATAATATTATTTTGTAAGATTATTATAATTTTTAAAAATTATTTTTGAATTAAAAAAAAAATATGAAAAATTGCTTGGTGCAAGTGTTAACCAGAAAGTTTTTTAATTAAATAAATATTTAGTAAAAATTGAGGTGAGAAAATTTATATCAGAGCCATTCACTACGTTCAATTGTATAATTATGATAAAACTTGTTTAAAAACACGTTTTAAATTAAATTAAGCAAATTGTTTTTTTTTCTAAAAACAAAAGGAGGCGTCTATTTTTATTAAACATGTTATCTAAGTTTGTTTAGAATACCACACAATTTGAATACTTTAAAATTCTTGAGAATTAATTTTATTTTTTAAAATTATTAAAATTCCATTTTTAAAGATATATAGAGACACAGTTGAGAATTTATTCAAGTTTAATTTTTTAACATATTTTTCAGAAATTAATTTTTATCAATGTTGATTCCAGAGATTTCATATTTGAACTAACTTTTTTTACAAAGAGAATTCTATTTTTAGGATAAAGCTGAAAGGCATTTACTTAGAACTGGATAATTTTATAAAGGATTCTTTTGATTAACATGTGAGCAAAAAAAATTTATTTTTATGAATCATTTATTGTTAGTTAAGCATATATAAAATTCAAATGATTTTAATTCTTAAATGCTCAATTAATTTCAAACTAAGTTCTTTTATATTACATCCGTTCAAAAAATTAATAAAATCGCACTTATCGTTTAATAAAATAATTTTGAATTTAAAATTTTAATTTTTTGATAAGTTAAATAATTAATATTTTAAAAAAATTAATTAATAATTTTGATTAGATATATTTATATATATCTAGTGAAACAATGATTATTATATTAAACAGTGTTAAATTGAATATTTTATTATAACTACAAAAAATAGATATAAATTATGATTCTTATTCTTGCGTTTTTTTTTACAGAAAGCAATATTTATTTGCTAGTGAAAATTATCCAAAACCAAAATTATGCAAAAGTAATAATTATTTTATATAAATTTTATACATCTTTCTAGACTAATTTGTTTTAATCAATAATTTTAAAAAAATAAAAATTTAGCTTTAAAAAAATATTCGAGTTCAATTAAAATTAAATTGTATGAAGTGTGTTAATGATCGAATTAAAAAACTAAAAGCACCTTTCGCAAACAAGTTTTATTAGGCTTTTTTAAATTAGTGTATTTTATTTTCCAATGGCTGGTTTTATTATTAAGATATAATGTTGGTAATTAACATTTTTTCGAACAAAATTACAACTTTATTATAAAAAAACTATTTAAAAAAAATAAAAAATTCAATTTATATTTTTGTTTTGATAAATAAAAATCAACTTTATTTAAAATACTAAGATTTTATAAATGGAAAACTCATATGAATTATCTGTTTTAATTTAAAAATTTAAATTATTTTTTCTTCTAAATCTAGGCTTACATTTTTTATTTTTAAAATCGATAATTTTAAATGACCATTTAGAATATCTAGAGACTATAATCATAGAAAAATTCAAGGTATTTAAAATTATCTGGTAGACATAAATATTCCTTTTTGTTTTTGTCTTTAGTTGTAATTAAAATCAAATTTTGAGAAAGGAAAAACGTAGATAAATAATCTAAAGCTGGAAAAACAAATCTAGGAAATATTATTATTAATGAAAAATAAAAGATATTGACACATTGCATTAAAATTTTCGATAAGTGTGATCGAAGCCAAATTTAGCTATCTTAAAAAAAATTAGGCGTTTAAAATTTTTTTTTATAAAATTGTGCATATGATTTTGTTAAAGTAACAAACAAGTTGATTGCAAGTTTAGAATTTTAAGGAATTATTAATTTTGATTTTTTTCTTTACTCTCATAGATAACTTACTTACAAAATTCGAATTTTCGTTGGTAAAAAGAAAAAATAATATGGTTATTGTTTCAAAACAATGGTGCCATTTCACACATTTCAATTACATGCGAAAATAGATAAATTTTTATTGATTTTTTAAGGTGATAATTTTTCCTTTCTAGTTTTCTAAATATAAATTAGAATTACTTTTAGTGATTTTGAATAAATAAAGAATGAATATAAAGAGCAATTTTTTTTCTTCTTCTGATTTCAAATGTTTACACTATTTTCTATTCCTCGAGCAAACTAGGTGTTTAAATAAATTTTTTTTTATTTAGAAGACAAAAGCTCATTGAGCTTGTGCAAAGTGAAATTTTAAAAATTCAATAAATTATATGAACAACAGCATCAAACAACTTGAAGGCATGCTTTCAATTTGATCCAATTAAATATGGTAACAAAATGATTAATCATTTTTGCTTATTCTCAAATCAATACATGATAAGCCACTCTTTCTTTGTTACAAAGTCTATCTTTGACATTAAAGAGGAATTTTTATTATGCATTTGAATGTATTCTTTTCAGATAACATGCTTTCTCCGTATGTTGCATGAGGATTAAAGACTTTTGGCTGCTTGAACATTTTAGTCTAGTTTAATTGAATACTAATAAAAGTAAATAATTTCATACAAAAAAATAAATTTTAATCATTAGATTCCTGGGTTTATATTCAGATGTCATATAAAAATCTTCCAGTATTAAGTATTCCACATTTTTGTAGATTCTTGGAATTAATGTATACGCCATAGATTAGGATACTAGATCTCATCCTCAAACTAATTGCATTTTTCGTATTATTTATTTTTTAATTAGAAGGAAATTTAAATAAATTGATCATTATGTTTCTAAGATATTTGTTTTTGAATCTAAATTTAATCAGATTAATGACAGAATATAACAAACAAAGCCAAGCATGCTGAATAATTAATATAATTTTATTTTGCATTATTCAAACAGAAAAATACGCAAACTGCTTTGACATTTGAGACTAAAGGTGTATCCAGACTACAAGTGATACTTTTTGCAAATATAAGTGGCATATTACGAGGTTAATTTGTTTTAGTTACAAGATTCGAGTATTTCAAAATTCAAAAATTATTTGAAAGAGAAAAAAAATTCACTTTGAATGTAGAAATTAATTAAATAGTTAAGTATAGCTGTTTAAAGCTTAAAGTGCTTACCTCACACATTTGATAAATACTCGAAATAGAACAAACAGCATGGTTTATTTGCTTTTAATTATTTAATTTTTAAAGACTTTTAGAAAAGAGTTAACTTTTATTTTATTGACGTCAATGAAAGATTAATATAAACATTTATATTACTTAGCTAGCGTAGGAAAATTATAGTGCTGATTATAATTTCAGTTTATACACCTGCTTATGATGATAAATTTGGACTGAAATGATAGCCATGCAGCAGACCAAATTATTTTTATCAAAATTAAAAACATTTTATTTCTAATTATAGTTGTCTTGAAAGCCAACACACAAAAAAAAAGAGTAGGATGTTGCTGATATTATTTCTATTCTTATTCAATAGGCACATATCTCAAAGCTGAATTATCATATCTTCTATTCTTATCTTATGAATTTATTTTAACTTAGAAGCAGCCTACTCAAAGCATTTTATTTTCTTGTTCAGAAATTTAACTCCAAAACTAATTTAATTTAAGTATAAAAACACACTTGAGTTGTTCTCTTCCTGATTTTGCGAAACGCTTTCGCCAAAATTCAAATATTTAAATATTGACTTTATTCTAAAAAAAAATTATTTATATGCATTCGACAAATTTCCTATCATGGCAACCGAACATGCGCCAACTCTTAAATCAATAAAGCATTCAATATTAAAGCCTATTATTTATTAATTTTAGAAGCTTTAAATTTAAATAGAATAGAAAACATATGAGCAGAAATTTCGGATTAAGTCGGGAATAAAGTAGTCGGATTGTTCCGAAATTTTCACGTCTAAATTGACATTATCTAGAATCAAGAAAAAATCACACAATATTAAAAATCGATATATAAATATATAAAGCTCGCATAATTGTTTATTTTCCATTGAAAAATAAGTAGGAGTACTTAATTCACTAATCTATCGTTTTATCAGACTGTTAGTATCTGAAAAATTAGCAATTTCGAACAATTTAAGCAGGAAGGACACGAATTTAGCAATTGCCTGCAAATAAACAGTTGTTAGACAAAAGTGCAAAATAAAACAAGATTTTTGTTAAGGTTTATTTAAAATAGCAAAAATTTAAGAAAAAAATTTATTCAAAATTTTCAAATAATTTTAAATCTGTGTAGGCGACTTATCAGCGAGTCTGAATTTCTTTTTTTTTTTTTTAGTGCTGCTTTATTTCATGAATTTTCAGTCGCCTACTTGCTTCATGCGCTCAAGGCTTTTTCAAAGAATTATCCAAAATTTAATAATTCTTTTCTTATATTTCTTTTAAAATAATTCCTATTATTTTTAATAAAGAATAAGATCTACGCAATTACCTGTTTTAATTTAATCGATTAAATTTTTAGGAACCCAGTTACACAACGAATTTTGCGCATATATCGAATCATTATGAAAGTAATCAATATATGAACACCTTGAGCACCAGCTATACGATTTTGATCGTAATCGCCGGCTTTATAATAATAACCGTTTTGACATTAACAATTGTTTTACTTATTATGGTAAAATTTAGATATTAATTTGAAAAAAAAACTTAATTTTTTTTTTCATGTTAAGATATATTGTTATTCTAAGAAAAGCAATTCTTACAAAACCACTTCAAACGATCTGTCATCATTCACATACTCATCAAATTTATCAACATCCTCTCACTCATCACTTATCATCAATAACACTGATTCATTATCTAACTCAACTCAAAGTGCAAATTCGAACAGTATTACTATCTCAAAACCATCAATTTCCATATCATTGCCATTAGCAAAGCCAAATTTTAACGAATCAAAGCCTCAATTGAGCATTGATTCCAAAATGAAGGCAAAAACTTTATTTGAAAGGTAATTTTTCTTAAAAATAATTTATTACTATACTTAAAATTGCAACACTTATTTGCTTATGTATATTTAAAATTAATTTTATTTATTTTTTTTATTTTAAATTTAAGTAAATCATTGTATATGAAAAGGTAGGTTTACTCTTTAACTATTTAAGTTTGAGTTTTTGATTTTGTTTCATGGCTAACTAAATTGAATTTTATTTTTTTTTAGTTACATTTTTAACATTTGTTTATTTTTTTTTAGCATTTCTTGATTATTTTGACTCTTAACATTCTTTCCTTTAAGACGAGGTTCAAACAATTCATTAACATTGACGATTAATCCGGTGAAAAAAAAGCTTAGCATAAGCAACCCATCAAAAGAGTGGTACCTATTTCAAATGTGTCTATTTATTTAATTAGAATTAATTTTTTTTTTAAATTAGCTTGGATTATTTAACCAAAGCTTCAAGGCTACTGACAATTCCCGAGCTTATCTCAATTTCAAAAAGTGGCAATAATCTCTACAATGAATTCTATGTAAGAAATGAAAATGAAATTTTATTAAAAAAAATTCAATTTCTGCTAAAAAGCTAATTCCATTCAACCATGCTGAATTGTTTGTTCAAGGTTCTAGCATAAAAAACCGATATAGAACAATAGTCCCGAACGAGACCACAAGAGTACGCCTTCCTGTGCGAAATAACGATCCACTCAGCTCTTACATAAATGCTAACTACATTTCTGGATACAAAGATGAGCCTAAGGCGTACATTGCTTCACAAGGACCCATGTCGAACACAATTAATGATTTTTGGTGTACCATCTGGAACGAAAATGTGTCTAGTATTGTTATGATTACTAAACTTTATGAACGAAATAAAAACAAATGCGAATTGTATATACCCGATCAGATTAATAAAACCGAATACTATGATACTATTAAAGTTACTGTTAATCAAATAAAAACTTTTGAAGATTTTGAAATTCGAATGTTGACTGTTTGCTGTAACAATGAAACGCGTACTTTATATCATTATTGGTACACGGCATGGCCGGACCATAACTTGCCCAATAATCCAGACGCATTGATTCAATTCATAAAACATATTGAAAATGCGAAAAAACATGATGAAACAAAAAAATCGCCTGTTTTGGTGCATTGCAGTGCTGGTGTTGGCCGAACAGGATGTTTTCTAGCCGTCACAATCGGTATTAAACAAATAGATAATGAGGCTTTGATAGACATAGTTCGCATTGTATGCAGATTGAGAAAAGAAAGGTATTTTTTAAATTTATCTGGAAAAAAACATGGAAAATAGGTTTAATAACAAGTCACACACAAACAAAAAATTTCATATAAAGAATTAGAAAAAATAATATTTTCATAACTAGATAAAATATCATGAGAAATTGAGATCATTTAGAGAATTTTTTTTTCTTTTAAATTATAAAAATTAAATTTTTTTTTTAAGAGGTGGTATGATTCAAACGCTTGAACAATACGAGTTCATTTATCAAGTTCTGGCGTACTATTGTGTGTATTATAAGAATTTTCCATTATTATCGACCTCATCTGAATGTTCTCCAGAATTATCAAGTCCGTCTTCATTGTGCTTAAAAACAATAAATGAAAAAACATTTTTTGAATTCACGGCGCAAACTAATTGAATCAAAGAAATTAAAAAATAATTTTTCTTTATTTATATTTATGTAGTCTGTTGTTTTGTACAAATATTTTTGTTTTAATTTTTAAAAATATATTTACATCCGAGTGATTGTTAGATTCCATTTTAAAAGAATCAAATGAGCATGCACATACAAAATTTTTAGGTGCTTTTAAAAAAAAGATCGTTTTAGATGCTTTAAAATGCGCTATCGTTATTAGTCACTAATTTAATTATCCTTGCCAAGGGTTGCACTCATTCTAATTGAATTTTCATATGTAATTAAAAAACTTATATTAATTTAAAACTTAAGAAACTATCATAATAAAAAAAAATAATTTTTCCTTTTTTAAAAAATATTATATTATTTATTTATAGTAAAAATGTTTAACTTTATTAATAAAATGTAAATAAATATCAATGAAAATTTAAAAATTTAATCGTTGATCGTCGAAATGAAATCTTTTGATTTAGAACTAATTGAAGTATTGGTAAAATATTAAATTTTGGATTTAATTCTTTTTTAAAAAACTGGTGTTAATTAGGTCTGAAGTTTCAATCAGGAATATACAAAGCAATCAATATAAGTAAATTAATAGAGTAGTTTTTTTAATATTTATTCTATTATCTCTGACGAACACCTGAAGTTTCAAAATATTCAAATTCCTGCAGGTTTATTGTTAAAAAAAAATTTAAATAACGGATACAAGATAACGGGTGTATAATAAAAAATGGCACAAAATTAATTTTATCATAAAAAATTTTTATTTAACTAAGGCTTTAAGTTTTTTTTTGAATTATAACTGAATCCTCCTATTTTGAAAAAATAATATCATTTAAGGTATTGAATAACATGACCACGTTTAAAATCAAGCCTAGAGCGAACAGCCTTAAGCTTTCAAATTTCCCCAAAAATCTTCGATTGGTCGTGCTTTTGGTACGTTTGCTAAATTCACTTCTTTGGCATATATTTTTATCTAACATAATATTATAAAGATTAGATTATTTAAGACAAAATTATTTATTCATTTATAAAATTTATTCATTTAACTATTTTTTTCGATTAACTATACATTTATAATCTAGAATTTTTTTATTCTTTTTTCCATAAGAATATATTCCCTAAATTATTGCTTGATATTAGAACATTTCCATTGAGACTTAATGCTACTGAACGAATTATTCCTTTTGACTTTTGATTTGTTAAAGTGATTCTATTGGAATCATTTGAGTTTTGTGAGTCCAATTTCCAAACATAAACTTTTCCATTAGTTGTACCTACAGCCATTACCTAAAAAATACAGATGAAAAAACAAAAACCAAAAAAATAGTTATAAAATACTCTGTGACTAAAATCAACACCAAATCTTACAAACCAAATATCACATTCCTTTGCCTCAAAATGGTTAAGAATAAAAACATTTTTATTTGTACGAGACAGAGATTCTAGATTTTCGTTTATTAGACCAGGCTTCCATTCGATTATACAATTTTCACACGACTAAAAAAAATTTGAAAATTATTTTTTTTAAAAAAAAAACCTACTTTAGATAGAATAAGATTTCCAAACCATCTAACACAATCAACATAGTTTGTATGAATGTCTCTGGTGGAAAAATCAGGAAAATTCACAGAAACTGTTGGAAATGATCTTTAAAAAATAAAATAAATAAAGCTTATGATTTTTTTTATTACTTGTAAGTATTATCGTATTCTTCAGAATTATCGATTGCATTTTTTAATTTAGGAGTTTGAATATTCCATATTTTTATAAAATGATCAATTCCACAACTTATTATGTATCTACCTTTTAAATCAATATCCTTAAAAAATTTTTAGTCGTTAATTTAAAAAAAATTTGAAATTTTTACAGCACTTAAAACTTGATCTGTATGACCCTCGGCTCCGCCGAAAATTCCAATGCAAACAGTGGAAGCAATATTCCATAATCTTAACGTGTGATCTTTGCTAGCCGAAAGAAGAATAAAATTTTTTTTCGGATGAAATTTTAGGTCATTAATGGAGGCCCCGTGACCAATTAAAGCATTTTTAAATTGTGACTTGAATGGTGAAATTGTTCTTATGATACCTTTCAAACCGCCAATGGCTAGCAATGGTTCTAAACGATCTGGATCTATTGTCCATGCACAAACAAAAAAATTTTCTTGAGGCTTTGTTTAATAAAAGAAAATCTATTACTCATTTATTTATTTTAATTAAAAAGTAAAATAATTTACATCTGCATCTAAGTATATATCAATAGACTCTACTTCACCTGTTGCCACTCTATATTCATAAAAAGAACACTTTTGAAAAAATGGTCAAAATTAAGAAAAAATTTTATTTTTCAAAATTACTTGATTTGAACCGACTGATGCAAATAAGATATTATTTGGACATTCTTCGTTCGGTCGATAAATTTTTACATCATAGACATTTGGATCGTCCTCATGTTCTTCCTTAAGAAATTTAATATTAGTTTAGACAAATATTCAAAAAAATTAAAATCTACCTTGATCATATTGACTAATTTATACTTCAATTTTTTTGGATTTGATGATTTTCCTTGTTTATTTTGATCGATTTTTGGTTCTACAGTTATCTGATTAATTGAAAAATTTTACTTAATAAAAATTTATTCATAAAAAAATTTTAACTTTAATTTTTCTTACTATCTCTTCGCTTAAGTTTGTGTCATCGCTGTCGTCAACATACACTACTGAAAAATCACTTGAGTTGGCCCTTGGTAAATTTGTATTGATGTGGTTTGATTGACTATCGATTTCGGTTTTTATTTCTTGTTTTGCATTTGGTGATTTTGAATCTGAATTATTTAGGTTCAAAGAACTTCGACTGCGTGTTGTGACATTAGGTGATGAATTGACTTTTTTCGGTGATATTTTTCTTGAAGCTGAATCATCAAGCTTTTCAAAGCTACTTTTCATTTTAAAAATTGAATTTTTCTTTTGCTTAAACCAAAAATTCAATTTTTTTTTCTTAAAAACAAAATATAACTTTACTTAAGACAATTTTTTAATCATTAATTTTACTGGTACTTTTCGATTGATAATTTTATACAGAGAATTGAAAAAATTCGATTCTCTTTTTTATTTAACCTATAATAATAAATTAGCTTTATCTTTAATGTTTCGTTAAATATCAGATTTAAGCATTTATAAAATTCAAATTTTTCATATTAAAAGACTTTCAAATAGTTGTGATTAATAGAAAATTTTATTTCTTGATTTTTAAATATAAAAAATAAAAATTATTTTTTTAATAAAAAAAAGATTGAAGCAATTTGCTTTTAAAATTTTGAGTATAAAAGTAAAAAGTTTAAATTATTTTAAAAATAAATCTCCTGATAATTTTTTTTATTTTTATTTATTGAGAAATTATCGATAATTGATAAATCGTTGAATGAGAATAAAATTCTTTTTTTTTATTTTATTTTTTTTGCTTCAATCTTTATGTAAAAAAATTAGTCTTAAAAAAAATTTAGTCATTATACGAGATTTATTGGCATTCATTAATTGATTTTGGCACAAAGTCCTTTTAAATTAATAATAATAAAAATGGTTTAAAATAAGGAACTTAGTATAAAAAAAATGATTTGCATATTTAATTTCTGTATCAAGGAACATTTGAAATATTTATAAAATCAATTGAAAATGTTAAATTTTTGATAAAAAATAACAATCATTACATAGTATATATTGAGAATTATTGCGATATTTAAAGGAAAAATATTTATTCAATTTTTTTATTTGAAATATTGAAATATAAATGTTTACTGGTAGCGTTGAGTTTTCAACGCTTTCACTAAATATGTACGAATAAAAACGTTTTTTTAAACATCGAATTGGCCTAATGGGGATGATATTTGTTTATAAAATTTATAAATAGCTGCCTAAATAAAGATGTTTAAAAGAAACTTGAGTTGCTTTTTACTATTATTCATTTAAGATTTCATTTAAAAAAATATCCTTACTTTTTGATCAAATTTATGTAAGCTATTAAAGGTAACATAAACGAGCTGAAAAATCTCTCAGAAAAGAAAATAAAAACGATTAATTTATTTTTCTCATTTTATTTACATTCTTTTTTAAAAAAGCTATAAAAATAAAAGTCAATTATAATTTTTTTTTCTAAAACAAAATTATGTCTAAAAAATTTACATATTTTTTTGAAAATTTTTTTATTCGGGAATTAGTGAGTCATAAACTTACTCTAAATCCCAGTGGAATTTTATAGACTCTGATAAAGCTCAATATCATTTAAATAATAAAAAGCTCAGTCATTTTTTATCGTACAACTAATCAATTTTTCGGTTACTCTTAAATGACATCTAATTCAGCATTTTATCTAGAAAACATCTTTTATATAGCTAGTATATTCGGTAACCCGAATTTAAGCTAAAGTTTCATTTTTTTATGAGAATTTATTTTGGTGAAAAGAATTTTCTTTATTTCTAAACACGCATCATTCCGGAATATTTAAAAACAAAAAGAAAAAAAAACACGTGCAATATGAGCCCATCTAATTGATAAGGATCCAGTAATAAATTAAGTGCGTGCA